>JAVGWX010000004.1:46972071-47424571 GCA_036924085.1 Ariolimax columbianus
TTGTAAGCTTTATTAGTACAGTTCTTGATGCTATAGAAACTGATGATTGACAGCAGGCGCAGGGTGGGCATTGAGAGTACAAAGTTTCCCTAAGCGTTAGACTCACGGTAATGTTCGTTAAAAAGTATGGCACACCAATCAGTCCATATGCAGATTTAAGAGAGGAGATTGACACTAGAGCTGACGGACTGAGACTTGGTCGCGCAATTGGGGTTAGCGAATTGTAGCTTAGGATCAAAATAACTGAAAGATGGGGATTTTACTTGCTATATGTGAGTGATGTAGTGACAGCAAACGGATTGCAAGTTCTACCAATATTTATTTGAAAAGATTAATGCATCTATGGATCATATTTCATTCGTGACATTTATATCCTACTGTCTCCATGTGGAAACCTTTGACAGTTTCCAGTGTCGAATGATGGGAGAATATCTGTCACAGACTCAGGTCATTGGAACTGATATGGCGCAGGCTTGATTACGTAACCGTTAGATATAAATAGGTGCAGACTTGCACGGTATTCGGTGCGTGGTTGCAGGCTATAACTGTTCTTATCGGATATATTTCTGTGGAAACAACACTGCATTTATCGCACCAGCTTCACCGACTCGCTTTTCTATTAAATAATAATAACTTCAGGTAAGCTTAGAATTATAAATGTTTTACATTATTTATGTCTACCTTTATTGTATTGTTCTCCGTGTCTCATGTTCACAAAACACAGGGCAATCTATCAACATTAAATAATACATGACAAACATCGTGCCAATTTAAATGGAACTCATAACGTAAATTTGAAATTCTTACATGCTATAATATTTGCTTTTAAGATGCTAGGCATTTTGAAGAACATTTTTCATAGAATATTGCTAACGCCTAACCTCTTTTTATGGAAATTAGTTGTCATGCTAGCATAGTTCTTTATGTTGATGTTAAGGTATCACATTGCGCCTTGGCCTTCTCAACTTCTTCTTATACTTCGTTCTTTTTCTCTTCTTGTTAATGCTATTGTCCTTGTTATTGTTGTTGTTTTTCTTTCTCTTCTTTTTTATCTTCTTTTTTTCTTCTTAATCCTTTTGTTGTTGAGCTTCTTCATCTGTTTTAGTTTTTCTCTTTATTTTTTGTTCTTATGTTTCGTCATGTCTTCTTTTTCTTTCTTCCTCTTCGTCTTCTTCTTCTTCCTCAACTTATTTTTCTTCTTGTTTCTCTATTGATTTTTCTTCTTCTTTTTTGTCATTTGAATTGTTGTAGCCTTGTCCTTCTTCTTCTTTTATTTAATCTTCTTCTTCCTCATCTTTTGTTTTCTTCAGTACCCAGAGGAACAACGAGTTATCTTTGTTATATTCCAGGAACATATATTACTTAATGTGTTTAACTTTCTGTGAAACGCAAGAAAATCTAAACACTCGACAGAATGTGTGATACCAAAATGTTAAGAATGATATTTCTTCTCGCTTTAAATGCATCGAATCATTTCTATAGCTCATTCTGATGAAGCACATATGAGCCAAATCACAGCCAACCATTGTTCAGTGATGGCAAATGTAGTCTTTGCTTTTGTATTACCATTTTGTTAGTCCCGTAAATAAAAAAGATTTGGCACAGACAACTGACAGTTACATTCTCCCACCCGATAATGGGATTTGCTTTGCACATGTATGTGAGCATGTATATATAGTCGGTTTTCTGTTATCTCTGCAATCGATTATATTACTAGTACATGCATGCACTATGTTCTGTATGTCTGTTACATATCTCATATATTCTGTTTTAAGAAAGTTCCAATGTACTTTTCTTCTCATTTGTTTAAATATCTTTTACTTTATTTTTTGTTCTCACGCTTAAATTGAGTATTCTTATTTGGTAAATTTATTTATGCCATTCAGAAGAAAGTTAAATTCAGAGACAATATGCTGAAGAAAATCTATGAAAATAACAAAATAAAAATTAAGAAATATTTCCTCCATCAAATCTATATTGGAAATATAAAAGAGTTTCGCCAATGTTACATACACTTGATTCAGAGACATATTTAGTAAAGCATTCGAATGAACATGTTTTCCAGGAAATAGAACCGACAATAATTCGACCAAGTTTTGGTAACATAAGTGAAAAACAATGGGGCGTTTTGAATACACATATTATTACAGTGCCGTGATATATATATATCTATATATATATATATATATATATATATATATATATATATATTTATATATATATATATATATATATATAAAATAGACTCTTTTATACAAAATAATAAAATTGTATTTTCACTTACTTGTGAAAATACTTATGGCTAACATCACATTTTGTGTGTCGTTTGAATGTGTTATGATAACATTGTTGCACAATTTTCGAGTGATGGAATTAGTTTGGTGATCTTCTGTTAACCAATTTCTGAAACGGGCACTAATTTGAATAATTTACTTTACTTACAATCTTTTACAATTTTGCTTTCAGTCTGTAAAATTTATCCATCGCATTTGATAAATTTTTAATACGAGAATAAAATATGTTCGTGCCAGAACTTCCTTATACTGATTTTATACAAATAAAAATAAAACACACATTTTTGTGATACATTTTACTTTGTTATTCATTGGGTTTTGTTAATTATATTTTGTTAATAATTTTATTTGTTTCAGTATTATTAATTTATATGAATTATTATTATTATTATTTATACATGATTAATTATATGAGTAAATTATGCTATTTAAAGTCTTTTTATTATTTGTAATACTTCTATTAAAGTTAATACTAAACATAAAAAAGATGCCAATTATAAACAATTCTTGCCTGTCTATAAAACTATCGAAAGACATATACATTGTCAACTTATTTACTTTTGAAATGAAAGCAAAATAATTCGTACCTAAAAAAATCTCTATTCTATTGCGGTAAAAATTTTTCTGAAATACTCTTGAGTTCTGAATGCTGCAATAGTGTAAAACGTAAGTGCATCTCATTATGTCTCTAACTTAACACTGCATCACAATTTGTCTGCAGTAGTACCTGCCTATACAGCGTACATAAATCACCATGGATAGTGAAGACGCTAAACATTTCTTGTGACTTCATCCTCTGCAATGCTGGCTGTACGATAAAATACAATTTATAATGTGATCTCGTCACACCGTTCCAGATCTCATCTTTAAATGTACAATGTGACTTTTGGCTTGAATATCTTTCCAGTTGCCGCAGAGGTTTTCCCAAACTGGTCTCTCATAGTGTGTCTTACTGGTTTAGTTCAACTGGTTCCCCGTGGAGCATAAAGCTGTAAGGAATGTTCTCAATCTATTCCTGTGCCATCGGTCACATCAGCTTCACTGACACGACACCTGCTTCTTCGACTTCGTCAGAAGCTTTGCTGATGACATAGTATGAAGCTGTTGACATCTTGCTTGATATTTTGATATTTCCCTTTGATTTTGCAGTCATCTTGTTATATTGTTTACTTGTAATATTTTTCTTTTGTAATATCGTTGACTTTTAGTATCGGTATTGTTTACTTGTAATGTTGTAGGCTTGTGAAATTATTTTCTTGTAATATTGTTTTCTTGTAATATTGTTTTCTTGTAATATTGTTCTCATATAATATTGTTGACTTAGAGTATTGTTATTGTTTACTTGTAATATTGTTGTCTTGTAATATTGTTTATTAGGAATATTGTTTATTTGTAATATTATTTAAAGTGTAATATTTTTATTTATTAAAAATATTATTTATTTGTAATATTTGAATATTTGAAAATATTGTTTACTTGGAATATTGTTTAGTTGGAATATTGTTTTTTTGGAATATTATTTATTAAAAATATTATTTACTTGTAATATTGTTTTTTGGAAAATTGTTTATTTGGAATATTGTTTATTTCTAATATTGTTATCTTGTAATATTATTATCTAGTAATATTTATTATTTTGAATATTGTTATCTTTATTGTTCATATTGAATATTGTTTACTTGTAATATTGTTTTCTTGTAATGTTGTTATCTTGGAATATTATTTATTAGGAATATAGTTTATTATGAATATTATTTACTTGCAATGTCGTTTATTTCAAATATTGTTTACTTCTAACACTGTTATGGTTTAACTTGAAATATTGTTTTCTTGTTAAATTGTTGACATGTTATATTGTTTATCTGTATTATTGTTTATTTGGAAAATTTGGAAAATTTACTTGTAAAATTGTTTACTTGTAATATGATTTTCTAATAATATTGTTTTCTTGCAATTTTGCTTTTCTTCAATAAGTTCTACTTTAATATTGATCTCCTGTAATATTTTCTTTGGTAATATTGTTTTCTTGTAATTTTATCCGTTTAAATTTGTTCTACTAGTAAAATTGTTGTCTTGGTAATATTGTTTTCCAGTAATTTGGTTTCGTTATACTAAGGTTTTTCTTTAATGTTGTGTCCTTTTAATGTTCGCCACTTATAATATTATTTACCTGTACTATACTTTACCCGTACTATTGCTATTTTGTAATATTATTTACCTGTACTATTGCTATTTTGTAATATTGTTTATCTGTGCTATATATTTTGTGTGATATTGTTTACTTCTAATATTGTTTACTGGTAATATTATTCTTTTGTAATATTATTTTCCTGTAATATTGTTTTCATGTACAATTGTTTACTTGTGTTATTGTTCTCTTATAATATTGTTTACTTGTATTGTTGTTCTCATCTAATATTACTCTCTTGTAATATTGCTTTTGTGTCAAATGTTTGCATGTGAAATTTTCTCTTGCAATATTGCTTACTGGAACTTTAGTTCTTTTCTAATATTGTTTCTTTGAAATATTGTTTTCTTGAAATATTGTTTCCTTTTAATGTTTTTTACTTGCTATATTGTTTTCTTTCAATGTTTTCTAATTGAAATATTGTTTATCCTGTAAAACTGTTTTTATGTAATATTGTTGTCTTATAATATTGTTTTCCTGTAATATTAAAAACAATAATATAGTTTTCTTGTAATACCGATTTTCTGTAAAATTGTTTTTCTGAAATATTGTTTTCGTGTATTATTGTTTTTCTGTAATATCGTTTTCCAGCAATATTGTTTTTCCGTAATATTGTTTTTCAGTAATGCAGTTTTCTTGTAATATAATATCGTTTTTCTGTAATTTTGTTTTCTTGCAGTATTACTTTCCTGTAATTTCGTTGTAATGTAATAATCTTTTCGTGTAATATTATTTTCCAATAACATCGTTTTCCTCTAACTTAATTTTCAAGTAATATCGTTTCTGTAATTTCATTTTCATGTAATATCGTTTTCTGTAATATCATTTTCAAGTAATATCGTTTTCTGCAATATAATTTTCAAATAATATCGTTTTCTGTAATATCATTTTCATGTAATATCGTTTTCTGTAATATAATTTTCAAGTAATATCGTTTTCTGTAATATCATTTTTCAAGTAATATCGTTTTCTGTAATATCATTTTCATGTAATATCTTTTTCCTGTAATATTTTCATATCGGATTTCATATCTGAACGCTGCTTGTGCATACTTAAAGCTGAATTCTTCTTTTTTTTCTTCTTCATCGTACGCAGTCAGACATGAACCTTTATTTTTTCGAAAAAAGGAGCGGTCATCCTGAGGCTGTCGACACTGCCATAGAGCTTGTCTAGTGTTGCCACTGGTGATGGCCACATCTGCTCTCTCTGATCCTCGTATGTCGGGCAGTTTTGCAGCAAATGCTCAGCGGTCATTTTCCCGGTACCACACGGGCATTCGTCAGCGCCACCTATCTTCAATTTGTTGAATAAGTGGTACCTCAGTCTATTGTGGCCAGTGCGAAGTCTAAAGATCACGACCTGCTCTCTTCTGTTCAACTAGTAATAGGCATCGTTTTTGGTGTAGCCAGTATGTTCGGTTTCCCATTTGGTAATGTATCTAACTCTAATAAGCCGTTTTGACTCTTCGTATGTCACATAAGTATCTGGTTGTGGTAGTCTTGCACGTTCTTTTGCCAGTCTGTCTGCCTCCTCGTTGCCTTGGATGTTGCAGTGGGATGGAACCCACTGTACCACTACCCTTTTTGGTGCGGACTGCTGGCAGAGTTGACAGAGTACTGCTCTTAAATCATTAAAAGCTGAATTCACATTTCTGTCGCTACATGTCATTGTTTAAATTTGTTTATTGGTTGCCAACTTGTGACACTAATGGGTGTTGTTGTTGTCTAATGCCCACAATGAGTAAAATACTTTTTTGTGCCCCTCGGAAAAGGCATTAAGTGGCGGGTTGGAGTAGCCGTCCTCACATCCCGAGTGTGCTAGTGAAGGTGGACCGGGGTCCTCCAGGCTGTTGTGTTATGTTTAGCTTCATTTGAGTATCGCTCACTACTTCAGGGATCACGTCGATTCGTCACCTCTTTAGCCATCTGTCGTAAAACAACCTGTTTTCAGGAAGAACTGTGTAGAAGTCGAGCAGCGGGTCTTGGTCAGTTTATTTTACCTGACCTTGACTAACTTGTCTGATTAGTATGTTTTGCATCACTAGCCGTTAGTCGCCTCTCCTCTTCACATTCATACATTTGTATTTATTTGACGTAATATTGTTATTCCTTTCTACCTCACTATAAAAGAATGTTTTTTAAAGTTCGTTATTTTCCTTATGGTATACCTGATTATTGCTAGGTTTGAAGCTGTATTCATTTATCATCTTTTTGGTTCAATCATCGCGCATGAGCCATCAAACTAAAGTTCATATCCAAGTTTCAACTACTGAACAGCTCTGAAAAAAAACACGCGATGATTAAAAGAGCTACCGTCCGAGAAAACTAAAGGTTGTTGGAAAAAGTCCTCATTACATTGACGTCATACGCTTACCAGTTAATCATGCTATAAATAAAGCATTCCTCAGTAAAACAGACATAGGTAAGAAAACTAAGATGGATGTATACAGCTTCACCTATGTACTAGTTGCGGCTTACGGATGTAAATGGCTTGGCTTGGCTTCGTTCGTTCTCAGTCTCCCGTACCAAACCCTGACACGGGCCTAAGTAGCAGAGTGTGGTCCAGAGAACGGAATGGGTTGTGTCGTAGTTTACAGCTTGACTGCGATATTTGCACCTTTATGTCCAACACATCCGACTTCAGCAAGTATTTTTTGAGTACTGGGTTAGCATTCCCTCTTCGATCCCTTCTCCTTAACCAGTCTGCTTTGTTGCAGCCTGTTATCCAGGATCACCGCGTGGAGGTATAGAAGGGTCTTGGCAGCTCTGGTTCGCTGGCCCTGACGCTAGCAGTCAGCTTTCGGTCGCTGACCGCTGCAGCTCATACGGTGCTCAGTATCTTGATCCCCACGGATGTGAGTCATGGATGATGAGCACAACCACTTCGTCTTGTATTTTACGTAAGGGTCTGCTTCCTCCTGTATTGTCTAAAATCCTTCCCCGGGGTAACGGCCGACGCTGTGATCAGGAAGCGAACCCAGCACCTTCGGGTTCTAAGCCGTGTTACTTAAACGCCAGCCCACGCTGTTTCCACCAAACCACTTGATTTGTTGTGCGTGAATATAGTGGACTAACTGGATTTGTCCCCACTGTCTGTCTCAGCGTGATGTTGTAGACTCGGTCACGGATTGTCTTTCCGGGTGCACTTCTAACATAGAGCATCTCGCAGCTCTGGATCTTTCTCTTGTGTGTTTCTAGAATGAACCGTTTGACATTGGTAACACAATGTAGGTATTGTTACTATCATATTAATGTATCTTAATTGTTTTCACACGTTTTTAATATCCCGTACTTTAATTTGACTTTCAATTCAAATCGCGCACTTCTTCTTTCAATGTCCATTTTGGTCATCAAACTTATGGCGAAATGTCGAGACAATTAGCTAATAACGAGAGAATAATTCTACTAATAAAAAATTAAAGAAAAGATATATTTTGTGCAACAAATGTATTCTCATATTATGAAGTATCTTGGTTATTGTTACATAAAACCAATACTGTCATTTAGAAGCGAATAGCGGACAGTGAACAAATAAACGAGAAGATCACAAGAGGTCATGCAGTTGCCGTTTGGCTGAAGTTCACCAGCGGTCGAAGTCTCGATATAATGTCACGAAGTAGGTCAAAGGAGAAAGAGGCAACAAGGCAAATATCTGGATGGGAAACATTAGAGCAGATTGCCATGGTAGCCATCCAGCTAAGCTGACTTAAAACGAAAATATGATTAATTTCATGGAGATATACAAGTTATTTTTGATAATGACTGACTTCGTCGCTTCTCTTCTGCCATGAGAAGTAGAGTATTATACTATTGGATGTAGCGGTCTTCTTTTTTTTTCTTGTGGCTTAAAGTGTTTACAGCATGGGTAACAGGCCACACGACCAACATTCGTTAGGACTTAGTGAACAGGTTACAGTGTTACTATTCTTTGCTTAATTTTCATGCTATAGTAAAACATGCGAGTGGATTTGTTAATTCAAGCCATAACAGTGATTTGAAAATACAAGCCACAATTGTGAAATGTTAATACAGGCCATAATTGTGATTTGATAATTCAAGCTATAATAGTAATTTGACAATAAAAGCCATAACTGTGATTTTATAATCAAAGCAATAATTGTCATATGAAAATACAAGCTATACTAATACTTTGATAATACAAAACATTATTGTGATTTGATAATACAAGCTAAAATAGTAATTTGACAATAAAAGCCATAACTGTGATTTGATAATACATATCATGATAGTGATTTGATAATATATACCATATTTATGATTTGATAATACGAGCTATAATAATAATAATTTGATAATGCAAGCCATAATTGTGATTTGATAATACAAGCTACAATGGTAATTTTACAATAAAAGCCATAATTGTGATTTGATGAAACAATTTTTACTAATAATTTGATAATAAAAGCCATAATTGTGATTTGTTAAGATAAGCTGTAATAGTAATTTAAAATGCTAGCATAATACTCGTAGTAATTTGATAATTCGGGCCATAATTGTGATTTGCTAATACAAGGCATAATTGTGATTTGATAATACAAGCCATGGTTGTGATTCATTAAAATGAAAGCATGATTGTAATTTGATAATACAAGCCATGATTGTGATTCATTATAATGAAAGCATGATTGTAATTTGATAATACAAGCCACAGTAGTCTTTTTATATAATGTATCATAATAGTGATTTGATAACATCCATCATAAAAGTGATTTGATAAAATCCATCATAATAGTGATTTGATAAAATCCATCATAATAGTGATAAGTCAAACTTGCATGTGTTTGAAATATTAAAACAAACCCATCTAAGCCCACAACTACCTCCTCTACACCTCCTTCCATCCTCAATCCTGCCGCAATTCGCTTCCTTTCTCCCAACTCCTCCGCCTCTGTCAGGATGACGGCGACTTCCTTCTCATGGCCCACGTGATGTTTGACTTCTTCCGCAAGCCACTCTACCCTGAGATCACTCTCCCCTCTGCCCTCCAGCGGATTCTTCCTATCTCCCGTCACGACTCCCTCTCTCCCACTCACCGTCCTCCCTCTGACCGTGTGAAACTTGTTCTGACTTATCACCCTCATTGTGCCTCTGTCCGGGATATCTTATTCCGCCATCTCCCTATTCTTCACTCTGATCCTGCCACCCGTATAGTTTTTCCCGATCCTCCCCTTGTCGCCTACAAACGGGACAGAAACCTGAGGGACTTGCTGGTCAGTAGTCGCCTACACACCAGCCCTCATAGCCTTCCAGGCACCAGGCCGTGCAAAAATACACGTGGCTGTGTTACCTGCCTTCATGTCATCCTCTCTCGCTCCATCACCTTTCCCAAAGCAGAATTCACCATAAATAGGGATTCACATGCAATTCCCGTAATATCATCTATTCTATCATCTGCCGCCAGTGTGGTATGACATATATTGGGGAAACTGGTATGGAACTGCGCGAGCGTTTCCGCCAACACCTCAACGACATCCGCAACCGCACGGGCTCCCCAATTGCCAGACACTTCAATGGTCCTGAGCACCGGGGTAAGGCTGACGTTAGTATCACTGGTCTAGTTTCTTGCTTCTTTGACGATCGTCATTGATTCGCCCTTGAGAATAGACTTATCTCCAGCATGGGTTGTCCCCAACCACATGGCATTAATGTCTTCCATACCTTTTCTTAAAATCTCATACTGGCCCAAATCTATTTGTCTTCCTTTGCCCCCCCCCCCTTTCTTATATCAGCCCCCCCCCCCTCCTCACCACTCCTATATTAATCTCACTCCCCTCCCGGCTTATATCACCTTCTTTTTTGTTCTCCCCCTTGGATCACTATTTGGCCTTTTCCATATTTGGCCACCTCTAGCTTATCCGGCGCATTCCGCCCTCACTTCTTACGCTTTCCTGACCACCTTATTTGACCGCTGCCCTTCATTTTCAGTCAAGCTTCTGACCAAACCAGTCGGTTAGACAGACTGAGTCTACCATCAGATAAGTAGACCATTTTTTCCTTACATGTTGATTTGCTAGTTCAGTATTGTTGTTTTTTGTTGTCCCTGATGAAGGCCTATTGGTCATAACGTAGGGTTTGTTTGTGTTCTCGTCTCGGTGCGGTATCTGGCCATACCCATTTTTTAAATGTTGATTAAACTTAACTTTAATCAACTTGACATTTTTTTTCTCATTTATTTTTCCAATTTAAATATTGCAGTAGCAAAGTCCTTCCCCAACATCGAAAGGACACTGATTATTCTTTTTTATTTGACCTTGTTTGCGTTTCTAAGGGGATCCCGATTCTCTTAGCCAGAATACACTAGGGACAGTCTATTTCCAGGCCCGCATTGGTAGGCAGGTTATGGTAGCAGTCTATTTCCAGGCCCGCCATTGGTAGGCGAATTATGGTAGCAGTCTATTTCCAGGCTCGCATTGTAAGGCGGGTAATTGTAGCAGTCTATTTCCAGGTCCGCCATTGGTAGGCGGGTTATGGTAGCAGTCTATTTCCAGGCCCGCATTGGTAGGCGGGTTATGGTAGCAGTCTATTTCCAGGCTCGCATTGTAAGGCGGGTAATTGTAGCAGTCTATTTCCAGGCCCGCCATTGGTAGGCGGGTTATGGTAGCAGTCTATTTCCAGGCCTGCATTGGTAGGCGGGTTATGGTAGCAGTCTATTTCCAGGCCCGCATTGGTAGGCGGGTTATGGTAGCAGTCTATTTCCAGGTCCGCCATTGGTAGGCGAATTATGGTAGCAGTCTATTTCCAGGCTCGCATTGTAAGGCGGGTAATTGTAGCAGTCTATTTCCAGGCCCGCCATTGGTAGGCGGGTTATGGTAGCAGTCTATTTCCAGGCCTGCATTGGTAGGCGGGTTATGGTAGCAGTCTATTTCCAGGCCCGCATTGGTAGGCGGGTTATGGTAGCAGTCTATTTTCAGGACCACCATCTATCCATATCTATCTTGGACCCATTTTCAATATGGAGAACAACCTGGACCCTGAACTGACAAGACGTCGTCGCGTAGGTTGGGCAGCCTTCTGGTCTATTAACGCGGTCCTGGACGGATGCCATGACCAGGACGTATGAACCTCCCTCTTCAGTTCCACTGTACTCCCCGCGATGTGCTACGGCGCTGAGACGTGGACACTAACAGAACCACTAGAGGACAAATTGAGAGTGACTCAGGTCTCCCTTGAGAGACGCTTGACCGGAATCACTCTTCGGAACCAAAGTATCCAAGGTTTCTACAATTCTGACATAAAACGATTGTCCCTGGTGAAGGGTGCGGTAATCCACGCAGACAAGGCAAAACATAGATGGGCAGGTCACATGTTACAACGAAACGATGGTCGATGGAGCACGGCGACAGCAGTCTGGTAACACCGAAGTAAGAAGAGATCGCAGGGAAGACCCCCAATGCGTTGGTCAGACTCCCTTGCTGTACGCTGCAACATCCGAAATTCTTTTAGAGAAGTACTTACCACGCACTGGACTTCCATGGTCTAAGACAGGGTCCGCTGGAGATCAAGTTGAGACCCGCAACTACGCTGAGGAACGTGTCATCAAGAATATCAAAAAGAAGATATATATATATATCTGTGGTGGTTGGTGGACTCGGGAGTTACGCAAGCGCCTTTGGAAATACCTCAGGATTGAGGGTATAGGTAAAAATATTGTATGACCTGTTTTGATTGAGATTTTTCGAATCATTCCAATGCTTTTTGAATCCTTGTAGGGCCGTATAAAATATACATTTTAATTTTAGTACACAATTAACTTGGGCTATAATGTAGAACAAAATAGGTTAGGAACAAAAATGCGTGCTGCTGTAAGGACATTATTGCATTAACGAAAATGAAATATGGATTAAGATGTTATTACCAACTTTTTTTCTTCACATTCATGAAATACATTAAAAAAAATAATTCCTTTATTTGTAGGTACAAACCTAGACTCCGGTCCTTCACAAATTCATGAATGACCAAGTCACATAAATTCCCCCTGAATCGCAGAGTATTAAACAATCGTTTTCCTATCGCCAATAAAGTCAGACCATTTATTATGTCATTCTTCATACCATTGCATTTATAGTCTGTCTTAAGCTGGAAAATTGCTTTTGGGGCTTACTGTCGTGCTTGGCAAAGTAAGAATTAATGCACAGAGCGCAGACTTCAAATCGGTATTTCTATATTTGAAATGCGTCAATAATTTATTAATAGCTTATCAAAAATCAAGTTGCAAAATTACTTGTCGTTCATTGGCGAGAAGAGAAATAATTTGTGCTTCTAAAACGTCTGTTAAATAACAATACCTTCTCTTCTGCAGACCGCACTAACTAATCCTCGACCATACAGAAGGGAAAGCATAATCTTATTTGTTTGCCTTACTTCGTCTTTTGTTCCAGTCACGTTTAACTTAACTTAACTTAACTTAAATTTAACTTAAACATAACTTAACGTCTACATACTAGTTTAGAAGACTCTTCAGAGTCGGTATACAACCAGTTTCATTTACATTTCATTGCTATAAAAGCTATGCGCATCCAATCCATTCTTAAATACATTAATTGTTCCTGTCTCCACTACTTCCTGTGGCAATGCATTCCAAGTTTTCACCACTCTCTACTAACAAAATATTTATAAAATCGAATCTGGACCTTGCTTTAGTTAATTTATAGCTATGCCCTCTCTTTCTTGTACATGAATGTATTTTGGAAAAAACGAAACTTGTTATAGTCTAATTTATCCATTCCATTGATTATCTTATAAACCTATATTGTCACCTCGAATTCCTCTCATTTCTAGACAATGTAGGCCGATTTTAAAGAGTTTTTCCTCATAACTGTAATTCTGGAATCGCACTATCAGCTTTGTCGCTTGTATTTGTTTTCTTTCTGGCATGTTTATATCTCCTCTACGATAAGGACTCCAATGCGAGGCCTAGTCATATTATAATGGATAGGGACTAGCATGCTGCCGTAGCACAAGAACAACATTACACACAACTAAGTGACGTAGTGTGGTATTTTACTATTTCAATAATGTGCATGAGCTTAAGAAAGGAATAAAAGGTACAAATTCGTTATCTAGGGAAAATGAAGTATGGACCGATCGCCCCTTTTATATATATATATATATATGTACATGTATATATATACACAGCTCAAGAAACACGTAGAACTGTAAAATGAAGAGTTTCAAAATAGTTAATAACAGCGTAAAGTAGCAACGAAGTAAAAACAGTTACCAAAGAGAAGAAGAATAAATGAAAAACATGGGTTACGAGTAAAAAAGATGAGGAATGTGTCAACTATAAGGTAGAAATAGAAAGCGTGCCAAGTTGGTGATTAGGGAGGCTAAAACGAAATCTTGAAAAGAATATGGGAAAATTCTGAATTTGGATTACAAAAACGCATGAAAATCAACAGCCTGAGAGGCATAGATGATCGTTACAATTCAACAACAATTAAAAACGACGGCAATAAAATCAATCGCAATAAACTACACATACCTGGTCCTGAACAAATGACAGCAGTACTTTAAAGAACCTCTCAACTTACCAACAACTGGGGACAATGACACACAGGATACCACTGTTAACGAAATCAAGGAGTTAGAGAATGAAAACACACTTTCAGAAATCCTCAATTGTGTACAAGCTGCACCAGTCAACAAACGTTCAGGACCTGATGAAATTCCGGCTGAATTAATCAAAGCAGCCAATGAGGTAGGGATATTGCGGCTACAAGGATTATACAACTTAGCTTGGACCACACGGGAAATGCCAGAAGATTGGAGAAATAGAATAATAATTTCAATATGAAAAAAATAAGGATAGCAAAAGAGACTTCAAAATACAGAGAAATATTGCTCGTGAGCCACACTGGCCAAATACGTGGTAAATCCTAGAAAAAAGATTATACTACATCATCCAACCACAACTCAGCGATACACATATTGGCTTTAGAAAAAAAAAAGTTTTACAGATGTAATTTTTACTCTCATACAATTGGTGAAGAAAACAATTGAATACGATCATGAACTGCATATTGCATATGTAGATTACGAAAGAGCTTTCGATCGGGTAGATAGACATCTATGGAAAATATTGATTCACAATCAAGTAAACGATCACGCAATCAACCGATGCAAAAGTCTTGACATTGATAGATGGTGTTCTGTTACAACAATAATCGGTCTCTCAGAAAAATGCCACATCAAATCTGGAGTAGGGCAAGGATGTCTGCTATCACCTTTGTTGTTCATCACGTATGTAGATCAGCTTTGTTACTCATCATGTATGTAGATCACCTTTGTTGTTCATCACGTATGCAGATCACATTTGTTGTTCATCACGTATGTAGATCACATTTGGTGTTCATCACGTATGTAGATCACCTTTGTTGTTCATCACGTATGTAGATCACCGTTGTTGTTCATCCCGTATGTAGATCACCTTTGTGAAACAGCCAACCCAAATTAACGAAACAGTGTTAGTGAACTCTTAAAGGAACTTATTTTCGCAGACGATCAAGCAGTCATGGCAACCAGAAATACAGTTGCAACACATATTGACAAACTAAATGCAACACGTAAAGATCACAGCATGGCAATCAACGAGAACCTGAAAATATCAAGACAAGCAGGACCAACGAATATCTTCCTTGCAAAGCAGCAAATCAAACAGGTGAAAGATTTCACATACTTAGGGAGCACGTTATCAGCAGACGGAAGAATTACGGCGAAAATTCAACAAAGATGCAATAAGGCAAATCAGATCATTGGACAATTTACTCCAATAGTTAATTGCATACACTTGGCACTAACTTCCCAAATAGCTTTATCCAACACGATTTTCCTCTGGACAATATGCTGCCAATGTGAAAACTGGACACTAACATAAAATGAAAAACGACAAATGGTAACATGAGAAATGAAATGCCTACGAAAAATATTGAGTGTAGCAATGATCCGAAACGATGACATTAGGACACTAGTGGGAACAACACCAATATTAGACTATTTCAAAAGACAGTAACTGAAATTATTTTGACCACCTAGCAGTCCTACCACCTTACAGCACCCACCCCCCACCCTACCTTCCTCCTCACAACAGGCAGCGCTATATAGATACAAAATTGATTGAAGGCCAAAGGCCGACCACGAAAAAGGTGGCTTAAGGAAAATCTATGAGGCAGCAAATGCCACCGTGCACGAGGCAGGTAGAAGGCCTCGTTCTAGAAATCTCTTCATAACCTGACATTGAAAGGCAAAAAAGGATAAGCGAAATTAATCAGAGGAAGGTATACACACACACATGCTTTATACAGATCTATTTTCTCTTTGTTCTTTGAAAACGGATTATTTGATATCGAAATATTTTATTTAAAATTTTAAAGCAAAAATAAATCACTGAAAATATTGTAATTACTACAAAAAATAGTAGCAGCATTAATAATTATAATAGCATTATTAAATAATGTCCACAAATAGATTTCTTTCAAAATAACGTGTGAGAGATGGGAATTTGTTTCAAATGATTTTATTTTGAATACGAATCTATCTACCTAATCTAATCTAATCTAATCTAATCTAATCTAATCTAATCTAATCTAATCTAATCTAATCTAATCTAATCTAATCTAATCTAATCTAATCTAATCTAATCTAATCTAATCTAATCTAATCTAATCTAATCTAATCTAATCTAATCTAATCTAATCTAATCTAATCTAATCTAATCTAATCTAATCTAATCTAATCTAATCTAATCTAATCTAATCTAATCTAATCTAATCTAATCTAATCTAATCTAATCTAATCTAATCTAATCTAATCTAATCTAATCTAATCTAATCTAATCTAATCTATCTATCTATATATCTATCTATCTATCTATCTATCTATCTATCTATCTATCTATCTATCTATCTATCTATCTATCTATCTACCTATCTATCTATCTATCTATCTATCTATCTATCTATCTATCTATCTATCTATCTATCTATCTATCTATCTATCTATCTATCTATCTATCCATCCATCCATCCATCCATCCATCCATCCATCCATCCACCCACCCACCCACCCACCCACACATTCCCACTCACCCACCCATCCATCCATCCATCCATCCATCCATCCATCCATCTATCTATCTATCTATATATCTATCTATCTATCTATCTATCTATCTATCTATCTATCTATCTATCTATCTATCTATCTATCTATCTATCTATCTATCTATCTATCTATCTATCTATCTATCTATCTATCTGTCTGTCTGTCTGTCTGTCTGTCTGTCTGTCTGTCTGTCTGTCTGTGATTGTGTTCCTATCTATTTGTCAACTTGCATGTCTGTCTTCCTGTCTGCCTGCTCGACAGTCCACCATTCTGTATGTCTGTCAGTAAATATATATATGGGACGATGCGGTAGTGCAGGGGTTAGTCTACCCATTCAAACGGTT
This sequence comes from Ariolimax columbianus, assembly GCA_036924085.1. Lineage (NCBI taxonomy): Eukaryota > Metazoa > Mollusca > Gastropoda > Stylommatophora > Arionidae > Ariolimax > Ariolimax columbianus. Next base: position 46,989,020 of record JAVGWX010000004.1, read on the forward strand.
GGGTTTCGGTCTCGTCGTTGTGTCAATTCTGGAGCAAGCTGCTGTGGTACTCACCTTGCAGATACTTTGTAGTACTGAAGCACATCATGGAGAATGAGGTGTGCTGAACCTTGACTGATGTTCAGATGTGCGGAATTGCATTAAGTCAACCGGCGATTTTCTTTTACGACGCGGGCAACGGCTACAATCGTCTCTGGGGACACTACCCTGTGTGTCTGACCCGGTCGTTGTAAGTCCGGCACAGTACTCACGCCGTTTTAAAACTTCCTACTCCACTCATACACTTACTGGAGTGAAAGACATGTATTACCGCGTATTACCTTCATTGGTCGATGCATTTCTATAAGTTTCACCACTTCGCTGCTAAAGAAAGGCACCAAAAAACTGATAGCAGAATGCTGTTCCTCTCTGGTGCATGTCAACGATGGGACGACCATATTTGAACTGCAATTATACCGTCATGTTGTTCGCCTGCACCTGGTTGATACGCGCAGGACACTCTTGACAACCTTAGCAACCACATTAATAAATCAGAATACAAAGGCATAGTTTTACTAATTATTATCACCTTTTTAAGGTTTTCATTTGAAGGCTCCTCTGATATATATATATATATATATATATATATATATATATATATATATATATATATATATATATATATATATATATATATATATAAACAGAGTAACATAAAGTAAGAAATACAATCACGAACCAGGACGAAATTGTAATATGTGTTACAGAAACATGACGTTCGAGATTTCTTATCATCTCATAGTAGAATGAAATTCATGCTCTCAATCAAGTACAACTGAATCTTAGTACTAATGCATATGATATAACCCTTTGCTTTCTTGGGTTATATTATGCTTGCTGGTTGAATGATACCATATTCATAATCACAGCAGAGTATGATTATATATTATGTTTATTAGTGATACTAGGCTTGGTAATATATTACATTTATTAGTGGTGCTCGGTTTGGTAATATATTACATTAATTGGTGATATTAAACTTGACAATACACTGCTTATGAGTGATAATAAGCTAGAAAGTATATTACTGTTGTTATGGACTGTAAAATGGAGAATATATTTCATTTTATAGCAATAATGAACTTGAGAATATATTACATTTTATAGCAATAGTAAACTTGAGAATATATTACATTTTATAGCAATAGTAAACTTGAGAATATATTACATTTTATAGCAACAGTAAACTTGAGAATATATTACATTTTATAGCAATAGTAAACTTGAGAATGTATTACATTTTTTAGCCATAGTAAACTTGAGAATGTATTACATTTTATAGCAATAGTAAACTTGAGAATGTATTAAATTTTATAACAATAGTAAACTTGGGAATTTATTACATTTCATAGCAATAGTAAATTTGATAATATATTACATTTTATAGCAATAGTAACCTTGAGAATGTATAACGTTTAAAAGTGACGATACATTTAACGAAATATTCAATACAGTAATAACTCACAAATGGAATGCAGGCTAATACTGGGGAACATGTTCTTGTTCGAAGTCACTCGCTCTCAGCTGAGTTAAGCTAGCTCTTGGTTACGTTTCTTTGGAAGGTGGTTACAGTGGCTCGCCTCACATCCCGAGGTGCACTTGAGACGGTGGACCGGTGTCCTCTTGGATGTGGTCCAATGGGAGGCTCTTAAGTAAGTTCACCGCGTTTGAAATTGCAGTGTCGATCCTTACCTTGGTGGCCAGGTTGCTGTCACACAACCAGTTTCCAGGGAAACGAGCAAAGACATGAGATATTTTCTTGGTCAGTTTGTTTCACCTTTCCCTTGTTAATCGTCACTGCAATACTGCCGAATAGAGAATATGTGCACCTGGCACTGATCTAGGTGTCGTTACGTTGTAATTAGCGCACTGGCAATTTTATTTTATTTTACAAATACGTAGTGCCACAGATACATGTCTACGAAAGTAGATAATGGTTTGTCCATACTTCCTACATGGAAGGCAACTTCAGCGTTGTCCCTTCCTGCTAGAAAGTAGTCATAATAACGATGATGTCTAATAATGACCGCCGCAATTTTCAGTACCTTTTTCAAAATTTAAAAATACATAATTCTTTCCTGAATATTTCAGCCCCATATAAACTCTGTTAACAATACATTTCGTTTCATTGTGTGGATATATCTATATTCATCGATGCATCACAGAAGTATTCCACATTTTAATATTGATCGAAAGTTACATTTTAACAGTTCTAAAAATACAACATAGTTGTACATAGAAATAGTGTATATTGAGTGTCTGGTTACCAGAAAAGGGACTTGCAGTTATTGATAGTACTAGATTTGCGAATATATGATATGCTGTCATACACGGTATTGTCATGTTAAGATAACAAGTGGATTTTAAAAGAAGAAATGAATAAATACAAGATGCATGCAAGAAAACATAAGCTGGAAACAAGAGAATTATTGGGGAGAAAATAAATAAATAGAAAACACCTCAAGTGACGTGGAAGGAATCAAAGGCGTAAGGATGTAAATTGGTAGGATGTTCATTTATTAAAGAAGAAAATAAATGGAAGCTGTGGTGGTGTTGAAGTTGATAAGAAACTGCAAACGTAGTGTGACAAAACAAATAAACGTTACGACCAAAATGTCTTCTTCGGATGGAAGAACAAATAAATGGAAACGGTTAACACATTAATTTGGGGAGTAGAATGACGAGAAGCTGATGAAACAAAAATTAGTGGAAGCACTAACATGAGCTAAGGTAACATGAACAATATATATATTTACCGTTTTACGCTGCCGGGTCTGACAGTATAAAGACGTTAAGATAGTTATTATCTTATTTTCAAAAACCAATGGCCACGAAGAGTCCTCAGGTCAGGTGAAACAATCTGATCAAGCCCCCAACCTCACGTACTTGTTCGAGCTCCTGGAGATTGGGCTGTTTCACAGTAGTCTGGTCAACAAGATAAGGATCGACATTGTTAATCCTCAACGTAGTGACCTATTGAGGATCCTCGCAGTGCACTACAGCCATAAGGACACTGATCCACATTCCCATATACGTCTCTGAATCAAGAGGCGAGCCGTTGTAACCTTCTACCGCCGTCAAGAGTTAACTCAATTCAGTACTCATTTCTTCAAGGACATAAACAGCGTAAGTCAAAACTTTGGTCTTTGAAAAATATTGTTAGACGCGCCAATTTATGACACAATTGTTCTTCGTTTTACATGCTCTGAACTTGACACGACCGTTGTCCGTTTGACAAGCTCTGAACTTGACACGACCGTTGTCCGTTTTACAAGCTCTGAACTTGACACGAGCGCTGTCCGTTTTAGAAGCTCTGAACTTGACACGACCGTTGTCCGTTTGCATGAACTTCTATTTCTCCTATTTTAACCAACTTAACTTAACATACAAAACTGACATTGTGTACACAGACTCTAGTAGTGCGACCAGTTAATCTATCAAATTTTGACGGATCCCGGACAGGACATTCAAAAGCTTGTACCGTAAAACTTAGTTTAATAAAATATTTACTGACATCGACAACGAGATTAGCTACTTCAAATCGCATTCAAACTGGCACGCGCGTTCTTTGAGTGGATAATTACGAATCACCGGAAGTAAACATTGAAGATGACGCAGGTGATGAAGTCGACATTAACTATGATCATTGTTAAACATTAAAGCCGCGTATGAATGCTGACCAGCATTAATAGTTGTTGTTAAATGCGCACAATGAGTAGGTCATCTTTTGTGCGCCCTAAAAATGACGTTAAGTGGCGGGTTGCAGTAGTTTTCCTCACTTCCCGAGCGTGCTGATGAAGGTCGACCGGGGTGCTCCAGGCGGTTGTGCTATGCTTGGCTTTATCTGAGTGTCGCTCACTACCATGGTTGATCCCTGACCTCGTTAGCCAGCCTGCCACGAAAACAGCTTATCTTCAGCAGGAGCTACGAGGAAGCCAAGGTAAGGGTCTTGTCCAGTATGTTTTGCCTGAACCTGACTAACATGTTTGATCAGTATATTTGGCAAGACCAAACGTTAGTGTTCCTTCTCATCAGCATCAATAAATACAAATTGAAAGAAAACACCAATTGGCCAAAGAAACACTAAAATAAAAACTAAATGACACAATCGCCGGACCACTATTTCAGTTGGCGTGTGTGCTTGCTGTTATAGTCTCTGTAGACCTTCTCTTCATGAAGAAATTGATGGCTTCTTCCACGAATCCTCTTTCGTTTCATCTTTTCGTTTGAGATGAACAATAATTATTTTTAGCCGCCTTCATCGACATGTTTGCGAGGCAAAAATCGTGCTATTGTTTTATCTTGAGCATCCAGCTTGATGACTTGTCACTGTGTTTTGTTTTTAAAACCCCGTTTTGCTTCGCTGAGGCGTTTGTGTTTGTACGAGGGACAGTCATTAAGTAACGTCAATTTTATTATCAAGTGCATGGAAGTGTATGTACAACGGATAATCTAATTTCAGGACACAAAATTGTTCTTTAGCATTACTCTATGAAGGGATTATGATGATTGAGTAGCATAAGCATGCGCAATATAGCGTACAGCATGACCTCCCCACTATGAGCGTGCATCGCGGAAGAACAATGAAGAGTTATTCGTTTTTTTGTGACCAGAGAATGTGAAACCTTCAGAAATCTACAGAAGAATGAAGGCTCAGTATGGAGACAGTTGTTTGAGTCAGAGGAGAGTGTATGAATGGGTAGAAATATTTCAAAACAGAAGACAAAACGCCATTAATGAGCCACGGCGTCGGAGACCATCAAGTGTGACAATTGACACAGCGAAACAGCAGATCGACCAGCTAGTCCGTTTCAACAGGCGAGTCATTATTAAGGAATTAAACATAGATTTAAACTTGAGTCACGGAGTTGTGCACAAAATTGTCCATGAGGACCTCGGTTACATGTCAGCGTATAACAGATGGGTCCCAAGGCAGCTGACCACGAGGTAAGGGAGGCGGTGGAAAATTGGTTAATGGTCACACCAAACGTCTTTTTTCTAGAGGACGTCCACAAACTAGTGGACAGGTGAACAAAGTCTGATGCTCTGCACGGGGACTATTTCGGAAATAATACACATAAATAAAGAAGCTTGGTGGTTGCGAGGTAAAAGATTTTTGTCACGTGGATCTTCTGGTAAAAATTCGCCTGATCTTTGGGTAGTGAGACTGGACTCCCGTGTTCAGTGTTGAGCACGTTAAAAATCCATTGGCGGTTGGAAATCGAAAATAGTAGAATTAACGGCGCTGCCTGGACACAATTCAAAATTTAAGTTAAAAATCTACCAAAATTATTTGTACCTTTCCCCAGGCCTAGTAAGCCTCAGAAAGTTTAAAATACATTCTACGGATAGCCTTCGGTTACCTAGCAACAGACATTAACAACATGCCTGTTTGAATACCAGAATTCCAAGTATTCAAAGACACACAAAATATCTGCTTCGCACTCTCTTGTAAAAATGTGAATAAAATAGCTCTTACTTGATGTTTATTCTTCGTAGTTGCATGACGCGCATGTCTGAGTTAAATATCTTCATGACTACCTAGTCTTTGAAGCGGGAGTCATGCATATAATCCGTACCGCTCCATCTCTCGAATGGCGAAGTCAGTGACCACTGAAGAACACGTACTGTGATTTTCCACCATAATCGTCCTCTATCTACCGACTATCGAAGACGAATGTTATTTTCGCTGGATGTATATATAGTATGCCGTTTTGGTGGCAAAACATGTTTATAGGATGGGGGTAGCCAGCCTCATCATCAACCCATCTTAGTCATCTCTTCCAAAGAGGTTGCAGTGTTATTATTTGTGCTCTTTTTTCGTAACCCGGTAACACTAGGCATGTTTCTGTTGTTATTTGTATTGTTGTTGAATGTACACAATGAGTAGATTTAATCTTTTGTTTGCCATGAAAAAGATGTTTAAGTGGCGGTTTGTTGTAGCTTTCCTCACATATTCTGAGCGTGCTGATGTGGGGGGATCGGATTGCTCCAGGCGGTTGGGCTATGCTTGGTTTCATCTGCGTGTCGCTCTCTACTATAGGGATCACGACGATCCATCACCTCGTAAGCTAGGCTGCTATGAAAACAGTCAGTTTCCAGGGAGACTACAGGGAAGTCGAGGTGAGGGTCCTGGCCAGTATATTTTGCCTGACCCTAACACATCTGATCAATGTGTTTTGACTGACAAGACGTTAGTCTTCCTCCCCAGGATGTTTCTGCCTGATGTAAACCTTCCGTGATTTCACTAGGGTAGGAAAGGCTCGATGTTAAGGCATCTTTCTAGGGGAGACAACTCAGACAACAAACAACTGGTGCCTAGCAAGCAGGCTATTGACAGCGGAAAGACTCAACAAGCAAACTCAGAACAAATACGTGGGCCTCTAGACGCAAACCACTGTGTATCGCAACCGTTCTCCAGAAGAAATTCACAGACATAGATTTGTGTGACCTATTTATGTGGGTGTCTGATATACAGTGGAAGGCGAATAATCTATTTTACATATGCAATTAACACCTTTCTGACGAGAGAGTTGAAGACGCTATTGGTCCTTTTGAAGATCTGTTCACAGCTATCAAAAGACGAAAGATGGCCTGGTGCGGGCACGTCGCGAGGTCCAACGGAATTCCCAACTCGATACTCTTTGGATCCGTACCCAGACAGAGAAGGCGAGGACGTCCAAGGAAGAGATGGGTGGACAACATCACTGAGTGGTCAGGCCTTCGTCCCGGTGTGATACGTCAGGCGGCGACAGACAGAGAGGGTTGGCGTGGGATTGTCAAGTCTTCATGTGTGCCCCAACGACCTGATGGGTTACGGGATGAACTGAACTGAATTAACACCGACAAGTGAATGTCAGCATATTAACACTATTATCTGTAATGAGTATCTGTAGAAAGCGTCGTGTGTACGTGCTTACAGTTCATGTTTCGTCTTGTATACATATAAATGTTCACAGTTCATGTTTTGTCTTGTATACATATAAATGTTCACAGTTCATGTTTTGTCTTGTATATATATATAAATGTTCACAGTTCATGTTTTGTCTTGTGTACATATAAAAGTTCACAGTTCATGTTTTGTCTTGTAAACATATAAATGTTCACAGTTCGTGTTTTATCCTGTAATCATACATACATTTAAAAGTTCACAGTTCGTGCTTTGTTCTGTTATCATGTATGCCTATAATATTTTTAGTGTGCACGCAGTCAAAACAATATCCTTTCTTTGTTCCCAGTAGGAGCACGCCTATTTTCACCATCGCGATCCATATGTCCATACGAATAACACACAAATTATAAATGATAGTGTTCATGTGTTTTGTAATGTTTGCCTCTACTGCATGGTGTAGAAGCGTTGACAACGAGCCAACGAAGTATATAATTGAGACCTTTGAGATGTGGTGGTTGTATGGAAGAATAGGACACATCTCATTGAATAAATAAAAACAAACACATAAAGAAGTCCTGGATAAATTAGGAGTGTAAAGAGAATTAACGAAATCAGAATGACGTAGTTAAGATATTACCGTCACATCAAAAGACACAATAATAAATAATAATAATATTAGCCATCCGTCACAAGTGATGATGACAACTAAGTCAGACATGTTGTGAGGGACCTTACCAGTGAGTTTGGATGTGTCTGTTTAGTCCAAATCTGGCACATTTGTAAGATTTAAGGTCAGTGTTGGGGCATGTGAGTTGTCTTTTTGTCTTTTCGAATAGTATGTTTTATCTTCGCCTCGCAGTCACTGCATTCCTCACCAATCTAGGGAGGCGACAATGATGGTGGTAGTACGTCATACCTGTGCCAGGCATTCTCATGAATTTACATCGATGTTGAAGCGTGCCAGAGACATTTTGTGGCAGTCTAAAGCAAAAGCCATAACTAGTTGCTGAAAACAATACTTTAAGAAGCGTGCCTGAGGTAAGCAACGTTACAGATGAAAAGAAATCATCAGCAGATTAGCAGAGAACAGTCTGACTGTACCATCAAGACAAGGCACAAAGGACGCAGACCTTTGCTGCAGAGATGGCTCCCGAACTGAACTGAACGATACTTTTAGCCTACTTCCGGAAATTCTTGTCAAAACATGGTTGTGTTTATTGCCAGCTTCATGAACAACCCCTTCTAGTAGCTATTACTATATGCAAAAGTAAGGAACAGCGAAGACTTCATTTCAGTGAGTAAGGGGCTTTGGAACCAACTTTAATATTTTTAACAAAATGGGGGCGTTCATAAGCTGCCATCATGGGCACGTTAGTGATGGATAGGAGTGATGTTTTGAAATCAATCAGCGACCGTCTGTTGGATGAACAGCAATAAATGAATCAGCAATCTGCAAACTGCACAGTTTCGACATAAAACGAGGTTCGAGCGGAGTGGAGCGCATAAGAGAACAGGAGAGTGCACAACCAGCGAGCTACAGGCACCATCAACATCCAGCCATGCACCATATACTGAGATTGCCTGAGCACCTATGGGTATGCCCGGAATGCAGTGACGTTGATTCTTAGAAACCGAAACCAAATGGTAGACTTATTATCGATCCTTAAACTCTCCCTGGCGACTTCTAAAAGCGCTTTTCAAATACAAACAGATGACATACTGTTTCCTGTCTGGGTCAAGTTTAGTTTTAGAGTCTGCTTCGTCATTAATATATAATCCCTTCTAGAGAAGACTTCACCGGCCGAATTGCTCACACTTAGGTATACTCAACTCTCTCCACGTCTTTAACACTTCCGAATTGAGTTACCGAAGCAGTTAATGTTTCTAACCTGACGTGCTGCACCAAAATTGTATTTAGGTGGCTTAACGATTGTTGAAAACGGCAACATACGTGTTTGTGTATCCACAGTTCTAAATGATTTTTACATACACATACACCCACAAACATACACCCACAAACACAAACATACACCCACAAACATACACCCACATACATACACACTTACAAGAAAAGGTTTTTGTAAACGCATTCTAGTATCTATACACAGAATACTAAAAGTTGTAGAGAATTTGAATGTTACTAACATTTTGGCAACACACTCAAGTAAAAAATTAGTTGCTGCCGATTACATTGAAAAAAACGTAACAACCGAATGAAGTGCACACGACGGGGAACAATGCTGCAAGGAAGATGTGCGTGTGTTTGTGTATATGATTGTATGTGCGTGTGTGTGTTTATACATATATATATATATATGTACGTATGTGTATGTGTGTGTATGTATTTACACGAGGGTAAGTCAGTAAGTAGGTCACACACTTATATTGATAGCTGACAAATGTAGTTGTTACCCTCTATAAGAGTCAGTGTGGAGGTATCAACTTCCAGTATGTTTGGGAATAATTTGGAAGCATGCGCGTGTGCAGTCAAGATACAAAATAACGTAAATGTTCACAATAAAAAATCAGCGTACTGTTGTGCGTTTTGTTTTGGGTAAAATGACTGTTTGCACAGAATGTTCATAAGGAAATAGTTCCTGTTTACGGCGAGAAGTGTTTGTTACGTAAAGCGTTGCATAACTAGGCCGATACATTTGATCTCAGATACACAGTGATACTATCAAGAAGTGCAGAAGGGCTAGAGAAGCTAACTTCAGTCGTAAATGGACATAGTAAAGATTAACATCTGTTTATAAACATAAATAAAACAAAAGATAATGACCACCGACAAAACACAATGTCAACATAAATTTACAGTGGGTGGTGAGGAAATAGATCAGATCACACATTTTGAATATCTGGGCTCCAGAATTGACAAAAATGGTGACTGCACGAAATAAATCAGAAGAAGACTAGCCATGGCAATGCAGAGACTGAACAGCCTGAAGAAATTATGGCAGAGCACCAACAAAACGACAAAAGTAAAAGTCTTGAGATCCTGTGTTTTTCCTGGGGCAGCTTATGGCTGCGAATTATGGACGATTACCAAAACTTCTAGGCAAAGAATAGAATCCTTCGAGTCAAAATGTTACAGAAAGATCCTCAGAATACCCTGGACAGAGAAAAAACAAACAAATGTAGACATTCGGCAAGAGTTGATCATAGAGGAGAACTGGTTTATCAATTCCATTTTGGCAAGACAATGCAATTACTTTGGTCACATCAAGAGACACAACGGTCTCGAGAGAACAGTGAAGGAAGGTATGGTTCCAGGTAAAAGAGGAAGGGGTAGACCAAGAAGACGATGCACCAAGATATCCAGGAATGCCTGTGTATGACTGGCGGAGGGTGGAATTTTGGCAAGGCAACGAGTTTCTTTCATACAGACTGTAATTGGAGCGAGGTTCTATAAAGGACATGCTACATGATGATGACTAAAAAATAGCTGATTATGCCCGATCTGGTCACCCTGTTCAGATCGCAACAGAATCATCTGTGTGGTGGGTTGTTTGGTGGGGTGGAGGAGTGAGGTGAGTCAGTTGATTCCAACAGACAGTGTAGCAACTGCAATTGAGTGTTCACATAATTTAGCCTACATCATAATGCATGATCGATTGAATTTCCACAAAGTGTGCTCATGGAAGTACTCAGACAACAGACAAACGAACACAACATGAACGAATTGGGTCTGTCCTTGCAGCAACTTTATCGGTTTGCAGATGAAGGAGACGGAATGTTGAACGGGATTGTTACTGGGGAATGGACCTTTCCTTGCACTGATTAAGCAATGTGACACGTCTTCCAATGTTGCTGGAAATTATTTTGAGCAAATAAGGAACAATTTAAGTGCAATAATTAATGGTTCGAATTTTATTTATTTTAATTTTAGAAATAGCTACTTGTGATCGATTTACTGACTTGCTCTCGTGTGCGTGTTTGTATATACAAAACATACACACATACATGCATACATAAATACATACATACATACATATACACATACATACACACATACATGTATGCATACATACATTCATATTTACATACATACACTCATACATGCATGCATGCATACATACATACATACATACATACATAAATATATATATATATATATATATATATAAACATACATACATATATATATATATATATATATATATATATATATATATATATATATATATATATAAACATACATACATACACACATACATACACACATACATACATACATACATACATGCATGCATGTATATATACAGACAGACATACATACATACATGCATACATAAATGCATGCATGTATTTATATAAACATACACATATAAACACATACGTTCATAAACTTCTTCTTCTTCTTTGTTTCTTCTCAATCTTCAACTACAGAAGCCATGAAAAGGTATTTTCAAGTAGCAGGACGTTGTCCAGTGAACGGTATACGCGGTGTCACAGTTTACCACTGACTGCGATATTTGCACATTTTGGTCCAACACATTCGACCTCAGCACTGCATTTTTGAATGCAGGGTTATCCTTTCCTTTTGGATCCTTTCTCCTTAGCCAGTCTGCCCAGGTTAGCCTTCCCTCTTCGATCCCTTCTCCTTAGTCAGTCTGCTCTGGTGCATCCTATTATCAAGAATCACCGATTTGAGGTGTAGAAGGGTCTTGGCAGCAATGGTTCGCTGGCCCTGACGCTGCTAGTCAGCTATAGGTCTCATGCACTGCTCAGTGTCGTAATCCCACATACATTAACAATAATGGTAGTTGCTCATCGCCATCAAAGATAACGGCAGCATGAGACTTGTGCTGCAAGAAATGTTCTCAAATGGCTGTAGAGACTATTCCTGGCACGACAGAATTTACCGCAGTCGGGGCACTCTTGTGAGGAATCAGCCGTGACGTCATTGTTCATTCTGCTCTTTCGAACAGAACGCCTACTCTGAGCCTCCACGATAGACTTAATCGCTCAGTGATATACTTGGAATCCTGGTATTCTGTCAAGTTTAATGTCTGTTGGCAGGTAGCCGATGGCTTCGGCTAGGCGTGGTAGGTATTTTAGAACTTCCTGCGGCTTACTAGGCCTGGGGGAAGGTACAACCCACTTAGGTAGATTTTTAACTTGAATTTCGTACGGGAAGCGGCGTTAAGGCTACATAGGGGCTCAGTCGTCTGCAGGTAAGGTGTTCGACTCGGATGAAGGAGGTTGCGTGTTCAAATCACGGTGGAGACCGAGATTTTTTCACGTGGATCTTCTGGTACAAATCTCCTGATCTCTGGGCAGTGAGGCCGGACTCCCGGGGTCAGTGTCGAGCACGTTAAAAATTTATTTGATCAGTTATATATATAGTTCGCATATTGGTCAGCATTATATATATATATATATATATATATATATATATATATATATATATATATATATATATATAATATATATATTTATTATATACATATATATATATATATATATATATATATATAATATATATATTTATTATATACATATATATATATATATACATATATATATATTATATACATATATATATATATACATATATATATATATATATATATATATATATATAATGCTGACCAATATGCGAACACCACCGCCACCTGATCCTCGCAAGACGATTAAGTCCAGAGTTGCTATTCGAATACACGTGACGGAAACACATTCAATAGCTTTCAGATCAATATAATTAACATGAAAGTTAGACACGAAAACCTCACAAAATGGCGATCCATTAGCGTTGGTGACATCAAGTCAAGCAAATAAGCTATGCGAATTTGATTTCTTTGATCTCATTTATTGCTGTGGTCAATTACTCCAGCTTTCTTTGCGCTCTGCCTTGACTTTGTTAGGGAAATGAGCATCGACACGGCGTGAATGTATTTGTCAACTATTACATGATGTATAACTTGTAACTTTGATAGCTTCCAGAACCGCACGGCACTTAATACATTCACTGAAATGGGCTGCAACAACAACAACAGTTTCTACCGCAACAACCTTAGTTCCTACAGCAACAACTTCATTTCCTACATCAACAACCTCAGTTCCAACAACAACAACTTTAGTTCCTACAACAACAACATCAGTTCCTACAAAAGCAACCTCAGTTCCTACAACAACCTCAGTTCGTACAACAACAACCTCAGTTTCTACAACAACAACCTTAGTTCCTACAGCAACAACCTCAGTTCCTACAACATCAACCTCAGTTCCTACAACAACAACCTCAGTTCCTACAACAACAACCTCAGTTCCTACCTCAACAACAACAACGTCAGTTCCTACAACAACAACCTCAGTTCCTACAACAACAACTGTGACAGATTTAGTCTGGGGAGACAAATCTTGTCTCCCCACGGACTTCCCACTGGGACCTGACCACTCAGTCGGCGGGTAACGTGACGGATGGCGTAAGAATAGCGACGCCATCTTGCAAGTAGCCCCGACTAAGAAAGTAGTCTCGGATTATGAAAAGCCTGGCGGGCTAGGCTGAAGGGACGCGCCCTCATGGTGAGGCTCTTCCATTGCACTTTGGTTGGGCTAGCTACTGAGGGCGCACAAACCTAGCATAGGTACATACATACGCACACATTCATCCAAACACTGGTTTATGCGTCCTGATATCGCCCAATGGACTACGGTCTGGGATGGAAAATGGCGCGCCTCCGCCAGTAGAAACTAGTGAGGCAAACATCTCAGCAAAAAAAAAACAAACTGAAGGGAGTTGAGCGTTTCCTACGATACGGGGCTTCTTGAGCTAATGTCACCCCATTAGGAGCTTCTTGAGCGAACGTCACCCCATTAGGAGCTTCTTGAGCGAACGTCACCCCATTTGGAGCTTCTTGAGCGTTTCCTACGATACGGGTGCTTTTTGTGCGTTTTTCTACGATACACGATTTGAGAAGTCTTGAAGACGAACGTTACCCCATTGGCAGCAGGTCTGCTACGGTCTGCTACAATCTGCAGTAATACTACCTGCATTTTTGAAGAGTGAATCACTGAAGCGGCAGTTGAGCGCCGCACTTGAAGAGAGTTCACCAGCACGAGCTACCTGATTTTTTGCCAGGGCTGAAGTATTTACTCGAGGGTTACAAGCGGCCGACACCTGGAACAAGTTGACCAGTCTACACAGGTGAGGTGTAACCAGTTGGCCAAAATAGCTCGCTGGGTGAGTGATCGTTTGCCTCGGAGACGTGTGCTGACCCGCGACCCTCTATCACGTGGGCAGTCGGCTCAGGTGCAACACAGTCCAATTTCATACCTGCGGCTGCTGAGTCGTGTTTTCCCGACAAGGGACGAGAGAACAAGCCCAAAGGGCGATCCACCTGTGTTGGGCTAACGACGCGAGGTACAAACCGACTCTGTTCCGGCCATAACTCTGACCCGCGTGGAGCACGGGAAAGGTGACTATTGAAAGTAGTTCAGGTGTAGAAGGGATTTGTTAGGTTAGGTATCCCTGTATAGGAGTGAGTTGGGAATAGTTTAGTGAGAAATAAAGAATTTGTTTATCGGAGTTTCTTTTCTTGTTAGATCATTCAGGTTTAGGTGTGTAGTTTTGATAGAGCAAGACCTTGTCCTCTCTGCTTCACAACCTCAGTTCCTACCTCAACAACAACAACGTCAGTTCCTACAACAACAACCTCAGTTCCTACCTCAACAACAACAACCTCAGTTCCTACAATAACAACCTTAGTTCCCACAGCAACAACCTCAGTTCCTACAACATCAACCTCAGTTCCTACAACAACAACCTCAGTTCCTACCTCAACAACAACAACAACCTCAGTTCCTACAGCAACAACCTCAGTTCATACAACAACAACCTCATTTCCTACATAGACAACCTTAGTTCTTGCAATTACAATATAGAATACTTCAATAAGAACAATCTGACTTCCTGCAGTAGCAACAACCCAATTGCTAAAACAACAAAAATGTTAATTCCTAGAGCAGCAACGTCATTTTATACAACAACAACTTCAGTTCCTTCAACATCAGTAAAACAACAACAGCAAGATGAATTCTTACTACAACAACAACAGTAACTTCAGTTTCAACATCAAAAATAGCCTATAAACAACTACAACTTTGTTCCTAAGGCAGCACCATCAGCTCCTACAACAACAATAACTTCAGTTCCTGCAACAACAACCTCATTACCTGCAACAACAACAATCTCAGTTTCTTCAAAAACAACTTCAGTTCACACAACAGGAACCTCAGTTCCTACCTCAACAAAAACCTCAGTTCATTCAATAACAACATCAGTTCCTACCTCAACAACCACCTCAGTTCATACAACAACACCCTCAGTTCATTCAATAACAACTTCAGTTCACACAACAGGAACCTCAGTTCCTACAACAACACCCTCAGTTCATTCAATAACAACATCAGTTCCTACCTCAACTTCAACCTCAGTTCATACAATAAGAACCTCAGCTCTTACCTCAATAACAACCTCAGTTCCTACTTCAACAACAACCTCAGTTCCTACCTGAACAAGAACCTCAGTTCCTACCTCAACAACAACCTCAGTTCCTAGCTCAACAACAACAACAGTTCTTACAACATCAACCTCAATTACAGCAACAAGAACCTCCGTTCTTACAACAACAACATCAGTTCATAGAACAACAACCTCTTCTCCTACAAAAACAACTTTAATTTACACAACGGAAACCTTAGTCCTTTACCACAACAGCAACGACCTCAACTGCTAAATAAACCACAACAGCAAACTCAGTTCCAGCAACAACAACCTCAGAGCCTACAACAACAACGTCTTCAGGTTCTGCAACAACAACATCATCTACATCTACCTCATCATTTCCCACAACCGCCTCATCATTTCCTTCATCCCTCTCATCATTTCCTTCATCTATCTCGTCCTTTCCTTCATTCCTCTTATCATTTCCTTCATCCCTCTCATCATTTCCTTCATCCCTCTCATCATTTCCTTCATCTATCCCGTCCTTTCCTTCATCCCTCTCATCATTTGTTTCACACCTCTCATCATTTTCTTCATCTGTCTCATCATATCCTTCTGCCAGTTCACCATGTCCTACAACTCCCTCTTCCACACACCTACCTCATCATTCCCTACATCTACCTCATCATTTCCTACATCTACCTCATCATTTCCTTCATCTACCTCATCATTTCCTACATCTACCTCATCATTTCCTACATCTACCTCATCATTTCCTACATCTACCTCATCATTTCCTACATCTACCTCATCATTTCCTACATCTACCTCATCATTTCCTACATCTACCTCATCATTTCCTACATCTACCTCATCCTTTCCTACATCTACCTTATCATTTCCTACATCTACCTCATCATTTCCTACATCTACCTCATCATTTCCTACATCTACCTCATCCTTTCCTATATCTACCTCTTCATTTCCTACATCTACCTCACCATTTCCTACATCTACCTCATCATTTCCTAC
Organism: Ariolimax columbianus; assembly: GCA_036924085.1. Taxonomy (NCBI): domain Eukaryota; kingdom Metazoa; phylum Mollusca; class Gastropoda; order Stylommatophora; family Arionidae; genus Ariolimax; species Ariolimax columbianus. The sequence goes on from JAVGWX010000004.1 coordinate 47,005,432, forward strand.
ATCTACCTCATCCTTTCCTACATCTACCTCATCATTTCCTACATCTACCTCTTCCTTCCCTACATCTACCTCTTCTTTCCCTACATCTACCTCATCATTTCCTACATCTACCTCATCCTTTCCTACATCTACCTCATCATTTCCTACAACCCCCTCATCATTTCCTTCATCCACCTCACCAGTTCCTACAACTACCTCAGTTCCTACAACCATCACACCAGTTCATACTTTCCACAACCTTATTTCATGCAGCCACTACATAACTCCATGCAACCACTTCCTCAGTACATTCAGGCACCCCGCCGGCTGCATAAAAGTACAAAGGACACGATTATTGGCTGAAAGAGGCGTGAATATACACCTGAGTGACACAAAACGCATTATTGAGTCTAATTTTCTATTCAATGCTTTATCTCTTGTCTTACCTTATTCCTTGATTGCTGACACGATTCATTGAACTTTTTCATTTTCTTTCGGAAAGTTCAGTTTTTAGTCTGTGTTATTCCTTGTTTGTCGAGGCCTTGCAATGGTCTCTGGGTAGAAACGTCGATTAACGTCTGTTATAATTTACACCGCCTTCTGAGCCATCTTGCTGGGTTTTTTTTTTCGGCCATTATGAATATACACACATTTTTGTATTTGATACAAGAGCAGGTTTGAGAATGGAGATCATGGCTGGGTGAGAATTCAACAAAAATGTACGAGAATAAACATATATAATGTGTTGACACAAGTGAGGAAAAAGGACCAGAGTAGGGCTCGTGTTGTGAAGTATAGAGCCGAGCCACTGTAACCTTCAAATATGTCGTAGAAAGTGGCTAAATAATGTTGTGATCACAACTAGAGGTATTATCACTATGTATAAACAATGCTATTGAAATCACCACTGAAAATTGTGCGGTACATGGTTCTTGTAAAGTGACAAGTTGTAGTGGTGGCAGTGTTTTGAACGTAGAGACAAATAAGGGGGAATCGGCTTTTATCATGCCATCACCATCATCAGCTTCCTTATCACGACCATTACAATCAATACCATCACTACGATCATCCAAATCATCACTACCAATAAGACCATCACTGCCCTCATCATTTCTGACATCATCACTACGATCACTAACATTCTTACTATCAACATCAACACTAACATCATCAACATCATTACTACCATCATCAACATCATCACTACCATCATCAACATCATCACTAACCTCATCACTACCATCATCTCTAACCTCATCACTACCATCATCACTAACTTCATCACTACCATCATCACTAACTTCATCACTATCATCATCTCTAACCTCATCACTACCATCATCACTAACCTCATCACTACCATCATCACTAACCTCATCACTACCATCATCACTACCATCATCACTAACCTCATCACTAACTCATCACTACCATCATCACTAACCTTATCACTAACTCATCACTACCATCATCACTAACCTCATTACTACCATCATCACTAACCTCATCACTACTATCATCACTACCATCATCATCATCACTACCATCATCACTATCATTATCACTACCATCATCACTAACCTCATCACTAACCTCATCACTAACTCATCACTAACCTCATCACTAACCTCATCACTAACCTCATCATTAAACTCCTTACCAACCTCATCACTAACCTCATCACTAACTCATCACTAACCTCATCACTAACCTCATCACTAACCTCATCATTAAACTCCTTACCAACCTCATCACTACCATCATCACTAACCTCATTACTAACCTCATCACTAACCTCATCACTACTATCATCACTACCATCATCATCATCATTACCATCATCACTACCATTATCACTACCATCATCACTAACCTCATCACTAACCTCATCACTAACTCATCACTAACCTCATCACTAACCTCCTCACTAACCTCATCATTAAACTCCTTATCAACCTCATCACTAACCTCATCACTACCATCATCACTACTATCATCAACATCATCGTTACAATCATCCTCAACATCATCACTACCATCATCACTGACCTCATCACTAACCTCATCACTAACTTCATCACTACCATCATCAGTAACCTCATCACCACCATCATCAACATCATCACTACCCTCATCCCTACAATCATCAGCATCATCACTACCATCATCACTACCATCATCAACATCATCACTACCATCATGACTACCATTATTACTACCATCAGTAACATTATCTCTACCATCTTCACTACTATCATCAACATCATCACTACCATCATCACTACCATTATCAACATCATCACTACTATCATCACTACCATCATCAACATCATCACTACTATCATCAACATCATCACTACCATCAACACTACCCTCACCAACATCATCACTACTATCATCAATATCATCACTACTACCATCAACATCATCCCTACCATCATCATCAACATCATCACTACAAATCATCATCATCATCACTATCATCATCGTTAACATCATCCCTACCATCATCATCAACATCATCACTACAAATCATCATCATCATCACTATCATCATCGTTAACATCATCACTACCGTCATCATCAACATCATCACTATAAATCACAATATTATCATCACTACTATCATCAGCAGCATCACTACATCATCATTTCTTTCATTAACTCTACCACCATCACCCTAGTTACCATCGTTATGACAGTAATCAGTTATTTCAATATAATCCTGGATACATTCCCAACAAATGCGCACATAAGATGTAGAAGAACGCTTAATTATTTAATATAAAGCCGCAGGTATTTCCATAGCTCAGACAGCAGCGTAATATAAAGTGCTAGACACTACGTTATTCTTGTTTCTCAACTTTTAATCACACCAGAGGTCGGCCTTTTCCTGGTCGTCTTTTTCCGTATCTACCAGTCAGGTATCAATTTTTAAGCTAGGTTTACTGGAAACTGTAGATACAGAAATTCGAACCCAAATCCTTTGCTGTGATTTAAAAGCGCACTAACACGGCTGAATTATCGATGTTGAACAAACTACTGTAAGCATGAACGTTAGAGAAAGAGAGAGAGAGACACACAGAGGAGAGAGAGATATATGGAAAAAAAACACCATAAAGTAATAAAGAGGAGTGAAAGAGAAAGAGAGAGAGAGAGAGAAAGAGAGAGAGAGAGAGAGAGAGACAGAGAATGAAAGCGTAATGACATCCGTAAGAGAAACAGGAAAAAATAAGTTTAGTTTATGAAATGTCAAAATATACTTTCAGCGACTTTGACATTAACAGATGGCTTCCTCAAGTCTACATGGGCAAGGCTTTTCAAGTTGATCCCAGAAGTTGAGGATAAAAGGTCCCACAATCAATCGACTGAGAGGGTTCGATCTGGAATAATTCGTCCAAGCCGTCAATGTGTGCTACAGGAAGGCATTAAGCTTTCAGTTAGATGAATAAATTAACATCTCATTAACGTAACAGTGGTTGTGACAACCGGAATATCACAGATTCAGAGATTCCTCTACGGGCTAGATGTATTGTGCAGTTCGTTCGTATGTACATTTGTAATGCACTGTTTGCTTGCCATACAGATTGCTTCAGGCTCTAAATCTGTGTATTGACATCCTACATCATAAATTGTTCGAATAGTTTGTCTGTCCGGAAAAATACATATCCTTGAAACACAGATTTTCGTGCAATAGGAAAGTAACTATTAGCGTTTTGCTTTGCATCCACAAAGATGTGTAGAAGGATTCAATTGCTATTATTAATTACATTTTTCACAATTATCACTTAATTTTAGTTGTCTTTTTTTCATAACATGCGTTCCTTATAATCTGTGTCATGTTTTCTTCATTACCAGCGTTGATATTCGTTGAAATTAATCTCTGTTTTCCTATGTGCTTTTTTTGCTGGTCCTGTACCTGTTGCTGTTGTTGTTGTTTTTGTTGTTGTTGTTGTTGCTATTGTTGCTGTGAATGCCCACACTCAATACGTTTAAGTGGCGGATTGTAGTAGCTTTCCTCACATCCCGAGCGTGCTGATGGAGGTGGACCGTGGTCCTTCAGGCGGTTGTATTTTGCTTGGCTTCATCTGCGTGACTTTCACTACTACGGGGATCACGTCGACCCACATCTTGTCAGCCAGACTGCTTTGAAACTCATCCCTACATTACCACTACCATCACCCCTACCATCATCCCTACCATCACCAGTACCATCATCACTAACATCATCACTACCATCATCACTAACATCATCACTGCCATCATCATCAACCTCATCACTAACCTCATCACTACCATCATCACTAACATCATCACTACCATCACCACTAACATTATCACTACCATAACCACTACAATCACCACTAACATCATCACTACCATCACCACTACCATAACAACTACCATCACCACTACCATTACCACTACCATCATCACTGCCATCACCACTACCATTACCAGTACCATCATCACTACCATCACCACTACCATCACCAGTACCATCATCACTACCATCACCACTACCATCACCAGTACCATCATCACTACCATCACAACTACCATCACCACTACCATTACCACTAACATCACCACTACCATCACCACTACCATCACCACTACCATCATCACTGCCATCATCACTACCATCATCACTAACCTCATCACTACCATCATCAACATCATTACTACCATCATCATCAACATCATCACTACTATCATCAGCCGCACCACTACCATCATCACTGGCATCACCACTACCATTACCACTACAATCACTACTACCATCACTCTTATCATTATCAGTAACATCATCACTACCATCGTCACTATCATCATCGACTCGTTTTCATTTCTACGTCATCATTATCGTCTGCTCCTTCTCTTCTTCTTCGTCGTCGTCTTCTTTTTTTTCTCTACGTCTTCGTCGTCGTCTTCTTTCTCTTCTTCTTTTTCTTAGCCTTCGTATTCTTCGTAGTCTTCTTCCTCTCCTTCTCCTTCTTCTTCTTCTTTGTCTTCTTTTCTTTTTCTTCTTCTTTTTCGTTGTTGTAGTTTTCCTCTTCTTCCAATCCCTGGGAAACGAACGACTCATTGTTCCATTCTTGTATAGCCAATGGGTTATTATATGAATAGTTTCCTTTCAAACTCAGAAGGCTACTACAAACTCAACGAGCTGTTAGCTTGGGTAGGTGTGGCATGTGACAAGTTGGAGAGTCTTCTACTTCAGAGTGATTAGATTGCATTATTCAATCAGCTTATTAACAAATCAATTAAAACCTTTCAGCTCCACGCAGAGCATAGGTTTTCAACAAATCAACACCAACTTTTCCTGTCCTGTGTCCCCCCTTTCCAGCTTTGCCCATGTCTAATAGACTAAACGATGCGTCTCCTTTTACGACATGTTCTCAGTGCGACATTGGTTCTATTCTGGTTTCTGTCACATACAGCGTCGTTCCAAAAACGACTTTAGCCATGATAATGGTTGAGATAGGACCCTCCGTGGCGGCAAAGTGGTCAAGGGCGCAGATCAAAAACCAAACTTGCTAGTGTTCTGATTAATGAAACGTCAACGTAAAACCTGTATCAAAAACTTCAAAAAATAAGCATTGAAGCCGGATACACACGTTCGTTACGGCGCAATATACAGTACAACGCACTCTGCTTTGGCGAACCCGAGCAATCAAGCTTTCGCAGAAACATATCGACAGAGGATCAGGTGACATCTGTCTTTGTGTCTGTGACACACCAGGAACCACTTTATTAGGCTACATTGCAGTACATGGAATTTTCAACATTCTTTTGTAAAACCACATTTTAGTTGCCTCCAATGATCCCTTGTACTTACCTGCTTGCTGTCCATGGCTCACTGCCGTATGTCAGTACTTGCTCCACGTAGCATTCAAGAACTCTTCCTTAAGTGTAGTGAAAGTCTTTTGTTGCACACGATTCCCCTCAAATTCTAGAAGACTGATTTTGACTTGGCTTTTTTGTTCTTTCTTTCATTAGTGCATCTCTTATCAAAACTGATGTTGGTGACCAAGTATTGAAATTAGCCTATTTTGAAAATTGGAATTTTGTGCATCTTAGTTACAACCATTACTTCTGATTTCTTTTAATTTAAGATGATGCCTTTCATTCCGCTTTGAATAACTTCCATTATAACCCAGTCTTGTAAGTCTGACTCACTCTGCGCTATCAACACAGTGTCATCAGCGTAACGCAAGTTGTTTTATGTTCTGTCCACCAATTGATATTCCAGGAATTGCCTCTAGAGATAGCAATATGAATTCTCTGTACAGAGAGAACAGATCAGGAGACAGCACACATCCCTGCCTCGTTGTCTTTTTTGTATCTGCTTGAAGTTTCCTTCCCCGTTATATATTCGTAAAGCTGCAGTCTGTCCCCAGTAATTCGTAGATCCTTGCTATCGATATGCATATCGTCCAGCACATATTTCTCCGTTCTTCACCCTGTCGAATGCATTGGTATAGTCTACGAAGGACGGATACAAATCTGTTTTCATCTCTATAGCTCTATCGATTATTGTTCTCAATATAGATCAGACATTGTTTGTGCCCTTACCTTCCATAAGCTCGCATTTCTCATCGCCATTATCTGGTTTTATTCTATTCCTCTCTCTTCTCATATTCGTAGTAGTATCTTGGTTATGTAACTCAAAAGATTAATAGTGTGGTGATCTTCGCATTCAATTGCTCAGTGTTACGAATATTGACTTCTTCAAGTCAGTCGGAATGTGTCCACAGTCAAATATATCATTTATATAATTTAGTAATTTTGTTAGCACTTGTAGTCCAAATTCTTCTGTGGCTGCAATGCTTGTTAAGTTATCTGGTCCTGGTGCTTTCCATTTCTTTACATGTTGTATAGAATCTTTTACCTCTTTCGCCAATATTAATGGTCCTGCTTAATCGACATGTTAATTTAAGTCAGGTCTGTTGTCGTCATATGGCTTGCTGATGTATTCTGTCAATCTTATGATTATTGAATCCTTCCCCACCAACATCTCTCAGTCTTTTGCTTTGACAAATCCAGTGATTGTGTGCTGCCGTCTTACTGTTAATTCATTTATTTTTCATTTATTTGTATGTACATGGAGCTTGCATTTGTTTTGTGGTGCACGTTGAGTTTTAAACATTTCTGGTCTAACAATGTTTCTTTCATCTGCCTGAACTGGCTTGTTATCTCTTCATTCATATTGTTGTATTCCGCTTCTATCTGCTTCTTCTTCCTTCTTTCGTCCATCAAGTGTAATATTTTGCTAGCCATCCATTTTTTTTCTTTATGATGTATTTTTGCTGGAAATATATTATTAGACGTCTGCTGAATTGACTCCTTTAGCATCTCTCCTTGTTTATCAATGCTTTATATATATATATGATATAATCACATAAATCCCCAAACAAAACTGTACACAGTGTACTATATGCAGATGCTATTGTATTATGGATGTCTGAAGATTCTACAACTGTAGCTAGAAACCAAATACAAGAGGCCCGAAATAAAATAGAGACATGGATATTAAATTAAAAACTAGCTAATTGGCTAATTGCTATTAACGAATCTAAAACCACTTTGACAATCTTCGTACTATTTTTCAAGAAATAATAATACACATGAACGACAGACTTTTCCCATAGACGTAAGACCAACTCATCTAGGAATAAAACTCATCTAGGAATAACATGGAAAAACCAGATTTAAAAAGAAACGTCCACCAGAGCTAAGAACAGAATCAGCATAAAAAGGAAAGTATCGGGCTCAACATTGGGAGCGGACACGGGCACGATAATAAAACTATACTCAGGAAATGTGAGCCCAGTGCTAGAATGCGAGATTGCAGCATGGTCCACAAAAAAAATAACTTCCAAAGAAATAATAGCTCACAAAAACAAGGTATACGTATCATCACTAGAACTATGAGAACAACCCCATTAATTGCTGTGGAAAGCATCCCTTGAATGGAAAGCATGGAGATGCACCGAGACCGTAAAGCACACCAGCAGAGGGAGAGGTTCAAACGAATGCCTAATCACCCAATATATGACTGGGTAAATCACATGGCAAGAGGGAGATTAAAGGGAAACACTTTATAGCTCAAATAAAGGATATGGCAAGAGCAGCCCCAATCATAAGCCAGCAGTAGCCAGGGATCTAAATCCATCCCAAATCCCTTAATGGGAAAAAGTAAAAATCCTTGAAACCGTAGAAACCACAGAGGAAATAGACAAGAAGGGAACAGAGACAGCTTTAGATAGGAACATTATCATGGAAGAAAATCTTAGTGGAATCTATCCTCGAGAAACATGGATACATCTTGATACATAATGATCAACTAATAAAGAAACATCAAATTTAGATAAAGGGGTCTGTTACCGACATATAACAGAGAAATAAACTCTAGTACTAACAGCGAGACGATACTCCAGTAACTTGCGCGCAGAGTTAGGGACACTGAAAGCCGCTGCGGAGCTGATAATCCAAGATAAACATATCCACTAAGAGACTATAGCTTTGCTCTGTGATGTCTTGTCAGTATTGATGTTTCTAAGAATCGACGTCATTGCACTCCAGGCATACCCATAGGTGTTCAGTCTCTATTAGCAATTGCCCCAGGGTCGGGATGCTGCTGGTCGCTGTAGCTCGCTGGCTGTATAGTCTCCGGCATCACACTCCCCTGCGTCCCCCTCCCCTCGAACCTCGTGTGATGTACACACGTTGCAGTCTGTAGAATGCTGATTCATCTATGTCGGTGTCCTCATCCAGCAGGTGGTCATCCATTTATATCAAGATGTCAACTCTATCCATCACTAATGTGCAGATGATGGAAGCTTGTGAAGCCAAGATGTCAACTCTATCCATCACTAATGTGCACATGATGGAAGCTTGTGAAGCCAAGATGTCAACTCTATCCATCACTAATGTGCACATGATGGAAGCTTGTGAAGCCACGATGTCAACTATATCCATCACTAATGTGCACATGATGGAAGCTTGTGAAGCCAAGATGTCAACTCTATCCATCACTAATGTGCACATGATGGAAGCTTGTGAAGCCAAGATGTCAACTCTATCCATCACTAATGTGCACATGATGGAAGCTTGTGAAGCCAATTTGTGAGCTCTTTCGTTGCCCTGAACCACAGGACAGTATATCCAAGTCAACCCCTGGAGGTTTGAGGCCTCAACAACTGCTATTCTCTCTGCCATCCCTTCTGTGCCTTATGAAGTACGGCTTGAGCGTGTCATGATGACTATTCTTGTTAAAGAGGTCTCAGATAGTCATATCAGAGCTGAGGTCACTGCTTCTATCTCCATTCACAAACTGGCTGTTATTGACATGTATGTCACACTCCTCTCAGCGTCGATCTGCCCTCTCACTCTAGCCGAGAAGCCCCAGTCTGATGTCCCACTGCGCAGCACCGATCCGTAAGAGTATATGACGGCATCACTATCCTGCGTGTTCGCAGTTATCAGCTGATTCATCTCGTGTTCTGCTCTCTCGTTGCCCATTCTCTGCATTTCTTGCCTAACGTTATGATGACTCTCTGGAACTCTATCATTCTATCACCAGTGGGGACCCATTCTTCCTCCTTGCCTAAGGTTATGATGACTCTCCGGAACAATATCATTCTATCACCAGTGGGGACCCATTCTTCCTCCTTGCGTAAGGTTATGATGACTCTCTGGAACTCTATCATTCTATCACCAGTGGGGACCCATTCTTCCTCCTTGCCTAAGGTTATGATGACACTCTGGAACTCTATCATTCTATCACCAGTGGGGAACCATTCTTCCTCCTTGCCTAAGGTTATGATGACACTCTGGAACTCTATCATTCTATCACCAGTGGGGACCCATTCTTCCTCTTTGCCTAAGGTTATGATGACACTCTGGAACTCTATCATTCTATCACCAGTGGGGACCCATTCTTCCTCTTTGCCTAAGGTTATGATGACACTCTGGTACTCTATCATTCTATCACCAGTGGGGACCCATTCTTCCTCCTTGCCTAAGGTTATGATGACACTCTGGAACTCTATCATTCTATCACCAGTGGAGACCCATTCTTCCTCTTTGCCTAAGGTTATGATGACACTCTGGAACTCTATCATTCTATCACCAGTGGGGACCCATTCTTCCTCTTTGCCTAAGGTTATGATGACACTCTGGTACTCTATCATTCTATCACCAGTGGGGACCCATTCTTCCTCTTTGCCTAAGGTTATGATGACACTCTGGTACTCTATCATTCTATCACCAGCGGGGACCCATTCTTCCCCCTTGGCTATCGTCTCAGCTGGGGAAGGGGGGGGGGGGCTGGAGTGTTTTATCTGGCTGAGCCACCCATTACGCCCCTCTCTTTATTCTGTATTCTTGATCCATTGATGTCTGAGATTCTACCGTACATAGGGAGCTGCGTGTCTGTGGTGACACGCATATAGGTTTTGACTTGTACCAGTTTATGTCTGGATGTCACAGATAACAATCTCAGCATGTACTGCATTTTCACGTTTGGTGCACCTCTAGTGCAGCCCAGAGTCAGTCACATACCTTCATTCCGGATGCGTTCCAACCTTTCACACTGTGTTCTTGATAATGTGAGGATGTCCAGTCCGTAATCGATAACCGATAACATAACCTGACCAAATAGGATGACCAGGAGGCGCTGTTCCAACATGGTAATTATAGGAGAGACTGCGATCAAACGTCACTCTTAGGTATTTCAACCTGTCGCCCATATCAAGGGTGCATCCCTTACATTTGGTTGTCGAGAGTCCAGCCTTCACTATAGAATTGTCCAAAGAGCACCTCATCATGCAGGCCTTGCTCGGATTGATCTGGGAACTGGAGTCTCCACACCACTGTGAGATTGCCTGCCAGGTTTCCTGGATATCTTTGACCAACTCGTGCCTGTCTTAGCCAGTCCAGGATATCATATACAAATGTTAGTTCCCCCTGGCCCTGTGGGTTGAATGTTGGCCAATCTTACTGTATAGATATTGAACAGCACCGGTGAGAGCGTAGACCCTTGAGACAATCTTGGACACATTCGCTTTGGCTCTGATCTCCAAGATCCCCCACGGAGTGCAACTGTCGTTTCCATCAGGACAGCTGATTTTTAACTAACCAGCCACGGGTTTATACTACACTGCTTCAAACATATCATTTGATTCCAAAAATCTACACGGGTATATGCGTCTTCTAGACAGAGTGCCACAGCGATAGTTTCTTGTTTTGACCGGAAACCCTCATAGGCATCATACGCAGAAGTTCCAGCGTTACCCTAAGTCTCTTTCGATATTCTGCAACTGCTCAGGTTATCGGCTAGAATGTACTCCCGTTCTAGATGTGACATTATTTTCCTGGCCACTACCTCATCGAGCAATTTGCCATTTACATCCTGTATGGTGATTATTATTCAGCATTAGCTGCTCTAAAACAACATACAGATACCGATCTCGAACGATGCATGTGCTCCACGACACAAATCTCAGAAGAACACCCAAGCTTGGTCACTCAGTGGAACCCCTACCCCTTTCATATACAAGATAATGAAACTGCACAGACTAGCAAAGTGTGGAGGAGCTTCCCCACAATCCGACCTTAGCATCACGTATAATGAGACAAACACTGGAATTAAAGCCACAACCAATAGAAGACAACTACTATGGTATAAAGAGCAAGTCGGCATCTTCAGACTGAACGGATAATGGACCACATTGTCATCTTTACAACAAAATGAGGATTGAAAACAAACAGGTGACAGGTGTCTATGTGGGGATCATACCATGACCGTGGAACACATCCTACATCATGCATGCTCACTCAGGAAGAGAGAGAACAATACTAGCCTCGCGAGACAGATATGAGACAAAACTGTACGGAGATAAAACAGTCTACTTACTACGGTGTCCTTTGTAAGAGAAACCGAGATCTTGATCTGAGAATGAACGAAGACGACGAAGAAGAAGAAGAAAAAGTCAAACGAGAAAAACAATATTTGATAGTTGATGAAATTAATTGTTGTGTGTAAGATGTATCAACCAATTCAATTATCGCTTTTGTGCACCGCATTCTCTGCTGAATATACGTCTATTCTGGTCTTCTTGATTGGCCCGCCCATATGTAGCGTGTCCCACTACAGGGAGCAGATATTAGACCTTTAAACGGACTCGATCATGATTACTGGTTCCTGTAACACAGACATTAAAACAACCGTTGCGAAATCAAATGAATAACCTACGCAAAATCGGTCTTTGAAACCATGAAAGAATATTGAGCAGCAAAACCTTGTCTCTGTAACTGAGAAAGAGAGTCCTTGGATGCTACGTGGAATCAGTACTGACATATGGCAGTGAATCAGGGACAATCAGCAAGCAAGCGCATAATAGATCTTTGGAAGCAGCGAAGATGTGGTTGTACAGAAGAATGCTGTGGCTCCCATGGACTGCAAGGAAGACTGATTGATATAGTGCTCGAAGAGGCACAACAAGAAATGATTTCAAAGATCAGAACAAGGCAGTCATCCTTTTTCGTGCAAAATATAAGAAGAAGAGGCGGCTTGGAGCACGTTGTGACAACGGGAAAGATAGCAGGAAAGAGAGACAGAGGAAGGCAGAGAGAGAGAGAGAAGCAGCTGAACAGTCTGAAAGAATGGCAGCGGCGACAATCAACAACAGAGTTGGTAAATGACACAGGTGATAGAAGTGGATCCAGGTCCATGATTGCCAACCGGCATGGCATCTAATCATGATACTGTCTTCTTCTTGGGACGTTGAACAAGAGAGTAATTAGCCTCTTGGGTTCACAATAAGTCGCTTGTTAAGCGTGTCATTTATTTGATGATTGTCGACTCTAGTATACACATCCTGGACAGTCTCTTTGTTACCAAGCAGTTATTATTGTCATTCCCATTATAAATCATATGACGCAAAGGAGTAACCACTGCAGTTGCTGTGCAGTGAACCAACTCCCCTACGAGAAGTGCGTATCAAAGCACTGCCCTGCACTCTTGCAATGTTGATTACTGTAGCAATCCATTTTAAATTATAAGGTTGCTAGTTCCATGCACACCTCTCTTTAGTCACTTTTAACATTATACTTGCAAGGTTGTTGTTTAATGTCTATGTGAGGATATTTATTTATGTATGTTTATTTTTTCATGTGCCCTGAAAACGTTGTTAAATGACAGATTGGAGTTGCTGTCTTCACATCCCGAGTGCGCTGACAAAGGTGAGGCGTGGTCCTATAGGCTATTATGATATGATTGGCTTCATCTGTGTAACACTCACTACTATGGAGATCGTGTCAATCTTTGCCTCATTAGCCAGACTGCCACGAGGCATGTTTCCAGGAGAACTGAGTGCAAGTGAGGTGAAGGTCTTGGTCAGTATATTTCGTCTGACCTTGACTAACATTGCCCGATCAGTATGTTTTGCCTGACTAGAAGTTAGTATCGCCTCTTCCTTATTTCCTAGGTTAAGTGGTGCTATTCCTTTCTCCTCAGGTTCATGCAGTGACAATCCATTAATATTGCCTTTTTTTGCGTTCGCCTTATTTCTCTATTCCCCAAGGCGGCGTGCGTTGAACTGCGGTTTTTATTTTGCGCCTGTCGGCCTAGTGCATCCGACTTCAGCAATAATTTTATGTAAGGGTCTGCTTCCTCCTACATTTTTTAAGGGTTTACTTCCCCGGGGTAACTACCGGTGCTGTGATGGTGATCGAACCCAGCACGTTTTGGTATGAGCCGTGTCACTTAACCACAAGCCTACGCTGTCCCCATTGACTTTACTAATTTATCTTAGCTAGCTCTCACAAACCACGCCCTCAAAACTGGTGACATGTCCTAGGCTCCTCATGTGTCGACACAGTTTATCCCTCCTAAAGACTAACCAATCTCACCAAACAAAAACTGCTTTGCGCTGTTTCGATAGATCTGCGCAGACAATTTCAACAGATGTTTATACCACGTTTACCTTCTTTAACCTCCAGCTGATCCCAGCCTGCCTGCAAGCAGTCTGTTTCTGTCTGTAGTCTATGCTACCATGATGAAACATTAATGATGGAATTATTTGCTGTTAATCGATCAATGAAAACCATTCAATTTCTTGTAGAGCCCAAGTCTTCAACAAATACAAGTCAAGCTCTACTGCTCTGTGATCAAGCGTTGTTCGTTCCTTCCTTATACCATTTAGGGTCGCTGTGGTCAAGAGGTAAGACAACTAACTATCCTTTCTAAGTGATGAACGGAAATGCGTGGTTCGAGCCCTCGGTTCAAACGACCCCTGGTCTCAAATCGGTAAGATCAGAGTGCCTGCATCCTGAATTACCTCCAGTCCCCTTGACTTAAGTGTTGCCACTGGTCCAATGTAGGTCGCCTCCAGTCACCTTGACTTAAGTGTTGCCACTGGCCCAATGTAGTTCGCCTCCAGTCACCTTGACTTAAATGTTGCCACTGGCCCAATGTAGTTCGCCTCCAGTCACCTTGACTTAAGTGTTGCCACTGGCCCAATGTAGTTCGCATCCAGTCACCTTGACTGAAGTGTTGCCACTGGTCCAATGTAGTTCGCCTCCAGTCACCTTGACTTAAGTGTTGCCACTGGTCCAATGTAGTTCGCCTCCAGTCACCTTGACTGAAGTGTTGCCACTGGTCCAATGTAGTTCGCCTCCAGTCACCTTGACTTAAGTGTTGCCACTGGCCCAATGTAGTTCGCCTCAAGTCACCTTGACTGAAGTCTTGCCACTGGTCCAATGTAGTTCGCCTCCAGTCACCTTGATTTAAGTGTTGCCACTGGTCCAATGTAGTTCGCCTCCAGTCACCTTGACTTAAGTGTTGCCACTGGCCCAATGTAGTTCGCCTCAAGTCACCTTGACTGAAGTCTTGCCACTGGTCCAATGTAGTTCGCCTCCAGTCACCTTGATTTAAGTGTTGCCACTGGTCCAATGTAGTTCGCCTCCAGTCACCTTGACTTAAGTGTTGCCACTGGCCCAATGTAGGTCGCCTCCAGTCACCTTGACTTAAGTGTTGCCACTGGCCCAAGGTAGCTCGGAACCAGAGAGTGAGGTTGATGACCAGCGCAGCTACTTTCTCGCTATAATTCAAATACAGCGCAAGTTACCTCAACAAGATAAAAACCGTCTGATGATGTCGCCAACATTATTTGCAACTCTCTAACACAGACTAGTTAGTCAATATGCTTCATCTTCTAGTAAAAACCTACACGGATAATGTTCATGTTTGTAATGATGGTGATAGTGATAATGATGAAGTAATGATGATAGTTCAACTCTACTGCGAAAATAATAATAGTTATCTGACCATTCTATAATACGAGTAATTATCTGACCATTCTATAATCTGAGTAGTTATTTGACCATTTTATAATACGAGAAGCTATCTGACCATTCTATAATACGAGAAGTTAATTGACCATTCTATAATCTGGGTAGTTATTTGGCCATTCTACAATACGAGAAGCTGTCTGACCATTCTATAATATGAAGTCATTTGACCATTCTATAATATGAAGTTATTTGACCATTCTATAATATGAAGTTATTTGACCATTCTATATATTAGTAGTTATTTGACCATTCTATATATCAGAAGTTATCTGACCATTCTATATATTAGTAGTT
This sequence comes from Ariolimax columbianus, assembly GCA_036924085.1. Classification (NCBI taxonomy): domain Eukaryota; kingdom Metazoa; phylum Mollusca; class Gastropoda; order Stylommatophora; family Arionidae; genus Ariolimax; species Ariolimax columbianus. Next base: position 47,021,068 of record JAVGWX010000004.1, read on the forward strand.
ATCTGACCATTTTATAATATCAGTAGTTATCTGACCATTCTATATATCAGTAGTTATTTAACCATTCTATATATCAGTAGTTATTTGACCATTCTATAATTCGAGCAGTTATCTGATCTTCCTACAACTCAAATTAACGACGTGGAGAAACATCTAAGCGGATCAGTGTAAGGAAATTTATGACACTTGGTTTTCACGTTGAAAACAAAATGTATTGTTGTTTCACAGAAATCATTGAAGGCCTGCACATACATAAATCGTTCTAGCACGTTAAATATTAATGAGGTTGGAGGCAGTCTTTGTATTGTCTTTTTGTTTGCTGCAGACACCAGAGCAGGAGTTTGATGGATGTTTCATTGCTTGCTCGTGCTTGTTTGTCTCGCAGTAAACAATAGTGAGGAAGTTGTGTTAGCCCGTGTTATGATGTGTCGTATAATTTAATATCGGCTTGCCATTCATACTGGCCAATAACCTGAAGAGCGTGGCAGGGAATCGTTCTAGGTTTGAAACAAAGATCAGGAAACAATACCCCATATAAGATAAAGGTAGACACATAGCCGGCATAGTTGTTGCGGTTAAGTGCTATAGACGTTATTGAATTTTACTAGTTCTTAGTTGTTTTAAAATATGAGATGAGGTGACCAGTTTTTTTCTTTGTCTTTCTTCCCTAACAGTAGTCATATACCCATTTGCAGCTGGGTTGACTGAAACCTGTTGATATCGGGGATTGTTGTTGTTTCGAATGCCCACAATCAGTAGGTTTATTCTTGTGTTTGTCCTGAAGAGAACGCTAAGTAGCGAGTTTCAGTAGCTTTCCTCACATCCCGAGCGTGCTGATGAAGGTGGACCGGAGACCTCCAAGCGGTTGGGCTATGCTAGTCTTCATCTGCGTGTCGCTCACTACTACGGAGTCACATCGATCCCTAACCTCCTTAGCTAGGCTGCTATGAAAACAGCCCCTTTCTAGGGAGGCTACTAGGAAGCCGAGGTGAGGGTCTTGGTCCGTATATTTTGCCTGACCCTGACTAACGTGTCTGATCAGTATATTTTGCCTGACCCTAACTAACATGTCTGATCAGTATATTTTGCCTGACCCTGACTAACATGTCTGATCAGTATGCTGTGCCTGACCCTGACTAACATGTCTGACCAGTATGCTGTGCCTGACCCTGACTAACATGTCTGACCAGTATGCTGTGCACTTGTTGTTCTAGACGTTTCAATCGTAAATGTAGCACTTGTTGTTCTAGACATTTTTTTCCGTAAATGTAGCACTTGTTGTTCTAGACGTTTCAGTTGTAAATGGACACAGCAAAGATCAAAACCTGTTTTTAAAAACATCAACAAAACACAATGTCAACATAAATTTACAGTGGGTGGAGAGGAAATAGACTAGGTCTTGCATTTTTAATATCTGGGCTCCAGAATTGACAAAAATGGCGACCGCTCGAAAGAAATCAGAAGACTAGCCATGGCAATGCAGAGACTGAACAGCCTGAAGAAATTATGGCAGAGCACCAACAGAACGACAAAAAGTAAGTCTGTCTTGAGAGCCTGTGTTTTTCCTGTGGCATCTTAGGGATGCGAATCACGGACAATTACCAAAACTTCTAAACAAAGAATCGAATCCTGCGAGTCAAAATGTTACTGTAAGATCCTCAGAATACCATTGACACAGAAAAAGACAAATATAGACATTCGGCAAGAGTTGAGCATAGAGGAGAACTGGTTTATCAATTCCATTTTGGCCAGAAAATGTAAATACTTTGGTCACATCAAGAGACACAACGTCTTGAGAGAACAGTGATGGAAGGTATGGTGCCAGGTAGAAGAGGCTAGATAAACCAAGAAGACTATGGCATAAAGATATCCCGCTATGCCTGGGAATGACTGTGGCGGAGGGTGGATTTTGGGCAAGGGAACGAGTTTCTTTTAGACAGGTTGGGATGGGAGCGACGTTCTATAAAGGACATGCTACATGATGATGATTCTTCCTATGCAGACGGATTTTTCCACAGCTTCTAATCTCTGTCCTTTTACTGTAACCTTCTCTACGTTTTGCCTGTGGCTTGTTTGAATATGGTCTGAGTTTTCTTTACGCTGCTGGTCAAGACAAAGTTTTCCCAAACAGCAGAGAATCGATTCTCGCTTTCCTGCATATTCTGTTCTGAGTTATTGTTCAGAGCACAGTCATCCGCAAATGAGAGTTCACTTATTAGTTTTGCCATTCAGTCTCCGGGGATTAGATAGACTCCCACCCCTGTGGAACTTAATGGGTATGCTATACTCGCTATCATTGAAGATGCCTGTCAGCATAGCTGAAGGCATCATACTTAACATGGTCGGAGCAAGCATGCATCCCTGTTTCCGGTAAGTCTTTTGTATTTGAATGATGTAGAGACATTATCCAGAACTCGAACGTGAACACACTTGTGGAGCTATTCTGTTAGAGTAACAAATTTACCCCAGTCAAACTCTGCTGACAACTTAGAATGCGTTTGTGACGTAATGAATGGGTGTATAGATGACAGTTATACTCCTGACATTTCTGTCCAGCAGCAAGTGTCATTTATAAAGATCCTCGACCAACCTTGAATTCCCACTAACTGTCCGTAAGGTGATGGTCTATCTCAAGATGTTTATTCAGGCGGCTGACAGAGAGCAGCAAGATTCCAGGGTGATCTTACAGCTTTCCTGTAGATATAAACTATCGAAGCTTCCTTGATTTTTCGGGGGACTGCCAAATCAGCCAACGTGGATCAAATGATTTGTGAACCTTCTGGTGAAACATGGTCCTGATGGTACAAGTAAATATAACTCTGCTGGTATTGCGTCAGGTGTAAGGACAGTTATCTGAGAATGGGTTTTGTTGGACTTGTCTGCTGTATCCTTACTGATGAGTTCGTCTGTAGCCATGATTGTTTCAATCTAAGGCACTTGTCGGATTGCCTATACCACTGCTACTACTACTACTATTATTATTACTATTACTACTGCTACTACTGTTACTACTGCTACTACAACTCCTACTACAACTACAACAACCGTACCATCACTATTGCTACTACAACGCTTACTACTACTATACTTCTGCTCCTACGTCTACAACAACAACTACTACTACTATTAATTCTACCATCACTACTACTATTACTACTACCACTACCACTACTACTAATACTACTAATAATACTATTACTACTACTACTACTATTACTGCTACTATTGCAACTCATACTACAACTACTACTATTACTATTACTACTACAAAAACTACTACTACTACTACTATTACTACTACAACTACTACTAGTATTACAACTATGATGACGACTACCACTACTACTCCTATTACTACTAGTACTATTGCAACTCATATTACAACTACTACTATTACTACAATAAAACTACTACTACTACTACTACTACTACTACTACTACTATTACTACTACTACTACAACTACTGCTAGTATTACAACTATGACGACGACAACAACAACAACAACTACTACTACTACTACTACTACAACTACTACTACTACTACTACTACTACTAGTATTACTATTGCAACTCCTCCTCCTACTATTACGACTACTACTACTACTATTAATATTACTACTACTATTACAACTCCTACGAATATTACTACAATACCCAATACTACACACTGCTAAACACACAGGCAAAACACACTGATGAGATAATGTTAGCCAGGGTCAGGAAGAATATGCCGTCCAACACTCTCACCTGACATCCTCCTTGGTCGTACTGGAATCGGGCTATTGTCGAGAACAACAGTTCAGATAACAAGGTGAGATTCGACGTGATTCCCATAGTAGTGACCGCCACGCATATGAAGCCAAGCATAGCACAACCGCCTGGATGACCCCGGCCCACCTTCATCAGCACGTTCGGTATGTGAGGAAAACTACTGCAACCCGTCACCGTCCTTTTCTGGGCGCACAAAAAAGTAAACCTACTCACTGTGGGCAATCGCAAACAACAACAACAACTACTACTACTTTTACTACTATCATCACCATCATCACCACCAACATCACTACTACTACTAATACTACAACTACTGCTACTACTGATATTACTACTACTACTACTACTGCTACTACTTCTACTTCTCATACTACTGCTACTACTACTACTACTGCTACTGCTACTACTACTACTACTACCGCTACTACTACTACTACTACTACTACTACTACTACTGCTGCTACTACTACTACTACTACTGCTTCTACTACTTCTACTGCTTCTACTACTGCTGTTGCTACTACTACTACTGTTATTACTACTGCTGCTGCTACTACTACCGCTACTACTACTACTGTTATTACTACTGCTGCTGCTACTACTACCGCTACTACTACTACTACTGCTACTGCTACTACTACTACTACTACTGCTTCTACTACTTCTACTGCTTCTACTACTGCTGTTGCTACTACTACTACTGTTATTACTACTGCTGCTGCTACTACTACTGCTACTACTGCTGTTGCTACTACTACTACTACTGCTGCTGTTGCTACTACTACTACTACTGCTACTACTACTACTTCTACTACTTCTACTGCTTCTACTACTACTACTACTACTACTACTACTATTACTACTACTACTGCTACTACTTCTACTACTACTACTTCTACTGCTGCTACTTCTACTACTACTGCTACTACTACTACTACTACTGCTGCTACTACTTCTACTACTACTACTTCTACTGCTGCTACTTCTACTACTACTGCTGCTTCTACTACTTCTACTGCTGCTACTACTACTACTGCTGCTACTACTACTACTTCTACTGCTGCTACTACTACTACTGCTGCTACTACTACTACTGCTGCTACTACTACTACTGCTGCCACTGCTCACACTTCCACTACTACTACCACCCCTTCCATTACTACCGCAGCCATTAATAGTAATACTACTACTACTCTGCTACAATTACCACCACCACCACTCCTACTACTACTACTAATACTACTACGACTGCTTCTACTACTACTACGACTACTACTAATAATACTACTACTACTTTAACCTGTATATTGACCATGTTCAACACCAAATTGAGAGAACACTTCGCAATTTCAAATTCTTCTCCTTGTTCAGAGGATGCAGTTCAGTAACAAAAAAAAATTACCGTAGTTACGACAGTTTAGCTCTGAACCAATCTAGTCACGTGTCATACAGCGACGACAGCTCGCGAGCCAGACTGAAGTTTCATTGGACCGCGCCCGAGTGATATTCATGCTTTATTCCGCAGAAATAATCCAACTGGGTAGGTAAAGACCTGGTGCATTTTACAAGCGTTGCCTCAAATATGGGAACTCGGTGAACCATGTTTTATATTCTTACGATAATTTTGCGGATTGTTTCAAAACCTTTTTTGAGAAATTCCAAAAAATCAACTTGAATTCGATAGAGTTAATAAAACAAACAAACAAACAAATGATAAGCACATTCGATGACACAACATCATCACGTGTCGTGTCTGTGGACGTCATAGAGTAATTTGTTTTTCAATCACCTTTTATTTGATCATTTCTGAACTATTGATGTTCTGTATGTCAATATCCACATTGCCATGCTAACTATTGCCCTTGTTTTTTGTCTTCTTCTGATTCTATTTCCCCACAATCTAACCCCATGTCACACAGTTTTCACGGTCCTCATTTTAAAGTACGTGTCCAAAAAATGGTATCTGCTTCTTTGTATTTTCATTAGCAGCGACATTTTTTGTTGTTCTGTTCAGGCAGTGGTATATGCTAATTTAATTTCTTAATTATATTTAGTTTACGTAGCATTCTCTTTACAAATCAAAGTTCTGTTAGAGCAGGCGTACTTTTCCATGCCTTTTTGTTTGTATAATAATTTTACAAGATTCATCCCTGTAGAATAAACTATTGCTTCTTTCAATATTTCGTATATCTTTACTTTAAGATCATTAAAATATTCCCATCAGAAAGCATATAACTGATTACCCTTTTTGGAAGCTTTAATACATTAATACATTAAGTTCCTCATATGTTATTCTTCTTCTCTTTATGTTCTCGTTGTGCATTGTGTCTTAATTGTCAATGTGAAGCTATTAGTATGTCCTTAGTGATTGTTTAAGAGTGGTTCTGGCAGGACCGAGTTTAGACACGGTACAGCTCTAAGCTATGACCAAAACTAGAACTTAATCATTGATATTTAAGTGTATTTATATCATTTTCTAGTTTGGCAAACACTTGGTTTTTTTTCTCGAGCTGTTGCTCTTTCACGTACGGAAAGGAAAGGTAACCTTCCGCACTGCATACTTGTCAAGAAACTTATAACAATCAAATAGGTTGTGGTTGTAAAACGTGACGTTCTGTAAAGGGCATGCTACTTACTTTATTTTTATTCATAAAATGACCATGTAATGTATGTTTAATAAATAATGATCTTTGCTATTCTTTGGCTTGAATCTGCTCCTGATAATAGTTATGTACTACGGTATGTTGATCCTGTTGAGTTTTTTGGTTAAGTCTATTTGGTTATGTTTTTGGGAGCTATATTGCTTGGGTTATGTTTTTTTAGGTTATGGTTCTGGGTTGTGTTTTTGGGAATTATATTGCTTGGGTTATGTTTTTTGGGTTATGCTTCTGTGTGATATTTTTTAGTTATATTGCTTAGATTATGTTTTTGTGTTAAACTGTTTGAGCTATGTTGATTAGATTATGTTGAATAGGTTATATTTATTAGGTTATGTTTCTTAGATTATGTTTATTGCGTTATGTTGTTTGGGTTGTATTTGTTGATCTGTTGATTCTGCTATGCTGGCGGGGTTATGTTTACTAGCACAAAAAGGGCGTCTAGGTCAACTGCAACAGAGGGTGGACCCAATGGGCTATCATCCAGTTCAGGACGTGGTTGTCCAACACGACGGACAAATGCCCTTGTCGTATATACTAAACTGTGCCAGGAGACAGTAAGTGGTGGGGAATGGCAAGTGATGAATTACAAATTGTGGCTCATACACTCCAAAACAAAAATCCAATAAGTAAAATCCAAATAAACATAATCCAATAAACTTAACAAAATGCATGCAATCCAAAACACATAACTTAATAAACATATCGGAATATATATAATCCAATAAACATAATCCAAGAAACAAAACATAATAAACAAAATCCCCAAAAATATTGACCAGCAAACATCACCTAATAAACACAACTCAGTAAGTATTATCCAATAAACATAATCCAATAAACATAACCAAATTAGCATAAACCTATAAACATAACCGAATAAACGTAACCAATAAATATAATCCTTCTTCTTCTTCTTCTGCGTACACAGTCAGACAGTAACCATTATTTTTTCGAAAAAAGCGGCAGTCATCCTGAGGCTCTCGCCACTGCCATAGAGCTTGTCTTGCAGTTCCACTGGTAATGGCCACATCTGCTCTCTCTGATCCTCGTATGTCGGGCAGTTCTGCAGCAGATGTTCAGTGGTCATTTTACCAGTACCACACGGGCATTCGTCGGTACACCCTATCTTCAATTTGTTGAATAGGTGGTAACTCAGTCTGTTGTGTCCAGTGCGAAGTCTGAAGACAACGACCTGCTCTCTTCGGTTCAACTGGTAATAGGCATCGTTTTTGGTGTAACCAGTATGTTCGGTTTCCCATTTGGTCATGTATCTGGCTTTGATAAGCCGTTTTGACTCTTCGTACGTCATACTGGTATCTGTTTGTGGTAGTCTTGCACCTTCTTTTGCCAGTCTGTCTGCCTCCTCGTTGCGTTGGATGTTGCAGTGTGACGGAACCCACTGTACCACTACCCTTTTTGGTGCGGACTGCTGGCACAGTTTGCAGAGTGCTGCTCTTAAGTCATTAAGCTCAGTGTTTGTCTGGCTTTTTAGCGCTGTGACTACGGCGAGAGCATCTGTCAGCAGGACTATATGGCTCTCATTTTCACTGTGTGTCACCATTTCTTCCACTGCCGCCCTCAGTGCCTCTGCCTCCGCTCTGAAATTGCTCGTGTACTTACCAGTAGCAAATGACAGTGTTATTTTTCTGCCATTTGGTAGGTTCAGGAATGCTCCTGCCCCTCCGTTCTCTTTAGTGCTTGTTACAGAACCGTCGGTGTATGCATGGGTCCAGTCCATGCTTGGGTAGCTTTTCGTTATGAAGCTTAGGGTAGTGTCTCTCCTTTCTTTTTCAGTCTGGCAGTTTTTGTTTGCAATACCTGGTATATTTTCTACCACCTCTGGAAATATATCCTGCCTCCAGGTAGGTTTTCGTACAGTAGTGATGGGTTTTGGTGTTGTTAGTGCGTTTATGGGATCTTCGTGCATCTTTGCTTTGGCTATTTCTGCAAAGTTTCTCCGCTTTAGTTTCCCATTTCCCAAATTTTTTAGTCTCTGGTACATTGAATGGTCCGTCAGTCTTCGGAGTTTCTCTGACTGCAGCTGGGCTCTGCAGTCTCTTCTATCGGTCATGGATTGCAGTTTTGTAATCTTTTCAAGTTCTACAATTGGCGTTGACTTCATGCCACCTGTTATAATTCTCATGGCTTGGTTTTGAAGTTTGTTAACTTTATCGAAGTTCGCCTTCGCTGCTGTTGTCCATGCCGCAATGCCATACTCGAGAACTGGTCTCACTCTTCCAGTGTACAGTTTCTTTAGTATGCCTTCGTCTGCTCCCCAGCTTGTGCCAGCAAGTTTCCTCATGATTGCCATTCTTTCTCTGGCTTTCATTCGGTTTCTCTCAATCTGACTTTTCCATGTCATGCCTCGATCAAATGTGACTCCCAGATAGGTTGGGTTGTCGTTTGGCTGCAGGATTTTGCCATTTAGACTTAATTTGGTACTTTGGGGTTTTAATGAAAGCGAGAATATTGTACATGTGGTTTTCTCCTCGTTTATTTTGACCAGCCATGAGTTCGCCCACTCTTCCAGCGATGTTAGGGCCGTCTGCATCCGATTTCTTGCTATGGTGAGATTCTTTTCAGAGGTCCACATAGCCAGATCGTCTGCAAACATTGAGCTATGGACTCTTCTTGGTATATTCTCTGTAATATCGTTTATATATACCAGGAAGAGTGTGGGTGACAATACTCCCCCTTGGGGTACTCCCTGCTCGAGTGTCACCTTTTTGCTCATCTGCCCTTGTACTTGGACTCTGGCCGTTCTTTGTTTGAGGTAGTGGTTGATCCACTTGTACATCTTCCCACAGACATCACTTCTTCTTAGCTTGACTCTAAGTCCGTCCTTCCAGACTTTGTCAAATGCCTTTTCCAGATCCACCCAAACGGCTACTGTGTGTTTCTGTGCCTGGTAGGCATCTTCTATCTCCTGGGCTATGAGGATGACCTGGTCCTCAGTGGATCTGTGCTGTCTAAAGCCGGCTTGCTGTGGAATTAATATTCGTTTTTCTTCCAGATGCCACATCAGTCTGGTGTTTATCATCCGTTCCATCAGCTTGCCGACACAGCTCAGTAGGCTGATGGGCCTGTATCTGTTTTATCCTTTCCTGTTTTTTTAGTACTGGTACCAGTATTGCGTCTTTCCATGCCTGGGGTACAATACCCCTTTTCCAGCTTTGGTTCAGGACTGATAGTAGTTTCCTCTTCGCTGTTTGGCCCAGCCCCATCAGCATTTCGTTTGTTATCCCGTCTTTTCCGGGAGATTTCCTTTTCTTTAGTGTTCTCATAGCCTCTTCCATTTCGCGCATTGTTAGTTTGGCCATCATGTGCTCTTCAGGAGCCGTATTCATGTTTTCGTGTCCCTTTAGCTCTTCGCTAATGTCTGTATGCTTATCTGCAGGGACCTCGATGTGGTTTGCTCTGGCATAGTGATCGACAAAGGCGTTTGCGGCTTTCTTACCTGTGATCAAGTTCTCGCCCTGCTTGATAGTAATTTGTTTATTTGACGGGGTTTCGTCGTTCATGGCTCTGACTAGCTTCCATAGCTTGTTCCCGTCTTTGTCCAGGTTTAGACTTTCCGTTTTATTTTTCCAGCTTTCTCTTTCTGTTTGCTTGAGAGTGTGTTTGAACTTCGCCGCGGCGGCTTTGAGAGCGATGTTTGCCTCCATGGATTTTTCTCGCTCTGCCATGTTCCTAGCATTTGTTACTGCATCTTCCACTTTCTGCAACTCATCATTCCAGTAGGGCTGATAGTTTTTCCTAGCTCCTCTTGGGATGGTTTCAGTGGCGGCTTGCATTATTGCCTTGCTTAGGCTCTCTACCATGGGCTTCATTTTGGTGTTTCGTGTGTTGATAGTTTCACACAGCCCATTTGTCAGGATTGCAAATCTGTCCCAGTCGGCTCATTTGTAATTCCAACGTGGGAGCGGTTTTGTTTCCTGTGGGCCTACTTCCATGTCAATGGTTAGCCTGATCGGCCTGTGGTCGCTACCTGCCAGTTGGTTTAGCACCTGGCGGTCTATTTTATGGTGTATGTCCTGTGTGGAGAAGGCCAAATCTGGAGTCGAGGTGGTATGCCATGTCCTTGAATAGAAGCTAGGGCTATCCTCCGGCCTATTGATTAGGGAGAGATTTGCATCTATCTCCCAATCTTCCACTTCGTCACCTCTGCTGTCTGTGTCAGAGTATCCCCATCTCTCCGAGTGGCTGTTGAAATCTCCAACTACTATGCAGTTGGAGTCTCTGACCTCCATACTCGAGAGCGATAGGTCTCTGTTTGGTGGTCCGTACAGATTGAAAATGCGGAGCTTCGTCTCTTGAGCCATTATGTCAACTCCTACAATTTCTGCTTGTCCGGTGTGATTGACAGATACCGCGCTACTCGGTATGCAGTTTCTGGTCAGTATCAGGACCCCTCCTTTGTGGCCTTCTCTATCTAGACGGAAGGTCTGATATCCTCTGATTGAGAATTTATGGTTATTGTTGAGGTGCGTTTCCTGGATAGATGCCACGTCAATCTTACCTTCATGCAGGTGGTGTGTTAGGGAAAGTTTTTTGTTAATGACTCCCTCCGCATTCCACTGTAGTATTTTGAGGGTCTTGAGGTTTTGGCCAATAGAAGTTGCCCCATAGCCATGTGCCTTGACTCCACGACACATTTTAAAGTACGTGTCCAAAAAATGGTATCTGCTTCTTTGTATTTTCATTAGCAGCGACATTTTTTGTTGTTCTGTTCAGGCAGTGGTATATGCTAATTTAATTTCTTAATTATATTTAGTTTACGTAGCATTCTCTTTACAAATCAAAGTTCTGTTAGAGCAGGCGTACTTTTCCATGCCTTTTTGTTTGTATAATAATTTTACAAGATTCATCCCTGTAGAATAAACTATTGCTTCTTTCAATATTTCGTATATCTTTACTTTAAGATCATTAAAATATTCCCATCAGAAAGCATATAACTGATTACCCTTTTTGGAAGCTTTAATACATTAATACATTAAGTTCCTCATATGTTATTCTTCTTCTCTTTATGTTCTCGTTGTGCATTGTGTCTTAATTGTCAATGTGAAGCTATTAGTATGTCCTTAGTGATTGTTTAAGAGTGGTTCTGGCAGGACCGAGTTTAGACACGGTACAGCTCTAAGCTATGACCAAAACTAGAACTTAATCATTGATATTTAAGTGTATTTATATCATTTTCTAGTTTGGCAAACACTTGGTTTTTTTTCTCGGGCTGTTGCTCTTTCACGTACGGAAAGGAAAGGTAACATTCCGCACTGCATACTTGTCAAGAAACTTATAACAATCAAATAGGTTGTGGTTGTAAAACGTGACGTTCTGTAAAGGGCATGCTACTTACTTTATTTTTATTCATAAAATGACCATGTAATGTATGTTTAATAAATAATGATCTTTGCTATTCTTTGGCTTGAATCTGCTCCTGATAATAGTTATGTACTACGGTATGTTGATCCTGTTGAGTTTTTTGGTTAAGTCTATTTGGTTATGTTTTTGGGAGCTATATTGCTTGGGTTATGTTTTTTTAGGTTATGGTTCAGGGTTGTGTTTTTGGGAATTATATTGCTTGGGTTATGTTTTTTGGGTTATGCTTCTGTGTGATATTTTTTAGTTATATTGCTTAGATTATGTTTTTGTGTTATACTGTTTGAGCTATGTTGATTAGATTATGTTGAATAGGTTATATTTATTAGGTTATGTTTCTTAGATTATGTTTATTGCGTTATGTTGTTTGGGTTGTATTTGTTGATCTGTTGATTCTGCTATGCTGGCGGGGTTATGTTTACTAGCACAAAAAGGGCGTCTAGGTCAACTGCAACAGAGGGTGGACCCAATGGGCTATCATCCAGTTCAGGACGTGGTTGTCCAACACGACGGACAAATGCCCTTGTCGTATATACTAAACTGTGCCAGGAGACAGTAAGTGGTGGGGAATGGCAAGTGATGAATTACAAATTGTGGCTCATACACCCCAAAACAAAAATCCAATAAGTAAAATCCAAATAAACATAATCCAATAAACTTAACAAAATGCATGCAATCCAAAACACATAACTTAATAAACATATCGGAATATATATAATCCAATAAACATAATCCAAGAAACAAAACATAATAAACAAAATCCCCAAAAATATTGACCAGCAAACATCACCTAATAAACACAACTCAGTAAGTATTATCCAATAAACATAATCCAATAAACATAACCAAATTAGCATAAACCTATAAACATAACCGAATAAACGTAACCAATAAATATAATCCAATAAACATAATCTAATACACATAACCTATTAAACATAACAGAACAAACATAATCCAATACACATAATCTAATAAATATAACCGATTAAACATAACCAATAAATATAATCAAATAAACATATTCCAAGAAACATAGCCTAATAAACACAATCCAATAAACACAATCCAATGCACATAACCTAATAAACATAACAGAATAAACATAACCCAATAAATATAATCCAATAAACATACTCTAATAAATAGAATCTAATAAATATAACAGAATAAACATAACCGATAAATACAATCTAATGAACATACTGCCACTTGGGGAGAGATGGGCTCCGTCAGGTGTGTAGCGGTCCAAGACACACCGTTGTTATATGGCGAGAGTTTGTACTACAAACTACAAATAACGGTGCCTCACCGACCTTCTAGGTTATGGAACTGATGATGATGATGATGATGATGAATAAACATAATCCAAGAAACATAGGCTAATAAACAAAATCCAATAAACATAATCCAATGCACATAACCTAATAAACATAACAGAATAAACATAACTAATAAATATAATCCAATAAACACAATCCAATAAAACAACCAATGATCATACCGCAATAAACATAACGCAATAACCATAACCTAATAAACATAACAGAATAAAAATACTCCAATAATTATTCTGGCAAGAAAATGTAATATGATCACATAGGTATACCATAGCAAGAGCAATTTTAAAAATGGTACAAAAATCTGTCAATATCCCGAATCTCCGTGTCTTGATTGGTGCGGGCAAGTTTGCGATAATTATCGTTCAGTAGATGGTGACAGAGTGGAGTTTAAAGATGGAAGGGTACCACTGAGTAGGTTGGGAGGCAACGCCAAATCACCTGCACGTGGCTGGAAAATACAGGCAGGGAAGGATGGCAGAGCTGCACTTTTGCAGCGTACATTTCTCTCCCAGTACCGGCACTTCGCTGTAAATGCTCTCAAATTAAATCATAGCGGTCTGGCCACATCGAAAGCATGCATGTTATTGTACTTCACATCCATTTTGTTTCTAGAGGTGCATGGAGGCGCAACTATATTAGGCTACTTACAGGAAGACTGTGCACAATAACTTTGTCTGCTCTTGCAGTGATGGTTTATATTGTAATTTGCTCCTCGTGATCAGGTTGCCAGTCCAGGATACAACAAATCCCGGCCGCCAGATCGCCACAGCGCTTAGAGATGTGGTTGCGACGCCTAACATTTCAAGAGTATACTAACAATATCCCACACCCTACGACACAAAATGTATTAATTTCCCGCGTAATTTACCCCACTTCCTTTGACTTTCAAGGTCAGACTGGCAGCGTCATGTTACATAGAAACAGAGGAATACCAAAATAAGGAATAGCAGAAATATGTATTACTTTGAAAACAAAGTTGCACATTTAGAACACACATTTTCAAAAACAATTCACCCATACCGTTCAACAAGATGGACAACCCCACGACAAACTTTTCATCCGGTCCCGTGCCTGGCACTTACATCTTTTATCTGACGCATAGGTCCTAACAAATTTGTAACCCTCCTGTGCTAGCCCCATGTACAATCCTCAGTAGTTGCTCGAATATTACGACATGTGAGGATGTGCAGTGGTGATATTCTTTCTTCTCAAATCTGGTGCTTCGAGATTCAAACAAACATCAAGTACGCTTAGACTATTCTATGACGTCATTACCTCAAATTCGGTGCTAAACATAGATTTTGTTTTGTTTGGGGTGAATTAAGACGCAAGCACCAGTTCGACATGATGTAACCCTACATACACTGTAGTTGGAGAGAGCATCTTTTCAGCAGAAGGAAGGTAATCTTCAAATCGTCTTGATTTGTGCTCAGGGCCACTGTTATACCTCTCATGATCCAATGGTGTGGCCATCTGCTAATGGTTTTTACATCGCAAACAAAGATGTTGATAGTTAGATTTGTGTCTCAAGATGTGTTCACATCTGACTGTAAAATTCAATCCTGGCACATCAGTTTCTGACGCACTTGGGACTCAACGGTGTTACTCCTTATTTTACTTGTTTTTCAAACTTCCCTAACCAAAACAACATAAAACGAGATTGGAGGTACTGTGTATGAAAATATGGATGTATGGCTTGGCTTGGCTTCGTTCGTTCTCAATCTCCAGCTACCAAACTGTAAAAGGGCTCAAGTAACAGAATGTAGTCCAGAGAACGGAATGGGTTGTATCGTAGTTTACAGCTTGACTGCGATATTTGCACCTTTCGGTCCAACACATCCGACTTCAGCAAGCATTTTTTAAGTGACACATTTGATTGGAGTTGAACTTGAATGCAGTTTCTCAAATATAATCCATGATGTTCCTTGATATTTTTGTATAATTCATGATATTCCATTTTATTCCAATAAAGTCAATGATATGTCATACCATTTCATTAAATTCTATGATGTTCCAGGATATACTATTATATTTCATTATATTCCATACTATTCCATGATATTCCATTACAATCCATAATGTACAATTATATTCTATGATGGCATACTATTTTCAATGATCTATTCAATGATATTTATGGTATTCCATGACATTCATTGATATTCCATCACATTCCACAAAACGCCATTACATTCCATGATATTCGATTATATTTCATGATATTTAATAATATTCAATTATATTCCGCGATGTTCCATGATTTTCCATAATATTCCATTATCGGAACAGTTTATATGTTTACGTTTTTACCACAACAACGTCCGTTCAGATCCTCTGCGCTGCATATGTTTTTTTTTCTTATCAGAGATGACAAAAAAATATGTACTGTGCATAGCGACCACAGAGACAAATTTCCTTTATTGTTCAGTCGTACAAATCTAGCCAGGGAGCCTCAGCAAAACGAATTAAATTTTGTAAATACAATAACAGCTTCAGTGTTTTAACAACTAAGGAACGTTGGCCTCCCATAGATCAGACACCAATTGCTGGCTCAACACCTGCCTTCAGTCAAAGCCCAACACGTTCGACGTTCAAGGTTCGAGGTTCTGACCAGGAAGAACCAGATTAGAGAGTACAATACCGACTGGGTTGTTTGGGTGTAGCTGTCACCGAGTGTGACACCCTTTGATGTGTGTGCGTGATAGTGTGGGTGTACTTGTGGGGGGTTGACAGATGAGACTAGAGTGTAATGGAGTGAGAGACGAGAGAGAGAGAGAGAGAGAGAGAGAGCGATAGAGAGATAGACAGAGAGAGAGAGAAGAGGGAGAGAATGTCAGAAGTGTTTAGGGAAGTATGGTGAATAGCTTCCATATTTGTGCAGCGGAGAATTACCGATTGACTAGGACATGTCAAAACATGCAGGACTACTGTGATACATGCTTTAAGTTGCTCAGGACATCAAGGTGATAGCTGTATATGTCATAAGGCACTCAGGACATCAAAGTGATCGCTATATATGTCCCCAGCTACACAGGGCATCAAAGTTATAGCTATATATGTCCCCAGTCACCCAGGACATCAAGCTGACTGTGACAAATGTCCCCAGTTCCTCATGACATCAAGGATTGGATCCAACGTGTAAATGTCAGGAGTCAGTCAATCAGTAAAGTGAACTGGTATATGTCTACAGTCATTGAAGTCATCCAAGTGACTTATATGTGCCATACTCACTTTAAGTGGTACATATAACTGGTAAATGCTCACATTCATTCAAATCGTGCAGTCAACTAACAGATGCTCAGTCATTCAAATCTTACAATCAACTACCAGATGCTCAGTCATTCAAATCTTCTAGTCAACTAACAGATGCTCAGTCATTCAAATCTTACAGTCAACTAACAGATGCTCAGTCACTAACATTGAACTGGTGTATGTCCATATTCATCCATACTTACATTGAACTGCTGTATGTCCATATTCGTCCATACTAACATTGAACTGGTGTATGTCCATATTCATCCATACTAACATTGAACTGCTGTATGTCCATATTCATCTATACTAACATTGAACTGGTGTATGTCCATATTCATCCATACTAACATTGAACTGCTGTATGTCCATATTCATCCATACTAACATTGAACTGCTGTATGTCCATATTCATCCATGCTAACATTAAACTGCTGTATGTCCATATTCATCCATACTAACATTGAACTGGTGTATGTCCATATTCATCCATACTAACATTGAACTGCTGTATGTCCATATTTATCCATATTAACATTGAACTGCTGTATGTCCATATTCATCAATACTAACACTGAACTGGTGTATGCCCAGATTCACCCAAGACAGGAGGTATAACCTATCCAATATCCATATTCATCCATACTAACATTGAACTGATCTATGCCCAGATTCACCCAAGACAGGAGGTATAACCTATCCAATAACCATATTCATCCATACTAACATTGGACTGGTGTATGCCCAGATTCACCCAAGACAGGAGGTATAACCTATCCAATATCCATATTCATCCATACTAACATTGAACTGGTGTATGCCCAGATTCACCAAAGACAAGAGGTATAACCTATCCAATATCCATATTCATCCATCCTAACATTGGACTGGTGTATGTCCAGATTCACTCAAGGCAGGAGGTATAACCTATCCAATATCCATATTCATCCATACTAACATTTTTACCGTTGTCCATGCATTTGAACGGAAACCCATTACACTACAATTGGTGCTTTCCTATCATTGTGGCTACTGGAGATGTAGGTTGTCTACGGTGCTGAAGTGTGAGCTAATAGCCTGCCATACTCAGAACCTGGAAAAAAAAAGCAGTACAAGTCCTGCGGGCGTGTTCAAAGAAACAATGTTCCCAGAACCCTCAGACAGAAAACAGCATATTTAATTTCAATAAGGCTTAGACTAGGAGGTCTTCTACCATTCATTGAGCGATCCAGCGTAGCCTCACTCTCACGTGGCTGCTCGCGCGCCAGTACTACTCACCAACTCTATTAAAATGAGAGAGCCAGTGGCGGACAGCGCACAGTTCTTGGGTTGGTTGCCTCCGAACTACATCCTGTCTGAGTTTTCTGTTTGTTTATGTCCCATCTGACGCGGTTTGTTTATTCAAAATGTGATGACAGCAGAAGGAAAAAACAGTGACTGTGTACTTTAGACTGGTGTGTTTCGCAGTTGTACTACTTGTACACATGTTCGTACTGAATACTGTGTGATGTATCAACACCTTTGGTTTCATATAATCCCAAAGTTTCTACGATTATCCTATAATTAATGAGTGTGTTATTTCAATAATTCATATCACTGACAGGTGGTCGATAGTTTACGTAGTAGACACGTTATACTTAGCTACCGCCCTCTTTGGTCTATCTGATACGATAAATATCATCTTTATTCTTATTGTAATGCGTATTATCATCCGAGTGTTATTCGAGCGGCAAGAATAGTACCACTGTTACTTTCCAAGGATTTCGATAAAGATCACTAAAAAAGGTAGTGCATGGGGCTAGCAACATTACCTAATTCAAAACTATTGATACAGCAAACGCCGCAGTTATGATTTGGATACATGTTTCTCGTATAGCGGATGTGTTTTTATTTCACATGAAAGGAAACGGCTTATTTGTGACGATAAATGTATACTATTGTTGAGAGTGATACGATATCTAAGAGATAACGGTGTGATTGTTAAGATATCACACTTTTGCTCGTCAAGATACTTTGTCAGTATTTCACATGTAGAACTATTACTTTTACTACTGTATCAGTCTTTGACATTTATAACTGTTACCACTTTCTCAATTTGTGTAATGTAGAACTTCTACTGTTACAAAGTTATTAATTTGTGTAATGTAGAACTTCTACTGTTATAACTTTATCAATTTGTGTAATGTAGAACTTATACTGTTATAACTTTATCAATTTGTGTAATGAAGAACTTATACTGTTACAACTTTATCAATTGATGTAATGTAGAACTTCTGCTACTACTTTATCAGTTTGTGTAATGTAGAACTATTAATGTTGCGACTATCAGTTGTTGTAATGTAGAACTATTACTGTTAATACTTTTTCAATTGTTTTATTGTAGAACTGTTAATGTTGCGACTTTATCAGTTTGTGTAATGTAGAACGTCTGCTAATACTTTATCAGTTTGTGTAATGTAGAACATCTGCTACAACTTTATCAGTTTGTGTAATGTAGAACTTCTGCTAATACTTTACCAGTTTGTGTAATGTAGAACTTCTGCTAATACTTTACCAGTTTGTGTAATGTAGAACTTCTGCTAATACTTTACCAGTTTGTGTAATGTAGAACTTCTGCTAATACTTTATCAGTTTGTGTAATGTAGAACTTCTGCTAATACTTTACCAGTTTGTGTAATGTAGAACTTCTGCTAATACTTTACCAGTTTGTGTAATGTAGAACTTCTGCTAATACTTTATCAGTTTGTGTAATGTAGAACGTCTGCTAATACTTTATCAGTTTGTGTAATGTAGAACATCTGCTACAACTTTATCAGTTTGTGTAATGTAGAACTTCTGCTAATACTTTATCAGTTTGTGTAATGTAGAACTTCTGCTAATACTTTACCAGTTTGTGTAATGTAGAACTTCTGCCACAACTTTATCAGTTTGTGTAATGTATAACTTCTGTTACAACTTTATCAGTTTGTGTAATGTATAACTTCTGTTACAACTTTATCAGTTCGTTTAATGTATAACCGTTATAACTTTATATCATCCTGTCTCAAAAATAACTATTACTGCTACTACATTGGGTCAATTTTTCTTCAGTAACTATTAAAAATAGACTCCCAGATTGAGCTCAGCAAATAAACATAAACTTTCTTATGGGATGTGTCGAGACTGACCTAACACATTTCATACATTCGTTTTGTCCTATCTCCACTTTCCTGCCCGGTTGATATTTATTCTTTCGGGAATAGTTATGGCACTATCACTTCCAGCTCTTTGTACATTTTAATCATCTCAGCAGAAACAATCATGTCAGATATGTGTGTTTTCCACAGTTACATGTCATTCTCTGGCAAACATATGTTACAGACATACGTTGAAAGTATTTTACTGGTATGATTGTAACATATCCGATTTTGTCTGTCTCAGCTAAAACTTTTAAAAAATGATGTCTTGTCTGTTTTCTTCTTCTTCTTCTTTGTACGCTGTCAGACGTCTGTTTTAACTAAAACTATTACATATCCTGTCTTGTCTGTCTTTGCTAAAACTATTACAAATGATGTCTTGTCTGTCTTTGCTTAAACTATTACAAATGATGTTTTGTCTGTCTCAGCTAAGACTATTACATAGCCTGTTGTGTCTGCCTCTGCTAAAAGTATTACATATCCTGTCTTGTCTGTCTCATCTAAAATTATTACATATCCTGTCGTGTCTGTCTCAGCTAAAACTATTACATAGCCTGTCTTATCTGTCTCAGCTAAGACTATTACATATCCTGTTGTGTCTGCCTCTGCTAAAAGTATTATATATCAAGGGTTGTCTGTCTCAGCTAAAACTAGAACATATCTTCCTTTACAAATGTATATCTGCTTAACACATGTATGTCTGTGTGTGTATGTGTTTTAATGTATATGTGTTCGTATGTGTGTGTGTTCGTATCTGTGTATATGTGAATTCATGTCTGTGTATAAGTGTGGGCATGTGCGTGTATGTGATAGTGTGTTTATGAGTGGGAGTGTGTGTATGAGTGAGAGTGTGTTGAGTGTATGCGTGTATGGGTGGGTGTGTGTTTATGAGTATGTGTGTATGAGTGGGTGTGTGTCTATGAGTGTATGTGTGTATGAGTGGGTGTGTGTATGAGTGTATGTGTGCATGCGTGGGTGTATGCATGGGTGTGTGTATGCATATGTGTGTATGAGTGGGTGTGTGTATGCGTATGTGTGTATGGGTGGGTGTGTGTATGAGTGTATGTGTGTATGCGTATGTGTGTATGCGTATGTGTGTATGAGTGGGTGTGTGTATGAGTGGGTGTGTGTATGCGTATGAGTGTGTGTGTGTATGGGTGTATGTGTGTATGCGTATGTGTGTATGAGTGTCAATGAAACATCCCATGACAGAATCCTGAAGGAAAACGCCCACTGGAAACGTTAATCTCCCTCCAAGTTCCTCCTGTATCTTGTATCGCGTGGCCATCAGTTGAAACATGTTCTCTTAGCGATCCTGTCATTGTGAGATGGTTAGTTCACTAAACATGCATTAAGTCAACACTTCATTGATTCACTTTCTTACGTTGTCTTCCATGAACCCCATACATTATTATCCAAATTATTTTCTTCTTCTTCTTCTTCTTCTTCTTCTTCTTCTTCTTCTTCTTCTTCTTCTTCTTCATTTTCTACTTCTAATTCTTCGACGCTTTCCCCGTAAATCACATTACAACATCGGGGACGGCGTGGCCTAGTGGTTAAGTGGCACGGCTCACCACTGTGTTCGATCCCCATCACAGCACCGACTGTTACCCCGGGGAAGCAAACCCTTTAAAAATGCAAGAGGAAGCAGACCCTTACATAAAAATGCATGCTGAAGTCGGATGCAATGGGCCGACAGGCTCAACACAAAAACCACAGTGCAACGCACACCACCTTGGGGATTAGAGAAAATAAGGCGAACGCAAAAAAAACACACACTAAACCCCCCCCCCCCCCCCAAAAAAAAAAAAACAACCCCAAAAAACAACAACATTAAAATGTTATGTGATAGTTTACAGCGATGATCCTAAAGCTGCGCCTTACGGACCAGCACATCCAGTTTTAGCACGGCGTGTTTAGGACCTGGTTTGCCTTCCCTCTTTTATCCCTATTCCCATAGGCAGACTACACTAGAGCAGCCCGTTGTCAGTACCGTGGAATAGGATCTTGGTCAGCTGTCGTTGAATGACCCTGATGCAAGTAGCCAGCTATGGCTCTGCCTGCATCCGGCTCGTGCATTGAGTTCCATCATCAGCCCAATTTTCCACATTTAAATGAGCGTGGCCGAATGGTTTTGAGGCCTCCCTGCCGACAATGAGGGCAGCGGTTCGAATCCCTGGTATGGGATATGTTGTTTTTCTTTGGGGGTGAAATAAACAAACATAGCCAGCACACGACGTGGCAACAGCAGTGGCGAAGCGGCCTGTCGTTCTCAGCCTTCAAAACCCCTCGACCACCCCAGCAATAGGAAATATGTCGTATGACTAGCCGTTCTGTGCAGCCTGTCTTTAACACGGAGAATAGTGTACACGTATACACATAGTAGTTCTCAAGTATACTATTATCTCCACGTAGATGGATAGAAAAATAATTAGATTGACGTACAGATAGATAGATAGATAAATAGACATAGATATATACATACAGGCAGATATATCGATCAATATATATATATATATATATATATATATATAGCTCGCTTGGTACGTGGATAAATAAATAAATAAGTAATCGTATATGTATACACACACACACACACACACACACACACACACATGTATAGGCGTCTTTGTCTTTGCAGACCATGAGCGTGGCACCCTGTGAGTAGCCTTTTAGGGTGTATACCTGGGCTCTGAATATGGAGACCCTGGGCTGCCCAAACTACAGGATCCCTCTCTCGGCCTCGCTTGTGTAATCCAAAGGACCGCAAAGCATTACAATGTGGCACCAGCTCAGCTGCAGGATCTGTCGGAATGAGTTCACAATTTTGAAACCATCCGCTTTAGATGCTACCACTCTGGATTTTCTGTCTGGGTTTACTCCCGTACCCCTACCTTCTCCCGAGATTTCCACAAGGCGGTGAAGTCGTTGCCCGTAGATGCTAGTTACTCGAGACATCCGATGATACTCTCATAGTCCCAATACTAGTCAGCACTCTCTGGGGCTTGTGGATTTAATATCCTAGTTCCTCCTCTCCTAGGCTAACTGCCTGAACAAGCTAACAAGAAACAGGAACAGGGGGGGGGGGGGTCCCTCGTGAAGGTACTGATAGGGGCACAATAATGTAGGAGAGGCCATCGGCATGGAAACTCCTGAACGGCAAGTCAAAAGTGAATCCAGCGGCGATCTCTACACCTGGACAGAGGAGCCTATATCAGACTCTTCACTGTCCTTTAACGAGTGGGACGTCCAGCAGAGACCTTGCTACCCCACCCCCTCCCCCAATATGCTACCCACAAATACATATGGAAATATAAATAGATGTATAGTCAGTCACGCAGAAGGTGTGTGTGTGTGTAAACTGGTGTTGATATTGTAATGCTATCAAAGAGAAATTCTTACATCATAAAAGTATATCTCCCTCTAACAACATACTTTTAGACACTCATCAAGAAGAACAAAAAGTAGACTCTAGAGACAAAGAAATATATTAACTAACAGATCCCTGGTAATGAAAATAAGCGGGATAGTCTATCTGTATTACGTAAAACTTATTTTACATGCCGGAATCAAGTCGTGGACAGTGATACAGAAGCAGAGAAATGATTGGCTGCGACAAACATATTCATCATGCAAATAATACTTTTGTATGCCCTGGAATGTACATAAGTAAAAGAGAGACGTTTAACGAGAAAACAATAGGGAACATCAATGCTAACTGGAACATTAAAAAACAAAAAAACAGAAGAGGTTTGTTGGACATATCAGTAAGTGGGCCATGCATATTTTGTGACAATGGGAAAGATCGAGATCAAAAGCGACAGAGGAAAACAGTGAAATAGTATGTAGGATATCATGCCATTCTGGATGAGGAAACACAGACCATCTGAAATTCTGTAATTCTCAAAGAACAGATGGTTGTGAAAAGGATTGATTTACAGCAGCATTCCATATGGCATTCGATTATGTTGGATATTATTTCGTGAAGCCACATCTCTGGTACTCTAGTTAATTTTTTTGCTTACATAATCATTGTACAAGATTCAATTTCAAATGACAATACGGGATCAAGAAGCTGAGCAGCGCATGAGCTGCTGTGGTCAGCAACTCATAGCTGACTGCTAGCGTCAGGGCCAGCGAACCAGAGCTGCCAAGACCCTTCTATACCTCCACGCTGTGATCCTGGATGACAGGTTGCAGCAGGGCAGACTGGCTAAGGAGAAGGGATCGAAGAGAGAATGCTAACCCGGTACTAAAAAAATGCTTGCTGAAGTCGGAAGTGTTGGACCGAAAGGTGCAAATATCGCAGTCAAACTGTAAACTATGACACAACTCATTCCGTTCTCTGGACTACATTCTGCTACTTAACCCCTTTCCGTGTTTGGTAGTGGGAGATTGAGAACGAACGAAGCCAAGCCAAGCCAAATGACAATACTTATTCTATAGAGCACATTACAATTATCTGTCGCACATTCCCCAACAACGATTTGTTATATAACACATTCCATTTTCCGAGTAACTGTTTTTACCTTTATACTCAATTTACATTTCGGAATATTCAAAAACAATATTAACAAAATAAAACAGGCATAAAAATAACAAATTGACAGCCCCAAGACATAATAATTGTGAAGGATTGAGCTCTTATGTGCCTTAACCCATCCACAAAAATATCATTAATATTATCCATTATAAGCAGTACACAATACAGCACACATGCAAGGACCAGCACATAATAAGTACTGTACAGTTTCTAGAGACAATAAATCTCCTTAGTCATTTCTCTTCTTCCCATTGGGAGGTATAGACGTTTCTTTGTGTGTATATTTACTGAATACTGTCGGTCCTGCTGAAGTCGGATGTGTCGGACCGAAAGGTGCAAATATTGCAGTCGAGCTGTAAACTACGACACAATGCAAAGCCGCTCAACACAAGGCTACTTGCAAAGCCCATTTCAGGGCATCGTAACGGTCGTTTGAGAACGTTCGTGGCTTGGTAGCGGTCGTTTGAGAACGAACGGATTAGAAGAAAATGTGTACACTTGTAATCGATTGTTCTGATAAACAAATGATTGGTCTGTCGCGTCTTTGCGTGATGGAAGGACCGCCTCATTGCCTGGGCGGATTACTTGACTTGACTTGACTTGACTTGACTTGAATGTTATTGAAGACAAGACTACTTTACGCACCAAGATGACGAAATATCCGAGATAGGTTTTTCGCCAAGTCTCTTTAACGTCAAAACTAGAAACTAACATCAAATGAAAAACAGCAGACATGAAATGCCTGAGAAAAAAATATCGGGCCTAACAAAGAGAGACATGGTCAGAAACGATGACATCAGGATACTAGTTGGAACAACACCAGTATTGGACTACATTAGAAGACATCAACTGAAATGGTTTGGTCACGTAAGAAACCTACTACCACACATCACTCCCAAACAATCAATGCTATTTAGATACAATCGATTCAAGGCCAAATCCCGACCATGAAAATGGTGGCTTACGGAAATATCTGAGGCGGTGAATGCAACAGTGTACGAGGCACACAGTAGGGCTCGTTCTAGAGATCTCTTCATAATCTGACGCTGAAAAGCATAACAGGATCATCGAAAAGAAACAAGTCTACTTCACCGAATTATGGAGACATAACTGACAATCATCATCACTTTTTTCTTTTCCATTTCTGGTATAATAAAAAAGCTGTACTAACTACTTTATTCGTAGTCTTTACCTTGCCGTGTCTTATCAACTTGCGCTGTGAGACGGCGTGGGGAGCCGTAGTTTTCTGTCTAAGGCAAGACGCGTCGCTGAAGTAGGCGTTATCTCATGACCATTTATAATTTCAGCTACGTTTCCTATCCATCTCGTTTTCGACTTGTCACGGTTTCGAAAACCCGATAGCCTCCACTTTATAGATGCGCAGGAGTAGTTAGTCAGGTTGCGTTCTCATTCGGTGGCCAAACCACTTAATTTACTATCCATCAATATATTCTGTACAGGATCTTACTTTAGCGAAGCTCCGCACGTCTGTCACTTTCAGTTACCTTGATGGTTTTCCTAAAGAATGTCATCTCACAAGTTGTGATCTTTCTCTCATTAATAATAGTATCAAAACATATTTTGAGAGATGTCTTTTAATTCCCTTAAAATATCCGCACACCACGTGAGACGCAAAGACATGTGTTTGGGAGACTTCTACCAAAAGAAGTTTCACTGCTAATTTAAAAAACAAAACCCAGCTTAACTAAGAATTAATCTTTTTCCGTTGCTCTGTGTCTGCCATTGCACGTGTATGTATTTGCGCTAGTATTTTTTTCATTCCGATTTTTCCCCAGTTTCTTCAACCTTTTCTAATTGGAAAATGAAGCCTACTTCATGCAGCGCATTTGCTTGTTTATACGCACAATTCCGAGTTAACGCGCAGTTTTATTTTTACATATTCGTTTGGGTTTTTTTTGTGCAATCTTTTCATGAGTTTTGTTCACGTATTTCCTCAAGTTCCCATCAAGTAAGGACATCAATTATTTGTCATTTCTTTACTCTTTTGTCAAATACGTCTAACAGTTTTAGTGTAGCACTGGGTGTTGTTGAGTGCAGTAGTAGTAGTAGTAGTTGTTTTTGTAACTATGGAACTCCTGTGTTAGACTCTCCGCTCTCTTCTTACCTCACTTTGTTTCATTTTATACTATGTCTAACAATCACACTCTTGTTTCATTTGACTCTGTCCAACAATCACACTCTTGTTTCATTTGACTCTGTCCAACAATCACACTCTTGTTTCATTTGACTGTCTAACAATCACACCCTGGCACAACTTTCACACGCGCCTTCAGGGTGAGGCCCTTCCATTGCACTTTGGTTGGGCTGGCTTCTGAGAGCGCACAAACCTAGCGTAGGTACATACAGACGCACATATACATCCAAGCACTGGCTTAAGCGTCTTAATATCGCCCAATTGACTACCGTCTGTGGTGGAATAGGCGCCTCCGCAAGTAGAAACTGGTGAAACAAACACGTAAAATAAAAAACATTTTAAAAAAAGGTAACTGTGGAAGTAGTTGTTAGTTTTAGTAGTAGTAGTATAAGTAGTAGTAGTAGTAATAGAATTAGTAGTAGTAGTAGCAGTAGTAGTAGTTGTTGTTGTTGTAGCCGTTGTAGTAGTATTAGTAGAAGCAGTAGCAGTTGTTATAACTTTGGTTATAGTTAGTTTTAGTATTATTATTTGTATTATTAATGGCAGTATTATTAGTAGTGGTAGTAGTAGCAGTATTAGTATTAGTAGTA
The DNA here is from genome assembly GCA_036924085.1 of Ariolimax columbianus. Lineage (NCBI taxonomy): Eukaryota > Metazoa > Mollusca > Gastropoda > Stylommatophora > Arionidae > Ariolimax > Ariolimax columbianus. Next base: position 47,047,939 of record JAVGWX010000004.1, read on the forward strand.
GTATTAGTTGGTGTTACTTGTAACAACGGTCTCCCACCGGCCAGCTGAAACCATCATCATCACACAGGGGACATTCCCATAATTGCTCCGTTCTCCTCCCAAGCGTGTAGAGTCCCAGTCAGGTGTTGATTTCGTGTTTTTTCGAATCTTTCCGGACAGAACACACTTTCTCCCTTCTCCCTTAGTCAATCCCAAATCTATCACCCTCTGCACATATGCATTTTCGCGACCCTTTGTCTCTTCATCATTATCTAGACTGTCCATGACTGCCCTTATCAACTCAACCCCGTCTCTTCATCATCCTGTAGACTGTCCATGACTGCCCTTATCAACTCAACCCCGTCTCTTCATCATTCTGTAGACTGTACATAGCTGCCCTTATCAACTCAACCCCGTCTCTTCATTCTCTAGACTGTCCATGACTGCCCTTATCAAGTCAACCCCGTCTCTTCATTCTCTAGACTGTCCATGGCTGCCCTCATCAACTCAACCCCGTCTCTTCATTCTCTAGACTGTCATGACTGCCCTTATCAACTCAACCCCGTCTCTTCATCATTCTGTAGACTGTCCATGACTGCCCTTATCAACTCAACCCCGTCTCTTCATCATTCTGTAGACTGTCCATGACTGCCCTTATCAACTCAACCCTGTCTCTTCATTCTGTAGACTGTCCCTGTCTGCCCTTATAAACTCAACCCCGTCTCTTCATTCTGTAGACTGTCCATGACTGCCCTTATCAACTCAACCCTGTCTCTCATCATTCTGTAGACTGTCTCTGTCTGCCCTTATCAACTCAACCCCGTTTCTTCATTCTGTAGACTGTCCATGACTGCCCTTATCAACTCAACCCCGTCTCTCGCCATCACCGCGTCGTTCACCCCCGTTCTACATGGCTCTGACAGACATCAATCTCTCCTTCAGCACAGGACGAGGTTTGACTACAAGCATCAGCAGCTGGACGGACATCCGAGTGGTCGATCGACGAATCGGGCCTTGGACGCCTTGGCGAACATTATTGTTATTAATATTAGTAGTTGTAGTACTAGTAGTATTGTTAGTAATAATAGAAGTAGTAATTGTAGCAGTATTATTATTATTATTAGTAGTAGTAGTTGTAGCAGTGGTAGTTGCGGCAGTAGTAGGAAAAGTAGTAGTAGTAACAACAGTAGTGGTAGATATAGTAGTAGTAGTAGTAGTAATAATAGTACTGATACTAGTAGTATTTGTGCTAATAGTAGTAGCAGTAGCAGTAGATATAGTAGTAGTAATAGTAGTAGAAGTAGTTGTTGCAATGGTAGTAGTAGTACTAGTTATAATAGTAGTAGTGATAGTAGCAGTTGTAGTAGTAGTAATCGTAGCAGTAGTATCAGTAGTGGTAGCTATAGTAGTAATAGTAGTAGAAATAGTTGTTGCGGTAGTAGTAGTAGTAGTAATATTAGTAGTTATAGAAGTAGTAGTAGCAGTAATAGTAGTAGTAGTTTTATGCAGTAAAAGTAGTAGTTGTTCTTACTATTGCATCAGTTGTAGTAGTAGTTGGTAGTGTATTTCTAGCTTTAATTGTTTTTCTTTTTTTCTGTCTTTCCTTTCTTAATTTTTGTCTGTTTCTATTTCTTTATTTCTTGTTGTCTGTCTCTCATTCATTCATTCATTCATTCATTCATTCTTTCTTTCTTTCTTTCTATCTTTCTGTTTTCCTTTTTTTCTTTCTTTCTGTCATTTTTGTTTCTCTCTTTCTTTCTTTATTTCTTCCATTCTGTCTTTCTTTCTTAAATTCATTTATCCTTTCTTTCTGTCTTAATGTCTTAATTTTTTTGTTTTTGTTTTATTTCTGTCATTCTTTCTTTTTTATTTCTTTATTTCTTTGGATCTTTATTTCTTTTATTTCTTTCTGTCTTTATTTCTTATTTCTTTCTGCAAATCTTTCATTGATTCATTCATTTTTTTCTTTCTTTATTTTTGATTTTGTTTGTTTGTTTGTTTCTTTTTTATTCCTTCTTTCTTTTTCTTTCTTTCTTTGTTTCTTTTATTCTTTCTTTCTGTTTTTCTGTTTTTCTTCCTTCCTTCCTTCCTGTTCTGTCTTTCCTTTCCTTCCTTTCTTCCGTTTTTTCTTTCTTTCTATTTTTTTCTCTGTTTTTCTTCCTCTTCTTCTTCCCCTTCTCCTCTTCTTCTTTGTCGTTTTTCTTATCCTCTACTTTTCATTTTGGCTCTTTCACTAAACAAATGGGCGCTACTGCAGATGCCCACTTACAGGAAACCTACGCGAAAGCACATGTTTTACTCGTGCAGTTTCTTTAGAGTTTTGTTTCATTTGATGAAGTTGCTATCCCCATGCACAATTCTCCGTAGTGCCATTTTATCACTTGCGTAAATGTACTGGGAACAGGTTTTATCCATTGCCAGTGAGGCACGTTACTTACACAATGGGAGGTAGGATTGCTAGCAGTAGTATTATTAGTAATAATATCACATACTGAAAACCAATAATTAATCAATGTAGTATTTTAGAATATTTCTACGAAACAGAGGACATACTTTTACATATAAAACATAAACTCTGAATTTGGATGTTGTGATATGTGATTAGTGAATGGTATAACATATTATGTTATTATCAAGCAAGAGATAAAGATCAGATTATCATAAGTGAATGTGAATGTTATCATCCAATACGTGATATGTGAAACTAGATGATATGTGACCGTATCAGTTGATAGTATTTCACAATGTGACACCTGATCTCGCTGATTTCAAGTCATTCATGGATACCAGCAGGTCACCTAACATGGATTATTGTGCATAAGGTAATGTTGAAAAGCGTGCTGATCAGAAAGCAAGGGAGTGGATGCATGCATGAGTGAAAGGGATAAATGGATCGATTGATAGAAATCAAAGAGAAGATTGAATGTAGGTGAGCGAAATAATTCTTTTACTTCTTCTTCTTCTCATTCTTCTTCTTCTTCTTCTTCTTCTTCTTCTTCTTCTTCTTCTTCTTCTTCTTCTTCTTCTTCTTCTTCTTCTTCTTCTTCTTCTTCTTCTTCTTCTTCTTTAAGATTGAATGTAGGTGAGCAAAAGAATTCTTTTTCTTCTTCTTCTTCTCATTCTTCTTCTTCTTCTTCTTCTTTTTCTTTTTCTTCTTCTTCTTGTTCTTCTTCTTCTTCATCATCTTCTTCTTCTCATTCTTCTTCTTCTCATTCTTCTTCTTTTTCTCATTCTTCTTCTTCTTCTTCTTCTTTTTCTCATTCTTCTTCTTCTTCTCATTCTTCTTCTTCTTCTTTTTCCTATTCTTCTTCTTCTTCTTTTTCTCATTCTTCTTCTTTTTCTCTTTCTTCTTCTTCCTCTTCTTTTTCTTCTTCTTCTTCTTCTTCTTCTTCTTCTTCATCTAGGATCAACTGATGCTATGCTTCTAGCCAGGCGAGGTTCACGAAGAAGACTGTGCGTTTCAGGTCGAACTACTGATGCACCACTTTACGCGACAAACATTTCTCTCCCTGAACAGGCAGCATTTCATTATGAATATCCTTTACATAAAGTTTTTTTGCCAAACACAAACTCACAACAGCACGACGATCTTTGATTGTACACTCTGTGAGAGTGAACGCCATTTGGTATTTGAGCTGCGCACGCGCATACGGCACCTAGAGTCTGCTAACTACAGAAATCACAAAGCTGGATGTTGCTGCCACCTAATGACACATTTAGAAATTACCAACTATCTCATTTCAGTTGGTGACCTACTTACTGACTTTCCGTCGTATATATATATATATATATATATATATATATATATATATATATATATATATATATATATATATATATATAAATATGGGAAAAGCCTGAATCTCGTGCGTCGCGAATGGAATCCATCCACTGAAGCCTTCCAGAATGTAATGTATAAATAAAGAGTTTTATGATGTAGAAGAGTGGCGCTCTCAAATGGCTAAACGAAATTACTTAAGAAACCACGGTCAATTAAAGCACACTTAATGTCAGGGGCATACTTCCATACAAGACTACTTGCAGTGGTGACTTTATTTCAAAATGGGATGCCTAGTATATACTCCTTATGCTTTTGGGTTGTGAAACATTGCCACAAAATACTCTTCATCGGGAGAATAACTAGACTGAATAAATTTGTTTACCTTAGAGAATAGGGTCGCAATGGCTATTTTCTTTTAATTAACAAAAGTTTGATAATATAGTACTATTATTAATACTATTAATAGTAGTAGTAGTACTATTATTTATACTATTAATAGTAGTAGTAGTAGTAGTAGTAGTAGTAGTAGTAGACGTGATGGTGGCAGTAGTAGTAGTGATGATGGTAGTAGTAGTACTAGTAGTTATTTGGTAGTGGTAGTAGTGATGGTGGTAGTATTAGTAACAGTATTAGTAGTAGTAGTTATTGTAGCAATAGTAGTGATGGTGGTAATTAGGTGTGGTGGTGGCAGTTGTAATAGTAATATGATGGCGGTAGTAGTGGTAGTATTGTTAGTAGTAGTAGTAGTAGTAGTAATAGTTGTAGTAGTAGTAGTAGAAGTAGTAGTAGTAGTAGAAATAGTAGTAGTATTAGTGGCAGTATAATTTCAGAGGAGCGTGAAGCCAAGCTGTTGTAAACGGGTACTTTAAAAAATGAACACGGATTCAAGACCGCCATACGGCCTTTTTCTTTTTCTTTTAAATGTGCATTTACAAACATCGTGCGCACTACATGACAACTGCAGGAACAAACGATCTTTATTCCAAAATTTTACAAATAATAATACTAAAAGACTTTTGACAGCTTGAAACGAACACAAACGCAAAAAAGCACCCACAAAATAATAAAGTTACCAAAAGCCTCTATTGTTTTTTTCAAGAACTGAGTAGAACACCAATTTGAACGTCTAATGTATTTATAAATGAAATGGAAATTGTTGTTCGTTAAAAGTTAATTTCCATTTTTTCGAAGCTCCGAACCTCTCAATTTCAGACACAGTCTTTTAGGTTATATTATGACGTTTGTAGTTGCATGTGTGTATGTTTGTGCTTCTATTACTGTGGAGAGAAAAAAACAGTAGATTGCGAAATTTAAACAAACAAAAGTCTGTCATTAGCAAACATCCGGGCACCTATGTTGTACACCATATATACCAACAACTAATCTATAGACACAGAGGTAACGATATGCAGTTGTGGCGATGACACAATAGTCGCTGCCCACGGTAATGAATGTGTTGAGGTTCAACACAACCTTACAAATGCCCTTGATGCAATATCTTGACAGAAAAATCATCCCAAAACAAACCCCAGCAAAACCCACATATATTCTTTTCACTTAGAAATAGAGCCAAACATAACACTGCAGGCCAAGTGGCAAGGGAAGAGCTGGGACACAGTACGGATTCTAAATACCTGGATGTAAAGCTGGACCTTACGTTGTCCAACTCGGTACACAGGAAACAACACGGAAGATGCAAGGCGAGAAATAATATCATTCGAAAATTGTCTGACACGACATGGGGAGCGCAGTCAGATGTTCTCCGAACATCAGCGTTAGTCTTGTGTTTCACAGCAGTTAAGTACGACAGAGCCAGAGTGGAGACACTACACTGTCAACATAATTATTGACACTGCAGTAAATAAGTCTGACCCGAGAGCTACGGGGTGCCCAAAGCACAGTGCAGCTGGGAAAAAAATGAAACTCCCAATTAGCAAAGCACCACCTGATGCAGAAAGAAGAAATGTCCCATCAGAAATCGAAAGAGAACAACAGAAAAATGACCCAAGAAACTCTTATGTTTGGACACCATGTGTAGTGCACAAAACTGAGAGCTAGACGTTTCTTACAGTCGATACAGCTCTTACAGATTATTCCCAGAAAACACAACATCAAAAGACTGAATGAACTGACGCAGGCTCTCAGTTCGAGCTTCAGGAGAGACCTGCGTCTGGATACCCATTGCCTTACGCAACATGAAAGTCATTGAATTGATCCGATCTGGCGTATGGCGATGCTGGAAGAACTTCAAGAGATGACGATGCGGGAATGGTGACCAGACATGGGACTGAAATAATACAAAACCCCTGATTCTCTGCTAACACCTACTGGAAACATACAAAATTTGTATGTTGAAGAGAAATGACAAGGTAATCCGCATGACGGAACATTGGAAACATGATGTCTGACATGTTGTCCTGAAACCAGAAAATAAGTAACAAAGTCTGTTATTTGTGTGGAATTAAAACATGTTGGATGATCAAACTCAGTATTTCTCTCTTACATGGGGACGGCGTGGCCTAGTGGTTAAGTGGCAGGGCTCACAACCCGAAGGTGCTGGGTTCTTCTTCTTCTTCTTCTTCATCGTTCGCAGTCAGACAGTAACCATTATTTTTTCGAAAAAGGCAGCGGTCATTCTGAGGCTGTTGACACTACCATAGAGCTTGTCTAGTGTTGCCACTGGTCATGGCCACATCTGCTCTCTCTGATCACCGTATGTCGGGCAGTTTTGCAGTAAATGCTCAGCGGTCATTTTCCCGGTAACACACGGGCATTCGTCAGTGCCACCTATCTTCAATTTGTTGAATAGGTGGTACCTCAGTCTATTGTGGCCAGTGCGAAGTCTGAAGTCTACGACCTGCTCTCTTCTGTTCGGTGATGGGTTCGATCCCCATCACAGCACCGGCCGTTACCCCGGGGAAGCAAACCCTTAGAAAATGCAGAAGGAAGCAGACCCTTACATAAAATGCATGCTGAAGTCGGATGCACTGGGCCGACAGGCGAAAAATAAAAACCACAGTGCAACGCACACCGCCTTGGGGATAAGAGAAATAAGGCGAACGCAAAAAAATAAAAATATATATATATATATATATATATATATATTACAGGGCTTTTAAAAAAATCTCAGAACAAAACCATGTCTCATTGGTACGAAAAGGTCACAAACGAAAGATCTTTGACAGAACACAAGGTCACGTGCAACAGCAAATTGGGGGAAGAAGGTGGCGCTGAATAGAACACACACTGTGAAAACCTCATGCCAGTATCACCAGACAATCTTTGTCGTGAAACCCTCAGTGGAAAAAAGGCAAAAGAACATACGAGAAGAAGTCCAGATGTCAAAAAAAAAGAGAAAGAAAACTGGGAGAAGCTGGCATGAACTTGGTAAAAATAGCAGAGAACAGGCTTACTTAGGGAGGGTTGGCTGATAACCTATGCACCCACCTGATAAGGATAAGGTAGAAGAGGGGAATATCCACTGCCTTTTGTGGTCCTAAATGCCGTATAACCGATAGTGGAACTGCAGATCACATATCCGTCTAACAGATGATTCTAATCCAATCGCAAATATGTCCCCTGACAGAAAACATCTACTCATGTCCTTCTCACGACCGAGCCGTTCGCGTTGATATTAGAAAGGTTGAGGTGCGAGTCTCTGGCACTAAAAAATCTAAGAGCTCACAGTAGATACTGCCCAAAAGCCATATGTATTGATTAATAAAGAAAGAAAAAAGCCGAACTTAATCACTTGCTATTTTGCAGGTAGTCTGTCGACAGCCAAATTCAGCTACTGTTAACTCGAATGAAAAGTATTTCAAAAAGGCGCAGACAACCCTGAAATGTCCATTTCTAATATACAGTCCGGTACAACGGGACTTATTTTGTTTTTAAATCCATCAACGTGACGAAAAATTGCCTTTTTCTGTCCCTTTTATTGAAGGTCCAGGATAGCGTAATTGTCTTCCTGTCCTAATTCAGAGAGTTAACGTTAATCCTCTAATAGGGACCAGTAGCTGATCCATGCATAAAGAATGGGCTCATTGGCAAGGCAAAGACTGTCCGTCATTGCTACCTCCTCTGCAAACCCTCTTCCTTATCCCTACCTCCCAGTCTTGTTCGTTTTTCTTTTATTCTTTCCCTTTTTTCTTTTTTCATTAAATTTGGGCATACTAATAAAGCATTAGCATTTTACAGTAACAAGGGAATTAATCAGCCTTAAGACACAGAGGGAATAACTTTCTCCCGCACCACAGACCGGGAACAGAGATTTATCATAGGGACGGTTTTCCATTTTCACCACCCCACTTTAGTTTGTTCCTGGCGGTTTTCAAAATCGTAGGAGGCAGCCAAAAAATTGGGTTGAATTTGGATGTAATGAGGAATTAATGAGAAGTGACGCACAGTGTGAAAGAGCGGGTGGAAAAATTCAACGGTGGGATTTTGGAAAGACACGCCAATATGCAGAATAATGAAAACTAATTCAGGAAGTAGGAAAAGACACAATATGCAGAGTACAGAGCTAACAGAGATCACAAGAGAAGAGATATAAAAGAGAATGATTAAACCATATATTGTTCACATTAGTCATTCCCTTGTTTACATACGACGGAGTGTGTGTGTGTGTGTGAGTGTGTATGTATGTATATATATATATATATCTTCTTCTTCTTTGCGTTCGGTTTCGTATGCTCATTTTATGCCACTAGATGAGCTGCCTCCATGAAGTGACACGTCAGTCGCAGGTCCTCAATGGTTCCCCACAGTTCTGCGTCTTGTGCTATCTCCAGTCGTCTCGATAAAATCTTGCCACTGGAGGCCCAGGACCAGAGAATGAGGTTGACAAAAGACGCAGGTTCTTGCTCACTTTAATCCAAATCACTGCGCGTCATCCATTTCAGCGGACACAACAAGATAAAAGACTTTCCATATGGCTGAACAATGAGAGTGGTCTTCATCACATGTGATGGGCGAACATCATCATTTTTTTATATATATTTATAAATAAACACACACACACACAAACACACAAACATAGATTGATAAATGAAGGCATCAATCTAGGGAAAACGAGCTGGTATTAAGTGGGCACTATTGTCACAATTGGAGGACCTAGAATACGCAGATGGTCTGCTACTTTTGTGACACAGTCTTTGCCAAATGCAAGAGAAACTTGATAGAGTGAAAGAACAATCAGCCAAATTGGAACTGAATATCAATATGAAGAAAAATAAGCTCCTTAAACTCAACACTATTCACAAAGAACCTATCATGCTCGAGGGAGAGTCATTTGAAGAATTAAATACCTTTATCTATTTGGGCAACACAATTGACATATGAAGGCGCAAGTACAGTGCAAGGATCAGAATTGGAAAGGCGATAGAGGGTTTTCTGAAACTAAATAACATATCGAAATCCAGAGAAATCCAGATTCATACAAATATCGACGCTAGTGTCAAGTATGTGCTGTTGTATGGAGCGGAAACATGCAGAACAATCAATGCCATACAATAAAGACTGCAGTCCCTCGTTTAACAGATGCCTAAGAAGGAAAATTAACAAAGTAGCAGCGTATGGGGAGAAATGATGATCTATGGGAAAGGAGTCAACAACAGCCACTGGAACAAAATATTAAGGGAAGAAAATGAGGCTGGATAGGACATATTGAATAATGGCAGACTCACTCTCGGATCCAAAATTCGTATTTGTTAGACGTGTGTGATTCATGTCCTCCAGTATGGTTCAGAAATTTGGACCCTAGTAAAACAGGATATATGAAGATTCGATTCCTTTCAGATGCGCAACCAGCGACGCATTCTCGGTATCCAGTGGTCCGATCTCGTCCGTAATGTCCAGGTATCGGCAAAGATGGGTCTTCCCTCCATTTCGGACACCCTGGTCCGCCACTGACTATCTCTTATTGGTCACGTGGTTCGACTGGACCAGGAAGTACCGGCTCACCAGATAATGTCCAAGTCTGCTATGTGTAACAACCATATCCTTCCGGCCGGCTGGACCAGGAAGTACCGGCTCACCAGATAATGTCCAAGTCTGCTATGTGTAACAACCATATCCTACCGGCCGACTGGACCAGGAAGTATCGGCTCACCAGATAATGTCCAAGTCTGCTATGTGTAACAACCATATCCTACCGGTCGGCTGGACGAGGAAGTACCGGCTCACCAGATAATGTCCAAGTCTGCTATGTGTAACAACCATATCCTACCGGCCGGCTGGACCAGAAAGTACCGGCTCACCAAATAATGTCCAAGTCTGCTATGTGTAACAACCATATCCTACCGGTCGGCTGGACGAGGAAGTACCGGCTCACCAGATAATGTCCAAGTCTGCTATGTGTAACAACCATATCCTACCGGTCGGCTGGACGAGGAAGTACCGGCTCACCAGATAATGTCCAAGTCTGCTATGTGTAACAACCATATCCTACCGGCCGGCTGGACCAGAAAGTACCGGCTCACCAGATAATGTCCAAGTCTGCTATGTGTAACAACCATATCCTACCGGTCGGCTGGACGAGGAAGTACCGGCTCACCAGATAATGTCCAAGTCTGCTATGTGTAACAACCATATCCTACCGGCCGGCTGGACCAGGAAGTACCGGCTCACCAGATAATTTCCAAGTCTGCTATGTGAAACAACCATATCCTACCGGCCGGTTGGAAGAGTGGGAGGGGCCGTCCCCGTTCTGCATGGCTCCGACAGATAGCTGTCTCTCCTTCGGCAGTGAACGAGGTTTGACTACCAGCCTCAGCAGTTGGACATGATTGTGGTCGATCAACGCAACGGGCCCTAGAAGCCTTGACGCACATTATTATTATTATTATTAATATTATTATTATTATTATTATAGGACATATGCCACGGAAGGCACAAACCAACATAGCCAGACAGACTCTTTCCCGGAAACCTCAAGGGAAGAGACAGAGTGGTAGACGCAAAAATACCGATACAAGAGAATGTGAAAGGGAACTAAGATTTAAGGACTACACATGGAGAGAAGCAGAAAGAGTAGCCTAGGATCGATTACGCTGGCGGGATATGTGCAATGGCCTATGTAGCGTTAGGAGTGAAGGACCTTAAATGATTGCCTGGAAGTTTCTCTTGCATTTGGGTATGAATATGTCACCAAAAAAACTTAAATAATATAAGTTAATGAATGAACAATGTAAAGAAAAAGAGATTCTAATATAAATACAAGTTGTCCGATTCTAGACACTGTAGTCAGGGATAAAGTGTCAGATACTTCACTGTAATAATCCTCAGCATTTTATTAATTGGTGTGTCAAACTATCTTCCTCAATGTATTTCTCTAAATATCATTATGACATAGTTGGTTGACTGGAGCGTGTCGATAATGAGGATCGAACCCAGCATCATTGCAGGAAGAAGCGAGCATTGTTTCACTCCACTACTCAAGCGCTCTTAGTCTCTCGAGTCCCATATCAGAAACTGCATTCGGGGCTGAAGTGTTAGAAATCATTGGCCTAACACACAGCTTGTGTGAGCTAGGTTAGGAAGTCCTTTAGTAACCATAGCAACACTAGAATATACACACAGAGTAAGACTATACAGAATGGAATGAAAAACATACTTTTAAGCAAACGAGAAGTGAGATTTGTTTAAGCTGGAGAGGTTTAACGAAATGAAAGTGCTGGCAGCTCGGCCACCGAAAGATCGTTAACTACCGTTCTATTGTCCGTCACCTCCCACAAGAAAGCCCTGGCCTCACTCAGATAAACTTCAGCTGTTTGTCTTTTATTCCTCTCTTAATTCTTCTTTCCTGTTCACATTTATTTCTCAATTGCCAACTGATAATAACGAAAGAGATCATTGCTGACGTGACTTGTATTATTTGAAGAGTTTTCATCCAAATGTTCATGATATTTGACATAAATACTATGTTCACGTTTTAGTCTGTGTTATTTTTATTTGTCGAGCAGATGATAAAGATCTGTCAAGCCGAAACGGGGGTTAAATTAACGTCTGTTCCTGTTCTCGTTTGCATTGTTTTTTGAAACCCTGTGCGTGTTTCAGCTACTATCCGTGGAAATCGATCAAAGCATTATAGGTTCGTGTGGGTCACAGGTTTTCAACAAGCACAGGTCAAACTGTCCTATCTTGAGCCATCCGTTTGGGGTCGGAGATGCAGCAATGAATGAGCTGACAGCATCGGGTGAGTCATGGCAGGCTGCTTGCGTCAGGTTCAGGGATACATAATTCCCCATGACCCAATTCTATTTCGTCTTCAAACCGCGGCCCAGAAAACAGTCTGCAACCATGCAGCCTGGCTATGATGGATCGAAAAGGGAAAGCAAACTTGGTCATAAAAACACCGTGTTGAAATGGACTGTGTCGGTCCGGGATCAAGACGCTAAGCAGCGCATAAACTGCAGCGATCAGCGATTCATAGCTGACTGCTAGCGTCAGGGTAAGCGACTCATAGCTGACTGTTAGCGTCAGGGTCAGCGAACCAAAGCTGCCAAGACCCTTCTGCACCTCCACGCGGTGATCCTGGACAACAAGCTGCAACAGAGCAGACTGGCTAAGTAGAAGGGATCGAAGAGGGAGGGCAAACCCGGTGCTCAAAAATGATTGCTGAAGTCGGATGTGTTGGACCAAAAGGTGTAAATATCGCAGTCAAGCTGTAAACCACGACACAACGCATTCCGTTCTCTAGACTACATTCCGCTACTTGCAAAGCTTTTTCAGGGCTTGGTAGCGGTAAATTGAGAGCGAACAAAGAAGAACAGGAAGAAGAAGAATGTGTCGGGCCGAAAGGTGCAGGTAGTACAGCCTCGCTGTAGAGTACTACACTACGCCACGAACGTCCTTTTTAGGACGAACGTCGAAGAGCTAGATGTACCACCCGTTTTAGCTCTATCCACGTTGTAACTGTTTCCTTTCTGTGTGTCTCGAGCTCTGACTTTCCATGTGTATTTCTTGTCGCAAGGATTCTAAACCAGAGCTCGCCTTGCAATGAGATCAGCTGCTTTACTTAATGTGTGTCTTATCCAAGGCCAGAGTCTTCTTCCCAACCTATGTTCATTTGGTGTCTGTTTGGTTCTATCAAATAAGAAATATATGCATTCTGTGAGTATAATATATATATTGTTTTTGTTGATTAATGGACACACTGAGTAAGTTTGCTCTTTTGTGCGCCCTGAAAAAGGCGTTGAGCGGTGAGATGCTGTAGCTTTCCTTACATCCCGAGCATGCTGATGAAAGTGAACCGAGGTCCTATAGAAGAATATATATATATATATATATATATATATATAATTTGAGCAGTCAGCCAGGCAGACAGATAGGAAGACTGATAAACAGACAGGTAGGTTGGCAGGCAGGATTGGCAGAAAGAGAGGAAGGCAGACAGACAGGCAGACAGACGATGGGCGGATGTACGATCGTGCGTGTAAGCATGTGGGCAAGCGGACAGGCGGGGCAGACGAATAGACTGACAGACAGATAGGTCGTTCGGATAGGTTCAGTGGTCTCGAGGCAAGGTATCCACCTCGAGTGCCGGAGGTCTTGGGCTCGAATCACGGTGGAGACCGTGATTTTTTCACGTTGATTTTCAGGTATAATTTCCCTGATCTCTGGGTAGTGAGATCGGACCACCTGATCTCTGGGTAGTGAGATCGGACCCCTGATCTCTGGGTATTGAGATCGGACCCCTGATCTCTGGGTAGTGAGATCGGACCCCTGATCTCTGGGTAGGGAGATCGGACCCCTGATCTCTGGGTAGTGAGATTGGACCACCTGACCTCTGGGTAGTGAGATCGGACCCCTGACCTCTGGGTAGTGAGATCGGACCCCTGACCTATGGGTAGTGAGATCGGACCCCTGACCTCTGGGTAGTGAGATCGGACCCCTGATCTCTGGGTAGTGAGATCGGACCCCTGATCTCTGGGTAGTGAGATCAGAGTCCCGTGTTCAGTGTCGAGCACGTTAAAAATACCCTGGCATTTAGAAATCGATAAGAGTAGGCTTAACAGGCCGCTGTCCGGACATTAATTCTAGTTAAAATTCTACCCAAATTATTTGTACCTTCCCTCAGGCCTAGTAAGCCGCAGGAAGTTGTAAAATAGCTAATACGTATATCCAAAGCATTCGGTTACCTGGTAACATACATTAACATGCCTGTTTGAATACCAGGATTCCAAGTATCCCAGGTTGGTGGACAGATAGCTAGAGATACAAAGAGATTCTTATGCGATAAACATAGAATGTAATAGATACACAGACAGATAAACAATACGGTAGATACCAAGTTACTGATATATGTAAATGGATAGACGAATAGCTAGAGATAGATACAGATTCATATGCGATACACATAGAGGGGAATAGATACACAGACAGACAATACAAACAACAGTTAACTCTACACGTGCTTAACTCGCTGAGAAAGCATGGAACAAAGGATGAGAAGAAAAAACAAAACAAGAACTCGCGAAAATGAACAAAGAGATATAAACACACATACATACACACAAACACAAACACACATACAACTGTCGAATGAGTTTCGATCGATTTAATCTCGCTTTTTTTCCCATTTGTGAAAGTGCAAGCTAGAACCGGGTAAATCCCAGGGACTATGACTTAATCCATTTGAAACTGTAGAAGTGTTTTCTACTCACGGACATGACGAACACAACTAAGGTGACGGTTCTTGCAACCTTTGTCTAAAGTCTTCGTCGGTTTCCTTCATAAATTCAATTTTCTCTAAAGACAAAATAACATAAAATAAAGAAACCTAGCAATATTTTTTAATTTGTTGGCTGCCTTGACCAAAACAGGGGTGACACATACAGAGAGAGAGAGAGAGAGAGAGAGAGAGAGAGAGAGAGAGAGAGAGAGAGAGAGTGAATGAGAGAGTAAGAGAGAGAGAGAGAGCCGGAGGGAGCGAGAGAGAGAGAAGAGTAATGAGAGAAAGGTCTGTGTGACCTCTAATGGGAGTCCGTATGTTGTTTTTCGTAAATTAAATTATCTCCGGGGAAAAAATAATGAAGATGAAGCTTCAGCAGGAGATGGAAAACTTGATTAAGACATCAAAACAATAGTGCATTGAGCAAATGCTGTCAATTAGGGGCTAACACCGGGTCCCTGGCACTCTAATATCTTGCCTGACAGACAGCCTAGTAGCGCATGAGACGCGCGTCGCAGGGGGTAAAAATAGACACTTAATAATACTCATGATTAATTCTGTCAGGACATGAAGACCTGTAGACAAATACACTTACCAACACACATGATTACGTCTATCACAACATGACGAACTGTAGACAAAGACACTTAGCAATGCACATGATTAATTATGTCATGACATGAAGACCTTTAGACATAAACACTTAGCAATGCACGTGATTACTTCTATCACAACATGGCGACCTGTAGACAAAGACACTTAGCAATGTACGTGATTAATTATGTCAGGACATGCAGACCTGTATACATAGACACTTAGCAATGCTCGTGATTACTTCTATCACAACATGGCGACCTGTAGACAAAGACACTTAACAATGTACGTGATTAATTCTGTCAGGACATGCAGACCTGTATACATAGACACTTAGCAATGCACGTGATTACTTCTATCACAACATGGCGACCTGTAGACAAAGACACTTAGCAATGTACGTGATTAATTATGTCAGGACATGCAGACCTGTATACATAGACACTTTGCAATGCTCGTGATTTCTTCTATCAGAAGATGACGACATGTAAACAAATGCACTTAATAAAACTCCTAGTTAATATTGTCAGAACATGAAGACTTATATAAAACTACCACAACACAGCGCATGATTATTGCTGTCAGGATACGAAGATATAATTAAATAACACTTACGAGACGCATGATTACTGCTGACAGGACACAAAGACATAGAAACATAACACTGAACAAATCGCATGATTATTACTGCTAGGGCCTAAACTTCATTTCCTGTTCACTTCACTAAACACCTTCTACGATCACTACAATTCGCTTCTATTTAGCGAGCACTTGGCAAAACTGCTGTGGTCTCTTTATCATGATGAAGTTATCACGAGCTTGTACCACCTGCATTAATTTAATCGGTGGCGTAATAGCAACAACAACAACAGCAATAACAAAAACCAAACACGAAATTAAATCATTTCTGTTAAATATATCGCATTTATTACCCGAGTGGCATGCCATATAAAGGGACTAGAGACAATTGTGCTTGGGGCTGGCAACATCATAATGGAGAGAAAACATTACCAATAATATCAGTCATTCTGAAAGCTGCAACTGCAGCCTGTCCTTCTGGTTGTAACGGACAGGAAAAGGATTGCAAACGAGGACTGGTTGTAGTTGTGACATTAGCTTCACATTGAAGTGAAAAGGTGAAGAAATGTGGAAAGGAATACGACAGCGAATAACACAGCTAGAATGCCCCATCTGTCGAGAGCATCGCACAAAGCACGAACTCCGTAGCTCCAGCGATGAGCCCAGGGATCTCTAGAAAAATTAACATCATGGACCGATCGTCGCAGCTCGAATTCGAACCCCGACCGTCTGAACACGACGCAAACGGCTTGACCACTTCGCCACAGAGACCCCCCACTCACAGAACGAAGTGTAACCATATAACATGGCATGCGCTGCAGTTCAATCCACAAGAGAAGAAAAGAGTTAGCAAGCCAGAAAAGCTTTGTAAGAAAAGATAGAAGATACAATGCCATTTTGAGTGCCATGAACGAGCTCAACCGCTGCTTTCCTGCTCCAAGGGAAATGGGAAGTATTTTGTCAAGCTACATAATATTAAAAAATGATACACCGCAGTGGTCTTGAGGTAAGGTGTGCCGGAGGTGGCGGGTTCGAATGACGGCGGGGTCGAATGACGGTGGGGACCGGAATTAGTTCATGTGAATCTACTGGTAAAAATTCTGCTGATTTCTGGGTAGAGAGAAAGGACGTTAAAAATCCATTGGCAGAAATCGAAAAGAATGGGACTGGCGATCGCTGTTCGGACAAATTCACAAATTCTAGTTAAAAATCTAGCCAAATTATTTGAACCTTCCCCCAGCCCTAGTAAGCCGCAAGACGTTTTCAGATACATACTACGTATAGCCGAAGTCTTCGGCAATCTGGCAACAGACATTAACATGCCTGTTTGGATACCAGGATTCCAAGTAAGATATATGGCCGACAACTCAGATACCCTGGGGTCTGCAAAGAATTCGATTGAAGTCCACGAACGAAAAGTAGATTTTTAAAATTAGGTTTTGTGCGCAAGTTTCTAAAAAATTCACATCATGTGTACGAAGAGAATAGACTCCCAGCAGAGAATGTTCAATGGCTTCATGTGGTCTACATTTTGAAGAAAGGTCGGAAACCATTGAAGTATGGTATTCAAGCAGCGAAAGAATGATATGGACAAGATTATTAATATCAACAAAAAGACACACAATTATTTTTTCTTGATAGGAGAAGAAAGAGTCGACGAATTACGCAAATATTTCTTGCTTTCAAATGAACACTGTCACAGCTTTCATGAAATTGTCAGACTAATTCGATTTGACGTGACAGGAAAAGCAAGGTCTTTCTAGGGTTAGGTGATTTGCGTTCGTCTTCTCTTCATGGGAGATATGATAACACAACCACCTGTTCTGCCACACAACAGACAGAAATTGAAGGTAGTATTGTGAATTATTTCACGGGAACAGAAAATTACATAATAGTCATCGTGAAATCAGGTTCAGGTTGGCAATCAAAGAGTTTAACTGGGCCAGGGGCTTGGCATGTTAGAGTACTGACATCTTAGTCTAGGGACGCTTATTCCAACAAGGTAATTTTGTATCGTGGTCAGTGAAACATATAGCGCACACTGCGCGGCGACTATTTCTTCTTCTTCTGCGTACACAGTCAGACAGTAACCATTATTTTTTCGAGAAAAGCGGCGGTCATCCTGAGGCTCTCGCCACTGCCATAGAGCTTGTCTTGCAGTTCCACTGGTAATGGCCACATCTGCTCTCTCTGATCCTCGTATGTCGGTCAGTTCTGCAGCAGATGTTCAGTGGTCATTTTACCAGTACCGCACGGGCATTCGTCGGTACACCCTATCTTCAATTTGTTGAATAGGTGGTACCTCAGTCTGTTGTGGCCAGTGCGAAGTCTGAAGACAACTACCTGCTCTCTTCGGTTCAACTGGTAATAGGCATCGTTTTTGGTGTAACCAGTATGTTCGGTTTCCCATTTGGTCATGTATCTGGCTTTGATAAGCCGTTTTGACTCTTCGTACGTCATACTGGTATCTGTTTGTGGTAGTCTTGCACCTTCTTTTGCCAGTCTATCTGCCTCCTCGTTGCCTTGGATGTTGCAGTGTGACGGGACCCACTGTACCACTACCCTTTTTGGTGCGGACTGCTGGCACAGTTATCAGAGTGCTGCTCTTAAGTCATTAAGCTCAGTGTTTTTCTGGCTTTTTAGCGCTGTGACTACGGCGAGAGCATCTGTCAGCAGGACTATATGGCTCTCATTTTCACTGTGTGTCACCATTTCTTCCACTGCCGCCCTCAGTGCCTCTGCCTCCGCTCTGAAATTGCTTGTGTACTTACCAGTAGCGAATGACAGTGTTTTTTTTCTGCCATTTGGTAGGTTCAGGAATGCTCCTGCCCCTCCGTTCTGTGTAGTGTTTGTTACAGAACCGTCGGTGTATGCATGGGTCCAGTCCATGCTTGGGTAGCTTTTCGATATAAAGCTTAGGGTAGTGTCTCTCCTTTCTTTTTCAGTCTGGCAGTTTTTGTTTGCAATACCTGGTATATTTTCTACCACCTCTGGAAATATGTCCTGCCTCCAGGTAGGTTTTCGTACAGCAGTGATGGGTTTTGGTGTTGTTAGTGCGTTTATGGGATCTTCGTGCATCTTTGCTTTGGCTATTTCTGCAAAGTTTCTCCGCTTTAGTTTCCCATTTCCCAAATTGTTTAGTCTCTGGTACATTGGGTGGTCCGTCAGTCTTCGGAGTTTCTCTGACTGCAGCTGGGCTCTGCAGTCTCTTCTATCGGTCATGGATTGCAGTTTTGTAATCTTTTCAAGTTCTACAATTGGCGTTGACTTCATGCCACCTGTTATAATTCTCATGGCTTGGTTTTGAAGTTTGTTAACTTTATCGAAGTTGCGGCGACTATTTAAGAAATATAAATCTGCTCTCCACATATTCCATCTTTCCAAATTATTCCTTTTTCCCATCCTCCTCACCCTATTCTTCCATCCATCTCTCACTATCTCCCCTCCTCATTTTCTCTCCTTCTCATCTCTCATATTCCTCCTCTATTCCTCCTCCCCTATTCCTCTCTGCTATTCCTCCCTCATCTTTTCACTTCACCAATTGCCTCTCCCCATTATCTCTTCCTCTATTCCTCCCCCTCTATATTCACTCCTCATCAGATTTCTTCACCCCCTGCTCACCCCCTTTATTTCCCTCTCCCCCTAGACTCTTTTCCTCCTTTTCCACCCTTCCTCTATCCTCTACCATCTTGCTTCTATACCCCTTTACATGTATCCTTCTATCCTTGTTTTTCCTCCCATATTTCCTCTTTCCTATTACCCTTCAGCCATAATACCTTTTCCCCCTATTTTTCTTCCTTCTCCACCTGCGCGCCTCTCCTATTCCCCCTACCATATTCCTCCTTCCCTATTCTCTCATTCCATTTCTTCTCCTCTCCTATTCCCCCTCCTCTACACTCCCCCATTTCCATCTCCGGGAATTCTCACTCCCATATTCCCTCCTCTCCTTTTTTCTTTCCCTTTACTCCTCCCTTTCCCGCTACTCCAATACCCTCGTCATACCTCCACTCTCACTTCCCCACACCCTTATCCGCCACCACTATTCCCTCTCCACAATCCCCTCTCCCTAATCCGCCACCACTGTCCCTTCCCACTTAATCCCCTCTTCTAATTCCGTTTCACCTATACCATCTCCTCTTCCTCTCCCTTCCCAATACTAATCCCCTGACTGACTATAACAGCGAGCTGTCAATTTTTCCAACCAGGCTTTGGGATGATTACACAAATATTAAACACTGATATGGCCTTTCTGACACGACGTCATAGGGTCTTCACATCTTGGCCATCGTTGTCAACACATTTATGTGACCTTCCCATGTGCTCTTCGGAGTTTAGATGCACATTTCTAGGACCTTTCCATGTGCTTTTCAGAGTTTGGATTCACACATTTCTAGTACCTTTCCCATGTGCTATTCAGAGTTTGGATTCACACATTTATATGCCCTTTCCATGTGCTCTTCATAGTTTGGATGCACATTTCTGGTGATATTGCTGCTATGAAATTTGGAATTCTCTCTCGGAGATTTTGAATATTTAGTGGCTTGGCAGTATAAACACGTTCTGTTACCATATCACACAGCCAAAAACCACAAGACGCAAGATCTGGAAAGCCTGCTGACCATTGTGGCGGTCCTGCTCTGCCAATCCATCTGGGTTGAAATGTTTCGTCAAGACATTCGTGCATATACATTCCGACAAATTGAGGTAGAGCATCATCAGTCCTTTTCTTCTTCTTTTTCTTCTTTTGTTCGCTTGGAGTATGTCTACATCTGCAAAGTTGTCTCACACATAGGTCCATAAAATATCCCTTCCAGTGTTGTTTCTCTTGGCCAGTATGTCCGTCTCAGTTTCTCATACTCTGGACAGTCCTGAAGTATATGCTCCACAGTCTGGGGTGCCTGTCCACATGTACACAGACTTGAGCTGCCAATCCTAAATTTTGTATACATGTGGCTGCGGAGTCGGCTGTGTACCGTTCTGAGGCGCAGTATGACAATCTGCTCTTACCAACTTATATTATGATAGTCATCTTGTATTTGTGTTGGAAGCTCTCTCATCCATCTGAAAGGTAACAGTCAGCAGGAATCGCAGTGGTAGATCGTACTTCGCGTAGTTCTCCAGCATACGCATAATGTCATCAACGGCAATTGTGTCTCTTTCAAAAATGTATGGTCCTAACACTCCTGGCGCAGTCCTTGTATGCCAGACATTGATTTTAGTTCTGGCTCTTTCGTATTAAAGCATAATGTAGAGGTTCCCATAACGCATAATGTGGAGGTTCCCATTTCTTGTTCAGGAGTCAACTGACGTGAAATTTTGCCTCGTCACAAGTCCATAAATGTCGATTCCATATTCCCCATTTCCAAAATGATACAAATGTTAACACTGGCGAGGCTGTCTGCGGTAGATAGAGCATGTAAGATCTACACATACACGTGTTAACACTGGCGAGATTGTCTGCGGTAGATAGAGCCTGTAAGATCTACACATACAAGTGTTAACACTGGCCAGATTGTCTGCGGTAGATAGAGCCTGTACAATCTGCACAGAATATGGTTGCATTCTAAGATCATGATTCGAAAATCTCTACAGTTGCTTGTGGAAGACCACACTCTACATTTAATCATCTTGTTCATTTTCGTGGACTATTGGAAGAAGGCTTCTTGTGTATCTGCTCTGCCAGCAAGTGATCGGCCTGTTCCTGGTCGACAGTTGTTTGCCCTGAAATTGTTGTTAACCGAACCGGTCTTTATGATCTTGGCGTAAATCTGGTAAATGAAGAATCGTTGTTGAAGTATGCTTAACATGTACAATAATGACCTACTGAAATACCTCAATGCATACATCAACCATTCTTCTTTGCTCCGAACCACTTCTGATAGCCATTTTGTCCACAAAAAAAAAACAACAAAAAAAAACAACTACGAAAAGAAACGAAATAAATTGCCATATAAGTGTAACATTTTTTTTCAAGCAACCCTGTAATAATAAATGTATATATTTTGATTATGCGTCTAACTACGTATTTTGTTGGCTATTATTTGAATTAGATATGATTTTCATTGTTTGAACACTGTAACAAGAATTGATTCAACACTCAATTTGAAACTGATAAAAAAAGAACGAGTTAATTTATAAGAAAAAAATTTCTTGTGCAGTATTTATTTTATTGATCTTTGCTTTCGTTTCCGATGAATTTGCGGAAGTAATATTTCATTTCTGAGCCGGTGGCCGAGTAATTATGATACCTAGACTCTTGACCAAGAGACACAGGAAAATATTTCTGCCGTGGGCAAAGCAAAAATCAACCTAGCCGTTACTTAAACTTAACTTAACTTAACGTCTTTATACTGGTTTAGAAGAATCTGCAGAGTCTGTATACAATCAGTTACATTTACATCACCTTGCTCTAAAAGCTATGCGCATCCAGTTAATTCTTAAATGCATTAACTGTCCCTGCCTCCACTACCTCGCCTGGCAATGCATTCCAAGCAGACACCACTCTCTTACAAAAAAAATATTTCCTAATATCTAATCTGGACCTCTCTTTAGTCAGCTTCATGCCCTCGTGTTATTGTAGTTGGCTGTATTTTAAAAAAACTTGTTATAGTCTAATTTATCCATTCCTCTGATCATCTTATAAACCTGTATTAAGTCACCACGAATTCTTCTCTCTTCGAGACACTGTAGGCCGGTTTTTCTGAGTCGTTCCTCATAACTGTAATTCTGGAATCCCACTATCACCTTTGTCGCTCTTATTTGTATTCTTTCTAGCATGTTTATGTCACCTCTATGATAAGGACTCCACACCTGTACACAGTACTCCAATCTAGGTCTAACTAAAGCTTTATACAGTTTGACGATCACTTCCTTGCTCCTATGTTTAATATTTCTTTTTATCATACCTAACATTGCATTTGCCTTTTTCACTGCTACCTTAACTTGCTCACTCACCTTTCCTGTATGATCTATTATAACCCCTAGGTCCCTTTCCTTATCTATCTTTCTAATATTGTTTTCTCCCATTCTGTAATTATGTTCCATATTGGATCTACCCATGTGGATGACTGTACATTTATCTACATTAAACTCCATTTGCCAGCTTACAGACCATTCTCTAATTTTATCTAAATCCGACATCAATATATCCACTTCCGCTTTAGATGAGACACTACTGCATAGTTTTGTGTCATCAGCAAATTTTGCAATCATGGATCCCATATCAATGTTCAAATCATTTATATATATCAAGAACAAAATTGGTCCCAAAACCGAGCCCTGTGGCACAGCACTTTTCACTTCACACCACTCAAGAGTACTCCTTATTTATGCCCACCCTCTGCCTTCTTCCCGTTAACCAATTTTCAATCCATTTGGCAACTTCCCAACCTATTCCATGTGATTTTAACTTTCGAAATAATCTTTGATGAGGTACTCTATCAAAGGCCTTTGCAAAGTCTAGATAAATAACATCCACTGGCTCCCCGTTATCTATGATCTTAGTAACCTCCTCCATGAATTCTAATAGATTTGTTAAGCATGATCTCCCTCTAGTAAACCCATGCTGACTATTTCTAATTAGATTAAATTTGTCTAAATGCATTACAATGTTTTCTTTGATTATTGACTCTAACAATTTACAGACTATGCTCGTTAAACTCATCGGTCTATAATTTGCTGGTTCTGATTTTTTGCCTTTTTTGAATAAGGGGATCACTCCTGCATCTTTCCAATCCCTTGGAACAATCCCTTTTGTAAGTGATTGAGAACATAATATAGCCAATGGTTTTGCTAGTTGGTCTCTAATTTCATACAGCAATTTTGGATGAATACCATCTTGACCTGGACATTTATTCACTTTCAACCCCTCCAATTTTTAAAAAACCATTTCTTCTGTAATACAGATTGATCTTAATCCCGCTGTATCCATGTCTCTTTAAAAAATATCTATAGGCTCTGGGATCTTGGAGCAGTCCTCTTTTGTGTAGACTGTGCCAAAGTACTGATTGAGCAGATTAGCTGCCTCCCTATTCTCACTTATTATTTTCCCTGTACTGTCTATGAGAGGGCCTACTTTGTCTTTCGGTCTTTGTTTATTTCTAACATAAGAGAAGAAGCTTTTACTGTCAGTCTTGATCCTCTGAGCAAGTTTTTTTTCGAAGTCTATTTTTGCAGTTTTATTCGCTTTCTGAGATATGTTCTGCTTGTCCAAATATTTTACATATGTTTCTTTTGATTTACCTGCCTCTATATATTTTTTCCATGCTTTATTTTTTGCTCTTCTACATTTCACTACAAATCTAGTTATCCACCTTTTACGCTTGGGGTTTACCTCCCTACATGGAATACATTCCTCTTTTAGCGTTTCTAGAACTGTTTTAAAACTTTCCCACTCTTGTTCAACATCTGTTCCTACGACAATATCTTTCCAGATTATGTGGTTCGCTGCCTCTTTCATTCTCTTAACATCTGCCTCAGAGTAGTCGTATGTTCGCGTGTTTATGTTTACTTCTTTCCCTGCAATAAGATCCCAACGGATGATTTGATGGTCACTTGAGCATACCACGACGACTGCAACGGCAAGTGGCTCTTATTCCTCAGTTATTTAGTTCTCATTACTACCAAACAATTGGTAAAAATGCCATTATAATAGTTTACTTTTATGTGTTTGTATTTAATTTTTTACAAATTATTAGTTTTTGCTGCAGTTTTCTCTTAAATATTCCAGTTTGAAACTCCATACGCAAATAAAAGTGTGATGAACTAAAACAAAAATCATGTTATTATAGTGAACTAGTGTGTTCTGTCTGTGCTGTTGTTGACTCTTTTCCTTCTTCTTCTCCTTCTTCTTCTCCTACTTCTTCTCCTTCTTCTTCTCCTTCTTACTCTTCTTTTTTGTTTATTCTTCTTCTGTTGTTTCTTTTTCTTCTTTGTGATTCTTCTTCTTGATTTTCTTTGTCTTCTTATTCTTCTTTTTCTTCTATATTCTTTTTTTCTGCATTTTCCTCTTCATTTCTTAAGCTTGTTCTTTCTTCTTTCTTTTGGTTTTTTTTCCTCTTCCTCTTCATTTTCCTCTTCCTTTTATACTTCATTTCTTCATAATCTGCTTTCTCTTTTTCTTCTTCTTCTTTTTATTCATCATCATCATCATCTTCTTCTTTTTCTTCCTCTTCTTCGCTTTTTTACGTCATCGTCTTCTTCTTCTTCCTCTTGTTCTTTGAATTTTTCATCATCATCATTATCATCATCATCATCTTCTTCTTTTTCTTCTTCTTCTTCATCTTCTTCTTTTTCTCCTTTTTCTTCTTCTTCTTCCTGTTTTTTCCTTTTCCACTTCCTTTTATACTTCTTCATCATTTTCTTCATAATCTGCGTTCTCTTCTTCTTCTTTTTCTTCTTTTTCCTCATCGATTCAACATCTTCTTCTTTCTTCTTCTTGTTTTACTTCTTCGTCGTGTTCTTCATAACCTGCTTCCTCTTCTTCTTTCATTCTACTTCTTCGTGTTCTACTTATTTTTCTTCTCTTTCTTCTTCTTCTTCTTCTTTTTCATATTTTTCTTCTTCTTCGTTCCAACGTAGTTCATCACGAGTCATAGTGTTCTGTGAATGAGCCCTTAGAAAAGTGAGTGCCGGTGTCTATATTAATATGTTTTAGATGGTGATTTACAAGTCTCATATCCTTATTAGTCATCTTTTATGATATGTATTGACGTGTAGACGTTTAGGTGTTGCCAAAGCCCAACAAGAACAAAGAATAGTAGCACTGTAACCTACCAAACATGTGGTAAGAGGAGATTAAAGAGAGTTTATTTGTCTGATGCAGTAGAACATTTAAGCCACAAAAACTTTAAGAAATATCAGCAAGTTAATTAATAATAACATTTTAATTGAACAATTGAACCCAACAATTCAACCCAACAATTCAACCTATCAATTCAACCCAACAATACAACCCAACAACTCAACCTATCAAGTCAACCCAACAATACAACCCAACAATTCAACCTATCAATTCAACCCAGCAACTCAACCCAACAATTCAACCTATCAATTCAACCCAACAATACAACCCAACAATTCAACCTATCAATTCAACCCAACAATACAACCTAACAATTCAACCTATCAATTCAACCCAACAATACGACCTAACAATTCAACCTATCAATTCAACCCAGCAACTCAACCCAACAATTCAACCCAACAATATAACCCAACAATTCAATCTATCAATTCAACCTATCAACTCAACCCAACAATACAACCCAACAATACAACCTATCAACTCAACCCAACAATTCAACCTATCAATTCAACCCAACAATACAACCCAACAATTCAACCTATCAATTCAACCCAACAATACAACCCAACAATTCAACCTATCAATTCAACCCAACAATACAACCTATCAACTCAACCCAACAATTCAACCTATCAATTCAACCCAACAATACAACCCAACAATTCAACCTATCAATTCAACCCAACAATACAACCCAAGAATACAACCTATCAATTTAACACCCAGCAATTCAATTTAACAATTCAACCAACGACTTCAAAACAGAAGCATGGTCCTTCAAGAGAGACAATGAGGTGATACGGAGAATGCATCACGGACTCTGAATCACTGACCTGCCGTATTCTTATATATTTATCAATGCAACCAGGGAGACTTTGAACGCATGGCTCAAAACGGCAGGACATTTTGTGCATTTGTTAAAGACCGGTGCTCTACTGGAGGTACTGACGGATTTTGAAGGAATGAAAGAGCTGTATTCTTTGCATCCCTGTAAGGGATCCCCTCATCCGGCGATGGAAAGAGAATTGGTATTCAATGGGCGCTTTTGTCACAAGTAGAGAACCTGGGTTACGCAGATGAACTGGTACTTCTGTCATACAATCATAGCCATATGCTTGTCGTTGTTTCCAATGCCCACAATGAGTAGGTTACTCTTATGTGCGCCCTGGAAAGGGCGTTATATAACGGGTTGCAGTAGCTTTCCTCACATTCCGAGCATGCTGATGAAGGTGGATCGGGATCCTCCAGGCGGTTGTGCTATACTTGGCCTCATCTCACTACAACCGAGATCACGTCGAACCTCACCTTGTTAGCCAGACTGTTGTCCTCGACAACAGCCCGTTTCCAGGACGACCAACGAGGAGATCAGGTGAGGGTCTTGGCCAGTATATTTATCCTGACCCTGGCTAACATTCTCTGATCAGTGTGTTTTGCCTGACCCTGGCTAACATTCTCTGATCAGTGTGTATTGCCTGACCCTGGTTAACATTCTCTGATCAGTGTGTATTGCCTGACCCTGGCTAACATTCTCTGATCAGTGTGTTTTGCCTTACCCTGGCTAACATTGTCTGATCAGTGTGTTTTGCCTGACCCTGGCTAACATTCTCTGATCAGTGTGTTTTGCCTTACCCTGGCTAACATTGTCTGATCAGTGTGTTTTGCCTGACCCTGGCTAACATTGTCTGATCAGTGTGTTTTGCCTTACCCTGGCTAACATTCTCTGATCAGTGTGTTTTGCCTGACCCTGGCTAACATTCTCTGATCAGTGTGTTTTGCCTGACCCTGGCTAACATTCTCTGATCAGTGTGTTTTGCCTGACCAGATGTTAACCTCATCGTCCCAGCCAGATGGTCGAGAAACTTGTCAAAGTGACAAAAATTATCAGGTAAACTGGGACAGAATATCAACAAAACCAAAATGAAAACTATCAGCATAGAATCAATCATACTAGACGGAGATCCGCTAGAAGAGTTGGATGCCTTTAGTTATTTAGGCTTCATAATTGACACACCAGGATGTACATATGCAGATGTAGAGACCCGAATTGCAAAGGCAAGAGGGACATTCCTGACATTAAGCAACGCATTGAGATCTAGAGAAGTCAAGGTTCACACCAAAGTTAGTATATTCAACGGCATTGTCCAGTCGGTGATGTTGTTTGGACTGGAACCATAATGACTAACAAGGCCATACAACAAAACCTTTAGTCCTGTTAAGAGATGACTACGAAGGATAATGGATATAAAGTGGCAGAACATGGTGAGGAATGAAGACCTATGGGAAAGGAGCCAACAACTGCCATTGGAACAACAAATGAAGAGAAGAAAATGTGTCTGCAAAGATCATATGCTGAGGAAGGCGCCGTCCAACATAGTTAGGCATGCGTTTGTATGGAGTCCTCAAGGAAAGTGAACGAGAGAACGAGATACCTACAAATACACGGAGAAGATAATGTGAGAGGGAGCTACCATTAAACGGTCACACCCTGAGAGTGACAAGAAAGTGTAGTCTATTGCAGTGAATGCTAGCTAGATGCAGCCAATGGCCTATGCCCCAAGAGGAGGGATTAGCTTTGATTGATTGAAAGGACCCATGTATTTTGCGGCGAGCATTTGAAATCTAGTCTGCATATTCTCGAGTGTGGTACATTCACCGCTAGCGTCTGGGGACACAGTTGTAGAACAATCGATACGATTCCGTTGACCACCTTATAAAGATGTATCCTGCCCGATTTATTAATCTTCCCCGACATGTAATTATTCCCTGTTTGCTTATATGTATATTCAACCAAAAGGCACACAGGTTCAAAAGAATACGACCACTCTAACTTTCAAAGTATGTCGCAAAAGGCGACTAAAGAGGTCCGTGAATGGGATAAGCAACCTCACTATTGAATTACCCAATTGCAAATATTGGGATACAGGCTGTTCGTAAAGGGGAGACTGTGGTGTGTCTATATTCTTCACAGTGAGCGAATAGAGCAATCAATCAAGTTATATACTCGTATTACATTTGTTGCTTTCAGATCAGACGAAGAGGAATTGAAAGACACTGAAAGTTAGCTAGCATTTAGCAATGGAAGCTTTCAGGTCCACCGGATTGTGCGGCACTTCCATGGTTTTGTTGCTGTGTGTTCTATTTTTGGATTACCTAGTTGCTGACGTCACAGCGTTGACCTCCTGGGAGCACCTATCCTGTGAGTAGACTATGTTCTTGTGTCCTTTGTTCCTGGATGTTACGCTGTGACTTATGAGATAAACTTGCACGTATTGTGACATATAATGCTTCTCTGTTTTTTAAGGAGCTAGAGTCCGTACAACCGATGGGATTATCTTGTTAGTTATATTTTATTGTGTAACCGTTTTCTAGCATGTCGTTAAAAGGACTAAACAGGGATTATGCCCAGTTACCTTTGAGCCAATGTCCTTCTACAAGAAGCTGTACGGAGGTGCGCGGAGCCTCAAGTCGACATGTCTTCGTTAGAGTAACTGAAATCGAGACGAACGAGGAAGAAGAGGACGAAGATCGTGGTTTAATTTATGAACAACAACGAAAATTGCAATGTCACTCGTCCAGCAAACTTTGTTAGATACAGGTAACGCCATCGGCGTGTGTCATTCTTGTGCTCTTTGTTTCGTAAGGCAGTGTATTCTGTACTGTGTTTTGTGTCTAGCGGCTCACTGAGTCTACCTTTAGAGCTGACTGCGTCTACCTTCAGAGCTGACTCAGTCTACCTTCAGAGCTGACTCAGTCTACCTTCAGAGCTGACTCAGTCTACCTTCAGAGCTGACTCAGTCTACCTTCAGAGCTGACTGCGTCTACCTTCAGAGCTGACTGCGTCTATCTTCAGAGCTGACTGCAGCTACCTTCAGAGCTGACTCAGTCTACCTTCAGAGCTGAAACAGTCTACCTTCAGAGCTCAGTCTACCTTCAGAGCTGACTGCGTCTACCTTCAGAGCTGACTCAGTCTACCTTCAGAGCTGACTCAGTCTACCTTCAGAGCTGACTCAGTCTACCTTCAGAGCTGACTGCGTCTACCTTCAGAGCTGAAACAGTCTACCTTCAGAGCTCAGTCTACCTTCAGAGCTGACTCAGTCTACCTTCAGAGCTGACTGCGTCTATCTTCAGAGCTGACTGCAGCTACCTTCAGAGCTGACTCAGTCTACCTTCAGAGCTGAAACAGTCTACCTTCAGAGCTCAGTCTACCTTCAGAGCTGACTGCGTCTACTTTCAGAGCTGACTCAGTCTACCTTCAGAGCTGACTCAGTCTACCTTCAGAGCTGACTCAGTCTACCTTCAGAGCTGACTGCGTCTACCTTCAGAGCTGACTCAGTCTACCTTCAGAGCTGACTCAGTCTACCTTCAGAGCTGACTCAGTCTACCTTCAGAGCTGACTCAGTCTACCTTCAGAGCTGACTCAGTCTACCTTCAGAGCTGACTCAGTCTACCTTCAGAGCTGACTCAGTCTACCTTTAGAGCTGACTCAGTCTACCTTCAGAGCTGACAGTCTACCTTCAGAGCTGACTGTCTACCTTCAGAGCTGACTCAGTCTACCTTCAGAGCTGAGATTTTATGTGTTTGCTTACCATAGTGGGCACGGCCTTGCTAGTTTATGGATCCGAACACATGTGCGTTTGGGCTGCTAGCTGTGCAACTAACCGCTTTGCTGCGCCTTACCTTCCCCTCTCCCCTCATCGA
This sequence comes from Ariolimax columbianus, assembly GCA_036924085.1. NCBI lineage: Eukaryota > Metazoa > Mollusca > Gastropoda > Stylommatophora > Arionidae > Ariolimax > Ariolimax columbianus. The sequence continues at coordinate 47,078,047 of JAVGWX010000004.1, forward strand.
TCCCCGATTTGCTGCGCCTTCCCTTTCCCTCTCCCCCATCGATTCCCAATTTGCTACGCCCCCACCCCTCCTCCCCGCTCCCACATCGATCCCCGATTGATACATGTTTTCCGTTCCAACTCCACGTCCTCGTAACATTAGCATGCGTAAATAGAGGGAGAATTTCTCAGTATATAAATGAGATAGGTTAGGTCTAGTCTATCCATATGTATATCGGTACCTGACTTGCAAATAGGACAAAATGTAGAGAAATAGGAAACTACTCAACCCCCCCCCCCCCCCCCCCCCATCCCCCGGCCCACCACAAAATCGAATACCTACTTCAATTACGTCTCCAGCACTTCATCCCCGATGGCGATGTGTGAACGAAACCTTTATTACCGTGACTAGGATAAGAGTTCATATATCGGCTTTTGGGATCAGAGACGCAGCAATGAATGATCTGACAGCGGCCATTAACTCATAGCTGGCTGCTTGCGTCAGAGTCAGCGAACCATAGCTGGCTGCTTGCGTCAGAGTCAGCGAACCATAGCTGGCTGCTTGCATCAGAGTCAGCGAACCATAGCTGGCTGCTTGCGTCAGAGTCAGCGAACCATAGCTGGCTGCTTCCGTCAGAGTCAGCGAACCATAGCTGGCTGCTTCCGTCAGAGTCAGCGAACCATAGCTGGCTGCTTGCGTCAGAGTGAGTGAACCATAGCTGGCTGCTTGCATCAGAGTGAGTGAACCATAGCTGGCTGCTTGCATCAGAGTGAGTGAACCATAGCTGGCTGCTTGCGTCAGAGTCAGCGAACCATAGCTGGCTGCTTGCGTCAGAGTGAGTGAACCATAGCTGGCTGCTTGCGTCAGAGTGAGTGAACCATAGCTGGCTGCTTGCGTCAGAGTGAGTGAACCATAGCTGGCTGCTTGCGTCAGAGTGAGTGAACCATAGCTGGCTGCTTGCGTCAGAGTCAGCGAACCATAACTGGCTGCTTGCGTCAGAGTCGGCGAACCATAGCTGGCTGCTTGCATCAGAGTCAGCGAACCATAGCTGGCTGCTTGCATCAGAGTCAGTGAACCATAGCTGGCTGCTTGCGTCAGAGTGAGTGAACCATAGCTGGCTGCTTGCGTCAGAGTCAGCGAACCATAGCTGACTGCTCGCGTCAGAGTCAGCGAACCATAGCTGGCTGCTTGCGTCAGAGTCAGCGAACCATAGCTGGCTGCTTGCGTCAGAGTCAGCGAACCATAGCTGGCTGCTTGCGCCAGAGTCAGCGAACCATAGCTGGCTGCTTGTGTCAGAGTCAGCGAACCATAGCTGGCTGCTTACGTCAGAGAGCGAACCATCGCAGGCTACTTGCATCAGAGTCAGCGAACCATAGCTCGCTGCTTGCATCAGAGTCAGCGAACCATAGCTGGCTGCTTGCATCAGAGTGAGTGAGCCAAGCTGGCTGCTTGCATCAGAGTGAGTGAGCCATAGCTGGCTGCTTGCATCAGAGTCAGCGAACCATAGCTGGCTGCTTGCGTCAGAGTCAGCAAACCATAGCTGGCTGCTTGCGTCAGAGTCAGCGAACCATAGCTGGCTGCTTCCGTCAGAGTCAGCGAACCATAGCTGGCTGCTTGCGTCAGAGTGAGTGAACCATAGCTGGCTGCTTGCATCAGAGTGAGTGAACCATAGCTGGCTGCTTGCATCAGAGTGAGTGAACCATAGCTGGCTGCTTGCGTCAGAGTCAGCGAACCATAGCTGGCTGCTTGCGTCAGAGTGAGTGAACCATAGCTGGCTGCTTGCGTCAGAGTGAGTGAACCATAGCTGGCTGCTTGCGTCAGAGTGAGTGAACCATAGCTGGCTGCTTGCGTCAGAGTGAGTGAACCATAGCTGGCTGCTTGCGTCAGAGTCAGCGAACCATAACTGGCTGATTGCATCAGAGTGAGTGAACTATATTTGACTACGAAAGTATTGTGCCTCAATGTGGCGGGTCTAGAAACAGACTGCACCCATGCAGTCTGGCTAAACGACTAGAGATCAAAATGGGAAGGAGCGCGCACGGGAAGTGGGGAAAGCTACTGCAACCCGCCACTCAACGTCCTTTTCAGGGCGCACAAAAGAGTAAACCTACTCATTGTGGGCATTCGCTTACAACAACAGCTGGCAAACAGCTCGGCAAAACGCCGCGCTGAAACTGGATATTGAAGAATAAAAAATGTTTAATTGTCGTACGACTTTATTTCCATTGCTGGGGTAGTTAACGGGTTTTTAGGTCGAGGACTACACGCCGTTTCACCACTGCTGTCGCAACGTCGTGTGTTGACCGTGTTTATTTATTTGAAATATGTATGGCTACTTGAAATATGTATGGCTACTTGAAATATGTATGGCTACTTGAAATATGTATCTGGGTATTTCAAATATGTATGGCTACTTGAAATATATATGGGTTTTTGAAATATGTATGGCTACTTGAAATATGTATGGCTACTTGAAATATGTATGGCTACTTGAAATATGTATGGGTTTTTGAAATATGTATGGCTACTTGAAATATGTATTTGATATATTATGAAGACGTACGTGAGTACTACGTTCATGTAAGGCGATCTATGCACGTGTAGATACCATGAGACAAAGGTTAGATCCACTGCATCTACCCAAGCATGGCGTAAAGGAGAATAACGAGGGTTGTGCATTGGAAAAGCACACTGCCACAACAGCAGCAGAGCAATAATGGGTTTGGTGCGGGTTTCCTGTGAGGAACAAGCAGAAGTAGTAGTCCCAGCTTCATAAAAAGCAACAATAACGGGGCATGAATAAGAAGTAACGCCACTGTCTGCGCCCACATCCCCCAACCACCCGTCATTTTACTGATGTACTTGGACAGTGGCGTCGTCTCGCGGCGTGGATGGGTTGGGGGAGTGAACCAGAATGAGCCGCTTCAAACGTTATAGATCTGCAGCTGCACATATTTGTCATGAACATGGCTCGTCCATGTTATTCGCATTATCTAAATTAATAAGACATTAATTAACAGCGGAAATTGCAGTTTTAATATGAAAGGTACAGCCCACAACAGGTGCACAATGGCGGACGAGGGTTAAATAACTGGCGCCAAATACGTACCAACTTTCTGTACCGTGTGTGCGATTTCTTTGTAAAATTGTCTTCCTTTGTGTGTTTTTTCTTCTTAAAATAGTAATAATATTTAAATGGGCGTTAATGGGAAACAAGTGGCTACGCAGCGGGGTTAATTAAAGTTTATTTGTATTAGATAAAAATGACTTGGTGACAACGAAACAACGCTCTTGTGACTGAGTCTCCAACGGAAAGAGAGGGAGACAGAGAGAGAGAGAGAGATAAAAAAAAAGAGAGAGAGAGAGAGAGAGAGAGAGATAGAGAGAGGGAGAGAAACGAAGAGAGAACATATTGGAAAAAAGGAACATATTTTGTGTTGGACCGCCGTCAGTCATTCCCCAAACCAATTCGTTTCTCTCGGACAAATCCCTTATAGATTTGTTTTTAAGAGCTCGCAATTTTCTATTCCAGCTCTTGCACTGCAGAGATATATCATCGGTCGCTTCTTAGATTCATTGATATTCACAGACTTTGCTACATCTCTGCCAGACATTTAATCTGCTCATATATTTATGTCTGTCTTTGTCACATTCGCGTCCTATTCTTTGTCTGCCCCGTACTGCGCATTCTGTCCTTTTGATGGGACTTTACTGTCACGCCATTCGCCGTCCTTCTTGTATTGGGATTTGTTGTTGCTCTATCCAGCTCTTTCTATATTCGTCTTTCTGTTTAACATGTTTATTGCTTCTGGCGTTAAGGTAATTGGATTCATACGTTGACAGTCTAAAACTACGAAGGAGAGTCAAAAAGTAATTTACCGTTTTTTTGAAATTAACAGAAAAAGGGGACAGCGTGTGGCCTAGGGGTTTATGAGTTTAACTTGTAATCCCCAACGTGCGAGGTTCAAATCACGTCGTGTTCAGACTGAAAATGTCGTGGGTGATTTCATGGTATAACAGCTTCTCGATGTAAACCCAGCTGTAAGCGGGTACCCGACGAAGTCATTGGAACATTTTAGAGCCGCCCCGGGAGATACGGAGTTTATTCTGTCGTCAGTAGTTTAAGCAACAAAAAAGGGGGGGGGGGCTCCTGGGGCAATGAAATGGGTTAGGCACATATGGGGGCCTCTTTGGGCAATGAAAGGGGGTTAGGCACATATGGGGGGGGGGCTCTTTTGGGAAATGAAAGGGGGTTAGGCACATATGGATGTCTCTTGGGGCAGTGAACGGGGGCTAGGCACATATGGGGGCCTCTTGGGGCAATTAAAGGGAGTTAGGCACATATGGGGGGTCTCCTGGGGCAATGAAAGGGAGTTAGGCACATATGGGGGGCCTCCTGTGGCAATGAAAGGGAGTTAGGCATATATAGGGGGGGCCTCCTGTGGCAATGAAAAAGGGTTAGGCACATATGGGGGCCTCTTGGGGCAATAAAAGGCGGTTAGGCATATATGGGGGCCTCCTTGGGCAATAAAAGGGGGTTATTCACATAGGGGGGATGGGGCTTCTTGAGACAATGAAAGGGGGTTAGGCACATTAGGGGCCTCTGGGGGCAATGAAAGGGGGTTTGACACATATGGAGGGCCTCTGGGGAAATGAAAGGGGGTTAAGCACATTAGAGGCCTCTGGGGGCAATGAAAGGGGGTTAGGCACATTAGGGGCCTCTGGGGGCAATGAAAGGGGGTTAGGCACATATGGGGCCTATTGGGGCAATGAAAGGCGGTTAGGCACATTAGGGGCCTCTGGGGGCAATGAAAGGGGGTTAGGCACATATGGGCGGCCTCCTGGGGCAATGAAAGGAACAAATCTTATATGAGGGTGTCAAGGTGCAATGAAGTAGGTTTCTGTGAACTATTTTACATTTATATTCGAACAGAATGGGGAACTGAGATGCTTGTCCGGACAGACACAACATACTGACCAGGGTCTCGGGGAACTGAGACGTTAGTCCGATCACGCCCAACATACTGACCTGGACGTCGTATCTGGTCAGGCACAACACACTGACCAAGACCACTATATCTCTTCGATGTAGCGTTCCATTGAAACAGGCTGTCTTCAAGACAGTCTGGCTGACGAGATGTGGATCACAACCGCCTGGGGGACAGTGGCCCACCTTCATCAGCACGCTCTGGGTGCGAGAAAAGCTCCTACAACCCGCCACTTAATGTCCTTCTCAGGGCGCACAAAAGAGTACATGTACACATAGCAGGCGTTCAACAACATCAACAATTAGGCCTCAAATTTATTTATGAGGTAGAGAAGTGGCCAGTTTTTCTGACAATCAATTTGTTTTAACTAAGCTGAGTGTTTGTTACTTGTCACGAATAGACAAGAATTATCGGCAATTTTAAAATGTTTCAAACAAGCATTCTCGACGTCCATCAATGACCGTGTATGTTTGCTGACTATCCGTTCTATCCAAATCTTCGTTCATTGATTGATGGCATGTCATTTAGTCATGTACTATATCATATATATATACTATTGAAAAAAATATTTTAAGAATGAAATGATTAAAAAAAAAGAGCAAATGATATAGTCTCCATATCTTCAACTGCCATCTGTTCTTCCTCTCTCTCTCTTTCGCTCTCGCTATCTCTGTGTGTGTATGTATATGTGTATATGTGTATGTGTGTGTGTGTAAAGGAGCTAGGATGTCATATACGTATATTTCTTTATTTCTCTGTCACCAATGTTGCTTTCATTAGTTATTTACTACAATTTGCATATTTCTTTCTCTCCGAGGCAGATCTTTCTGTCGTAAAACGTGTCTATATTTCTACCACAACTCACAACTGAGAAGTACTTATCTATGATATTAACATTTGATGTTCCCTTCCGCTGCATGATTTTCACATCATTTTCTGCTTCTAGTTTGTATGTAGTCTAACATAGATACTTGTTTGTGCACGCCTTGATCGTTCTTATCCCTAAAAAAAACCCAACTATTTTCACGTTTGACATTCAACGTAGCCATTAAAATAGTATTGAGTTATTGTTAGAGTTTAGTATGAGTAAAGTGTGTTGTTTGTCTAATTTGTATCTGATTCTTTGTTTTTTTAATTGAACTTCAAAACAATTTTATAAAACGTCTTTCTTTGCATCTGTTCTTCTTCATCATCACCATCATCATCATCATCATCATCATCATCATCATCATCATCACCATTATTATCATCATTATTATCATCATTATTATTATCATCCTCATCATCCTCATCCTCATCATCATCATCATCATCATCATCCTCCTCATCATCCTCATCATCAACATCATCATCCTCATCATCACCATCATCATCATCCTCGTCATCATCCTCATCATCATCCTCATCATCATCATCACCATCATCATCCTCCTCCTCATCATCATCATCATCACCATCATCATCATCCTCATCATCACCATCATCATCATCCTCGTCATCATCCTCATCATCATCCTCATCCTCATCCTCATCATCATCATCACCATCATCATCCTCCTCCTCATCATCATCATCATCATCATCATCCTCCTCATCATCCTCATCATCATCATCATCATCCTCATCATCACCATCATCATCATCCTCGTCATCATCCTCATCATCATCATCATCATCATCATCCTCCTCATCATCATCATCATCCTCATCATCATCATCATCATCATCACCATCATCATCATCCTCGTCATCATCCTCATCATCATCCTCATCATCATCGTCATCCTCATCCTCATCATCCTCATCCTCCTCATCCTCATCATCATCATCATCATCATTCTCATCATCCTCATCCTCCTCATCCTCATCATCATCATCATCATTCTCATCATCCTCATCATCCTCATCCTCATCATCATCATCATCATCATCATTATTATTATCAGGTCAGTCAGTCCAGAGATTAGTGTTGAAGTCTTCTGATCATGTCACGCCACTGTCCTCTATTAGTCAGTTCCGGGACTGGTGTCGAAATCGTCTAATCATGTCACGCCATTGACACATGCTAGTGAGTCCCTGGACTGGTATAAAAATATTCCTATCATGTTGTCACTGTCCTATGGTAGTCAGTCTGGAAACTGGTGTTGAAGTCTTCTGATCATGTCACGCCATTGTCCTATGTTAATCAGTCCGGAAACTTTTGTTGACGTCTTCTGATCATGTCACGGACTTCTCCTCTGTTCTCAATAGATCTCATCAGTACAGTAGACTTACTTCTTTCCTCCCTGAACTTTACCTTCTATTATTTTCAATAAGAGCCCTCCATATCTCTCGTTATGTCCAAGCCAAGACAACCTACCTTTACTGTATGCTCGTCCTTAGTTGTCTATGTGACCTGATATCTTTTAGCACTTGTTCGTTTGATCTATTTCCACTCCGACTCACTCTTTTTATTGTGTGATAGCACCACATCTCAAAACTCATATTGTCTGTTTATTAGCTTCTAATGTCTGTTTTATTGGCTGTTAATGTCCGTTTTATTGTCTTCTAATGTCTGTTTTATTGGCTTTTAATGTCTGTTTTATTAGTTTCTAAGGTCTGTTTTATTGGCTTTTAATGTCTGTTTTAATGGCTTTTAATCTCTGTTTCATTGGCTTTTAATGTATTTTTTTATTAGCTTCTAATGTCTGTTTTATTAGCTTCTAATGTCTGTTTTATTAGCTTCTAATGTCTTTTTTTAGCTTCTAATGTTCTTTTTTAGCTTCTAATGTTCTTTTTTATTGGCTTCAAATGTCTGTTTTATTGGCTTGAAATGCGTGTTTTATTACCTTATAATATCTGTGCTTATTAGTCGGTATTCTTTTCTTTTGTCTAAGCATATTCCTGACTGGACATAGTTAGCTCACTTCTGCCATGACATGTGGGGATCTTCTTTTCTACAACGTGTTGCATATAATTTGCGCAGGTCACAGTGGACTGTCCTGTCCGGGACTCTTCAAACATGCTGGACAGGTTACAGGGGCCTGAGCAGTCCAACACTCTAAAGTTGGCTCATTTGACATGCCAGACGGGTTAAAGTGTTTAAATTCTCTGCTTCCCTTTCAGACTTAGTAACAGACTTGCAAATATCACATTGATTGACTGATTGATTGACTGATTGATTGATTAATCGATCCAATTTTCCTCTCCCGTCGAAGCATAGAGACACCGCTACAGCTGTACCCTTACAAGACGCCTGTTTCCAAACAATTGCATTTTTTTTAAAGTATAATTTTACATGGTGAAATGGCTAGCTCTATTCACAAATCTCTTTAGTCACCTTCTACGACATGCTTGGGAGGTTACAGGGGTCCTATTATTGCCAAATCGAGTGCGACACGTAAAAAATATCACATTACAAAAGCGTAGTTTGTTTAGGTGTACTGCAGTACACCTTTATCTTGTCGTGTCTCTAGCTCCGTACAAAGCATGGGGGCGACCACTGCAGCTAACCCGTTACATGGATTTGGTACAAAAAGTATGTCGGTACCGTCTTACAAGCTGGTGTCTGTATCAATTCGTTTTGCATTTGGAAAGTTGCTATTTCTATGCACAACCTTCTTTAACTTAACTAACCTTCCCCACCACTTCATTTGCTGAAGAATGGGTCCAACATTTGACTCCCTTAACCAGCTTTTATGAAAGCCTGATTGCAGTTAGTTGTTAAAGCATAGATCCAGCTCTCAAAATATGTCTCAACAAACAAAAGTGCCAGGACAAGAAGTAGATGCCACGCCAACTGTTAGCATCGATAATTATAGACTGTCAACTGGGCACCAGTTCACATACCTGAGATCCCTCATCAACGACACGTTCCCTTTAGGCCAAGAAACAGACCTTCGCTTTGGCAAAGTTGCTGCTACATTTGTTCTCCAGAAACTAATAATTAAAACCAAGGCCATGGTGCCAAATGCACGTGACATCAGCATGCTCCCATATAGTAGCGAAACATGGACAACCTATGCCAAACAAGAGCACAGGCTTAACACCTTCCGTCTACGGCGCCTGCGGTCCATTCTTGAAATTACATGGAGGGACAGAATGACAGATACAGAGATGCACTCTCCTACCGGTCTCCCAAGCATGTATACTCTCTTTTAGATAGCGAAAGCTACGATGACTTGGTCATGTTCATCACATGGAAGATGGTCCAATTCCCAAAGATATTGTCTATTGGCAATTGATGAATGCTCAGAGAACAGTCGCTGACCACAGTTAAGGTTCAAAGATGTGTGTAAGCGTGATATGAGAAATGGGCACGAGTCTGACATCCTGGGAGGACGAATCTGCAGGCCAATAAAGTGGAGATGTATCCGGCCGGAAGTGCCAACTCCCGCTTGGTGAAGAGAAGCTCTTGCAACACAGAGAAGTGAGAAAACCACGCCGCAAGGAAAAAGATAACAAAAGAGCTAAGAAGAGAGTTTTATTTACCACTACAAGGTATTATCATCCTATACTGAGTCATGACTGAAAGGGACTACTAACTCGGTCCAATACTGCATTTGGCTACCTTAACCAGCGGTTAGGAAAACCTGATTCCAGCCATTTACAGTGTTATTCTATAACTATGGTTTTCACATGTTAAGGTTGCCAACCCAATGCCCACAACCTTTTTCATTGCCTCTTACGACATACAAGTACGGAAACAGTGGTCCTATTCTGTTTGTCACAGAAATCACTACTGTGACTTTGGTCTTTAGCTAAAATCTACATTTGGAAATGTCCAAACAAATCAAATACTCATGACGGTTCTTACCCTAGCCACTGATGGGTCAATGAATGATTTCTTGGGCTGAGGAAGTCGCTTCGCCTGCCCTGACAGCTGCCTGTATGGGTAAAGATTAGGTTTAGATTCTGAAACGTTAGAAAAAAACAACCTTAGATCATTACGTGAGCTGGAACCGTTGTCCATCTGACATAGGACCGGTATCCTAGTCCACAACCATCCATCCCGTGTTTAGGGCCTCGCGTATATTCAAAATTGTATCAGTAGTGTCCACTTTTTATTTTGACCAGTTCTACCACTTCTATAATTATCGCTATAACCCAATGTTTCATGTATGTAATCTAAGGTTCACGTACTGCCGCTATTTTCGCATTCAGTCACAGATTCTGTGAAAGCGTTGACTTTCCTATTTATTCCACGGTCATTCGTCTGTCCTTCCACACAGTCACACCTGCTGTTTCCTTTCCCATACTTTCATCCCATCGTGTTAACACGCCGACAGCAAAACAAAGACCCAGATGAAATATCTCACCTGTTAAGCGGTTTAGCACAATACACGCACCCCTTATTCTATTGTTTTCAAACACGAGAAAAAACATTCCTGTCGATTTGATCCTTTGACATGTCTACAGTTTCACAGACATCTGCAAACGGTCTCTGTAGAGTTACAGATGTGATCTATTTAGATTTACATGTACGGCAACGTGTCTACATTTGCTGACAACATCTACAGCTGTCTCGCACGAGCCAACATGAAACGTAACCAACTCCACAGATCTGAAACGTTGTAAAGGTTTCAAACTCTCCATTTCACTCTTGTCAGAGATTTATATTTTAATCGCGTTTATATTATATAAACTAAAAACTTACTGGCCACAATAGACTGAGGTACCACCTATTCAACAAATTGAAGATAGGTGGTACCGACGAATGCCCGTGCGGTACTGGTAAAATGACCGCTGAACATCTGCTGCAGAACTGCCCGACATACGAGGATCAGAGAGAGCAGATGTGGCCATCACCAGTGGAACTGCAAGAAAAGCTCTATGGCAGTGGCGACAGCCTCAGGATGACCGCCGCGTTTTTCGAAAAAATAATAGTTACTGTCTGACTGCGTACGAAGAAGAAGAAGAAGACTTAATGGCAACCGCTCGGGCAAAATTCAAGTTAAAAATTTGCTCAAATTATGTTACAGAGTTTCGCCGTACAGAGAATATGTCACAAAAAAGGGAACTGTGTGGTTATAGTCTCAGGTTTTGGTTATGTGGTTAGCGGAGCGCCATAAATGGCTCCTGATAGATACAAAAAATGCCAACAATATGAAATAAAGGTGAACAGACCCCCTCAACGACGTCTAACGACGCAAGTAGACTGAAGATAGATACATCGAAAGATTTGTCCATCGGAGAAAGCGACTTCCAAAACAGCACTAAGCAGACCTACTCATGAAGACAAAACTGCTGAAGTTCACGCTATACCCACAAGCAGCGAAACCTTACAAATTAAAACAGTAATCACTAGTCTCACAATTGGCAAGATCTGCGAAAGCGAACTGCTACACTGAGTATGGTCGAAAAAAAACTAACAAAATCAATCGTGGATAGATGTCTACGCAGAAGCGACTACCTGTGCTAAATACAATATGCGAATTAACGAGAAGAAAACAAAAACTATAAGCATCAACAAACACACCTGGGCAATTCAACATAAGTGGTAATGATAGTGCTTTTCAACAGGTCTACGAGTTCAAGTATTTTATGCAGTATTTTTTCGGCAGACGGCAGGATCATTGAGACTTAGGTGTCATCATTTGCGGTAACGTATCAGCTGTCATCACTGCTTAGGCACCCGAGTATTAGTATGGCAACAAATCCACAGCTGATAAACACTATATTTTTATGCCAACTGTACTACAGGTGCCAGAACGTGGTCTCCGTGCAGGGTGCGTGAGAGTAGAATTTTCGACGTGTGTAATGAAGTGTTTGATGAAGGTCATCGGGGTTACCAGGAGAGACAGAATTCGGACGACGACATTCGAAATATGGTCGGCACTACATCTTGTGCAAAGTACATTTCCAGGAAGAAAATGCGTTGGTTTGGTCATCTCACGAGACTGCACCATCCTCAACTTCCACTGATGACTTAAAACCCTGGTAGATCGGGGAAAAGAGCCAGCAGCGAGGCAGGTGAATAAACGACAGAGTCATTGTGCATCGTCACAGGCTCACATTGACCGACGCAACGCACTTAGCGCAGAACATACGACTTAATTAAGCTCCCCATGGCGCTCAACGGCGCAAGAAGAACAACTAACTAACCAACAGATGGATCAACAGCAAAGGCTGGTAGCAATGGAGAACTCGGTATCTTTGTCTCAAAAATGATTGTGAGAGAAAGGCATATCTCCACTGGTAAATTGTGCTCTAACTAAGCACCTGAGGTTCAAGCACTTGAACAAATTGCTCACCTGATTCGTAACACTAATTTTGAATGCCACCAGGTAGTCACCGTAACAGACGCATTATCTATCCCGCAAGATCTAAAGAACGGCAAGCTGGTGTGCCTGAGGAAAGTACTGAACTGACAGAAAGTGAACCGTACTTCAGCGGCGATCATTGTGACGTACACGGGTACACGATGTCAGATAGGCTTGCAATAATGTGAAGTGATTGTGAACAAGAAGACATTGATGTCACGTACTTTGAGAAGAAGAGGAGAAGAAGAGAACAGGACCAACAAACGACGACTACAAGCCCTTGACCAGCAGTGACATATCACAATTCTTCGCGTCAGGACAGACTACAAAAGACTGGATAAACATACAAGCTTCGACTAAACGAACATAAACGGCTGCCCATGTTTTATGTAACTGTCCCTAATGCAAACAGTTAAAAAAAATACACTGGCCCAACGATTCAACACTAGACTAAAAAATGTACAAAGAACTAATCAGAAACTCTAGACAATGGTGGGGTTCATCAAGGAAACTCGTCAAAGAATGTAACGATTACACAAGAAGAAGAAGAAGAAGAAGAAGAAGAAGAAGAAGAAGAAGAAGAAGAAGAAGAAGAAGAAGAAGAAGAAGAAGAAGAAGAAAGTGAAGAATAAGAAGAAGTAAATAATAATAAGATATTTAAGATTTAAGAAAAGCACACGAAACTATAAACGACTATTTCTAAATGTTTAAAAAAGAGAAATAGAGCGACAACAAAAGAGACGAAACATGAAATATGAGATTAATTAATATAGAGCGACATATCCCTAAAGATAAAGATCTCGACATGTGAGATGAGATGCCGCTGAAAAACAATCAACGTAACTAGGAGAGACAGAATGTGCAATCAAGATGTGCGAACAATTGTTGAAGCAAGACCCTGCACTGAATATATCGATGAAGAGAGAATCAGGTGGTTCGGCCACCCAATGAGAATGCAACCTGACCAACTACCCATGTGCGCCCATAACACACGGCGATTGGGTTTCGCAACCGTGGCAGACTGAGAACTAGATGGCTAGGAAAGGTTGCAGATATTCTAAATCGTCATGGGATGACAAGTACTTCAGCGACGCGTCTCACCCGAGACAGAAAACTACGGCTTCCGACGACACTCACGGCACAATTGGATAAGACAAAACAAGACAGGAAAAACATATTCTAAATTCAGTGAAAGATTCAACTTGTAAAAAATAATAACATTGTAACACATTTTGACATAGATAAAGTAACAACAGCTTGGGCTCGGTCCCACATGAATGGCAGTCTCTTTCAGTCATGACTGACTATAGGATAATAAGCTTGATGATTTGTCTATGGAGAACAAGCTATTGTCTGTGCAGCAGGCCCCCCTCTACACTTAGCTAGTTAATTCAGCTAAACGACGTTAGCCGATACAGCCTGCCAGAATAGCGACGGAACCACCACTAGACCGCCTCAATGACACCAGCTCCGGATTTACCTTCAATGTTTACTCCCGAAGCCTTTCCCGTGGAGATGTATTCCACAAGCCAGTAGGGACAGTGAACAGTTTTTACGATAGCAATTTGTTAAGTATGCTCAGCACTCATGTCTAAACGTCAATTTATAGGTCTCATAACTGGTTATTGATTATTTCATGATAGTATATGATGAATAATGATGTTTATAATGCTTTCGTGGGTAAGTTTGGGTTCTATTGTCTACAAACTATACTTCTATACCTTTTAACTCCGTTTTCGAATAACTTCACAAAAACACAATCGCTATCTTGGAATCGTAATCGAAATACCTTTATGGTCTTCATTAGTAATTATGATAGTGGTATTGTTCGCGATTGAGAATCAAACTTAATTTACTGCGGCTTTTGTTTCATTAATCTTGACTTTTTGTTAACCTCGAGGACGTTTAAGATTACTGTTTTCCAAGCTACTTATATTTGAGTTCTTTATAGGCTTGGAATGGATTTTCTTACTTCCTTTAGCGTGCTGAAAAAAGTTCAGTCTGAGTGTTCCTCAATGTAGTGAAATGCAGGACATCTCATCCTATTTACCTCTACGGGGATCACAATATCAATTCCCACCTCGTTTGACCAGACTGATGTAACTCACCGTGTTCCCAGGAGCACGACACTGGGGTGAGGTGATGTCATGGTCAGGATATTTGTAGCTGACCCAAGTACTAGCACAAGTACCCGTGGATTAAGCTCAACACTAATGATCGAGAGGAGAGGGAAAGGGGGAGAAGGGGGGGGGGAGATGTTGGCGTAGCAATTAGTGACACAACTCACAACCCAACCATGCTGGGTTCGGATTCTCAAAAATACACTTTAGAAAGTAAACTCATATAAAATATAAATGCTGAATTCGAATACACCGGGCGATTAATCTCAAAACACAGTACAATGTACATCACCCTTAGAACATAAAGTCGAACGAACTCCAACAGAGCTCATCACGACGTTTCACACTTCTAGTTTTATCAAAGTATAAAATACACAGAATATGTCAATGACAGAAGTACTGACTAAGAACCGTATCAGACAGCGAACAGATCAAACTCAACATCCCGCCACTGGCTACCAATATTTGCACATCAAACAAGCTCAAATGTCCATGATGGATCCGCCCAACATGGGGAGACAGAAGCAAACAAGATGAATGCTCGGAAGACATCCACGAAATATGTGGTCTGACAAAATAGACGTGGTTTATGCTGGGAGAGAAGTTGGCAGAAACAGTTGATGACACGATGCGAAGATTAGACGTCAAAGTAGAAGAATGTGGTTAGCGATAAAGAAAACTAATGTCTAAAAATGGGATAGAAATAAAAACAGGTAATCCAATAGTTGTAACAGAGAATGTGGATGGCGATGAAGTGTTAGACACATCGTTTCTTGTTTTATTAAAGGCCCGTCTTTATGAGGAAGAAACGCCACTAGAACATAACAGTACTTTTGGCAATAGAATTAGGCTTTTTTCTCTGTCAATAGAATTAGCCTTTTTCCTCTGTTGTCAATAGAATTAGCCTTTTCCCTCTGTTGTCAATAGCATTAGGCTTTTTCCTCTGTTGTCAATAGCATTAGGCTTTTTTCTCTGTTGTCAATATAATTAGGCTTTTTTCTCTGTTGTCAATAGAAATAGGCTTTTTTCTCTGTTGTCAATAGAATTAGGCTTTTTTCTCTGTTGTCAATAGAATTAGGCTTTTTTCTCTATTGTCAATAGAATTAGGCTTTTTCCTCTATTGCCAATAGAATTAGGCTTTTTTCTCTGTTGTTAATAGAATTAGGCTTTTTTCCCTATTGTCAATAGAATTAGGCTTTTTCCTCTATTGCCAATAGAATTAGGCTTTTTTCTCTGTTGTCAATAGAATTAGGCTTTTTTCTCTGTCAATAGAATTAGCCTTCTTCCTCTGTTGTCAATAGAATTAGCCTTTTTCCTCTGTTGTCAATAGCATTAGGCTTTTTTCCTCTTTTATGAATAGCATTAGTAGTTCTCCTTTTTTGGCAAAAGCATTAGACGTTTTCCTCTTTTGGCAATAGCATTAGACGTTTTCCTCTTTTGGCAATAGCATTAGACGTTTTCCTCTTTTGGCAATAGCATTAGACGTTTTCCTCTTTCCTAAACAGAACGTTTCATTTCGCTGTGTCGTAATTTACAGCTAAGCTGCCCCTCTCGGCCTGAGTCACTCGATTACACAAAAGCATATTTTTAGGGGGGGGGGGGGGGAAGGAAGAGAAGAATTGGTTTTGTATTCTCTCAGTCAGTCAGGCACGGATGTAGCCTTTTGACATGCCTCCATTTAGAGGCGAAATTGGGTCTTTGACAGCTTTTCTTTGCTGCTTCTAACACAAACAGTCAGTATGCTTCGGTGACTGCTGTCAGCTCGCTAACTACGACTTCGGCCGGTATCAATAGTGACTTTGCCAGTTTAGTTCTTTAGCTTAAATAATGCCTGGCGATCGGTTCCCTTTTTCTCTGCAATGCCTTCTCTTACAGCCAGATACGAATTTTACTCGATATATTTACCTGTGATTGACGTGACCAAATGATGAACCAATCCCCTTTGTTATGATATAATAAAGTATTAAACACGGTCAAGAATGGGGATCAAGATGCTGAACAGCAGCGCATGACCTGCAGCGATCAGCGACCCATAGCTGACTGCTAGCGTCAGGGCCAGCGAACCAGGGCTGCTAAGACTATTCTACACCTCCACGTTCTGATCCTGGATAACAGGCTACAGCAGGGCAGACTGGCTAAGGAGAAGGGATCGAAGAGGGAATGCTAACCCGGTACTAAAAAAATGCTTGCTGAAGTCGGATGTGTTGGACAGGAAAGGTATTACTATCGCAGTCAAGCTGTAGACTACGACACAACGCATTCCATTCTCTGGACTACATTCTGATACTTAGGCCCGTGTCAGGGTTTGGTAGCGGGACATTGAGAACGAAGGAAGCCAACCCAAACCAAACAGGGGCAAGGAGTAGAAAAACAGAAGAAAAAGCAAGATAAAACAATGCTAACCTGAAGAACGTGGTCATACAATGAAAATAGAACCACTTTCAGATATATAACAGAGCTGTACACATATCTGAGGAGAAGGATGTGGCCTACGATGACTCCTCTCGAGGAGAAACTCAATGGCGGTATCGTGACCATGAAAAAAATCCACAACATAATTTGTTGAAGAATCCAGAGTCCCAGGGAAGGAAGAACAACATTGCTGCAAGCAAAAGATATGATAGTGATGGTTACTGTAGCTCGATAGTTGCGCACACTTCTGCTATGTCTTTTCACAGGCACCACTCTGATCAATCATGACTAAATCTCGTGCAAAATGATTATTCCACAACGGAAATATCATTATTCAAAAAGCGGTCATTGATTGGCGATAGTGTGCCCCACACCTGCGTCGCCCCTGGTTTTTTAATGTCACATTATATGAGCTTTTCAAGCCAAGACGCCAGCTCGTTCATTTGCCATGAATCCCACCACGACCTAGATAGTTGATCAACACAATCCCATGAAGGTTTGACACAACTACGTCCGCCTTTGCCATCTATTCTAAATTTTCCGAAGCAAGAACTGGGCTATCGTGTGCTGCATAATACAGTTATACATAGCTCAGGGCATGTATGCATTAAAAAATAAGTGCAATGAAGCTTCTAAATGTGACATGACAAAAGTTTGATATCATGATAACTTTAAATGTAGATAAAATCGCTAACCAGCCTCCGAGATATAAAACACCTAAGTTTAAGTGGCTATATTGGGAAATAAAATATTGACAATATGTAACTCTATAATTCTACATTTTGTGGATGGCGAAAACATATCTTGACATTTCTCTTTGGATACCATGACAAGTACAGCTGCCACTCTTTTGATTCCACGTTATTGTTATCATCGCGCGAGATCGAAGACGCACTGAATAACCCGGACAGAGAACAACATACTACATATATGAAACTTGCACCGACTGAACCTCCTGATTCAACACCATTTGCTGGCATGACTCGAAAGCAAACACCAAGTTCTACCGTTGGGCATTTTTTTAAGGTGGCAATAAGGGTTTGATAATTTCTTTATTTTCAATCTTCGCCATAAAACGTTTTATCAAACCCTTTTTATTAATGTATTCGCCATAACACGATTTGTGATATCTTTATTTTCAATGTTTTCGCCAAACAGCGCCTTGTTATTTCTTTATTTTTAATGTCTGCAAAAAAGCGTTTCTTTTAATTTCTTTATTTTAAATGTCTTCGTAAAATAACGCTTTATCAATTCTTTATTTTCAATGTCTTCGCCAAAAAGCGTTTGATAATTCCTTAATTTTCAATGTTCGCCACAAAGCGTTTTATCGATTCCCTAATTTTTATTGTCGTCGCCATAAAATGTTTTCTCATATCTTTATTTTCAATGTTTTTGCCAAACAACGTCATGTTATTTATTTATTTTCAATGTATTATAAGCGCTTTTTCTATTTCTTTATTTTCAATGTCTTTGTCAAAAAACATTTGATCATTTCTTTATTTTCAATGTCTTTGTCAAAAAAACATTTGATCATTTCCTTATTTTCAATGTCTTTGTCAAAACACATTTGATCATGTCTTTATTTTCATTGTCTTTGTCAAAAAACATTTGATCATTTCTTTATTTTCAATGTCTTTGTCAAAAAAACATTTGATCATTTCCTTATTTTCAATGTCTTTGTCAAAACACATTTGATCATGTCTTTATTTTCATTGTCTTTGTCAAAAAAACATTTGATCATTTCTTTATTTTCAATGTCTTTGTCAAAACACATTTGATCATGTCTTTATTTTCATTGTCTTTGTCAAAAAACATTTGATCATTTCTTTATTTTCAATGTCTTTGTCAAAAAAAACATTTGATCATTTCTTTATTTTCAATGTCTTTGTCAAAAAACATTTGATCATTTCTTTATTTTCATTGTCTTTGTCAAAAAACATTTGATCATTTCTTTATTTTCATTGTCTTTGTCAAAAAACATTTGATCATTTCTTTATTTTCAATGTCCTCATTACCTGTAATCTGTTGCCAATCTCTAATCTTCTTATTAGTTAGTGTCCCAGAGTAACTAGCTCTTGTGAATTCTAGTGAATAGAGGCCATAAAAACATATTTAGGTAATGAGCCAGTAACCGCACAGGACAACAATAAAACGCTAACTTCGTGTTACTGACACAAGACCTTCGTCAGAGGGAAAAAACAACAACAAACAAACGAACGATAACAACTAACAAATCACACCAAAATATCAAAATATAATGTAACAAGAGCGGTTTCAGTAGACGCCATATCAGAAGATTAAGATACGTCATAAACGTGATTTACCGGAAGGGTAGGAAAGGCATAAACGTGGTTTACTGGAAGGGTAGGAAAGGCATAAACGTGGTTTACTGGAAGGGTAGGAAAGGCATAAACGTGGTTTACCAGAAGGTTAGGAGAAGGCATAAACGTGATTTACCGGAAGGGTAGGAGAAGGCACAAACGTAGTTTACCAGAAGGTTAGGAGAAAGCATAAACGTGGTTTACCAGCAGGTTAGGAGAAGGCATTAACGTGATTTACCGGAAGATTAGGAGACGTCATAAACGTGATTTACCGGAAGGGTAGGAGACGTCATTAACGTGATTTACCGGAAGGGTAGGAGACGGAATAAACGTGATTTACCGGAAGGGTAGGAGACGTCATTGACGTGATTTACCGGAAGATTAGGAGACGTCATAAACGTGATTTACCGGAAAGGTAGGAGAAGGCATAAAAGTGGTTTACCAGAAGGCTAGGAGAAGGTATAAACGTGGTTTACCAGAAAGTTAGGAGAAGGCATACAAGTGATTTACCAGAAGGTTAGGAGAAGGCATAAACGTGGTTTACCAGAAGGTTAGGAGAAGGCATAAACGTGGTTTACCAGAAGGTTAGGAGAAGGCATAAACGTGGTTTACCAGAAGGCTAGGAGAAGGCATAATCGTGGTTTACCAGAAGGTTAGGAGAAGGCATAAACGTGGTTTACTTACCGGAAGGGTAGGAGACGCCATTAACGTGATTTACCGGAAAGGTAAGATACCACGTAAGCGTGATTTGCCGGAACGTTAGGATACAATATAAATGTGATTTACCAGAAGGTTATAAGAGCATATTAGCGTGATTTACTGGAGAGTTGGGATACCATTTAGCGTGATTTACTTGAGAATTTGGATACCATTTAGCGTGATTTACTGGAGAGTTAGGATACCATTTAGCGTGATTTACTGGAGAGTTAGGATACCATATAAGCGTGATATACTGGAGAGTTAGGATGTCATACAAGCATGATATACCAAAAGGTTAGGAGACAACATAAACTGGATTTACCAGAAGATAGGGCGACCACATAAACTGGATTTACCAGAAGATAAGGAGATCACATAAACTGGATTAACCAGAAGATTAATAGACAGGGAAATGTTTAGAACTTCATGGACAGCCGAATCTTCTTCTTCTTCGTACGCAGTCAGAAAGTAACCATTATTTTTTCGAAAAAAGCGGCGGTCATCCTGAGGCTGTCGACACTGCCATAGAGCTTGTCTTATGTTGCCACTGGTGATGGCCACATCTGCTCTCTCTGATCCTCGTATGTCGGGCAATTCTGCAGCAGATGCTCAGCGGTCATTTTCTCGGTACAACACGGGCATTCGTCGGTACCACCTATCTTCAATTTGTTGAATAGGTGGTACCTCAGTCTATTGTGGCCAGTGCGAAGTCTGAAGACAACGACCTGCTCTCTTCTATTCAACTGGTAATAGGCATCGTTTTTGGTGTAGCTGGTATGTTCAGTTTCCCATTTGGTCATGTATCTGGCTTTAATAAGCCGTTTTGACTCTTCGTACGTCATACTAGTATTTGTTTGTGGTAGTCTTGCACCTTCTTTTGCCAGTCTGTCTGCCTCCTCGTTGCCTTGGATGTTGCAGTGTGATGGGACCCACTGTACCACTACCCTTTTTGGTGCGGACTGCTGGCATAGTTGACAGAGTGCTGCTCTTAAGTCATTAAGCTCAGTGTTTTTCTGGCTTTTTAGCGCTGTGACTACGGCCAGAGCATCTGTAAGCAGGACTGTATGGCTTTCATGTTCTTTATGGGACAGCCGAATGACTTACATTCTCTTCGCTGCTGACTCTTCAAATAATCGCATCGATCTCCCTCGTGAATGTTGCGTTCTTTCTCAGGTTTCCGTTGTCATCCAACAGGATATCCTACCATAAAGGCTGGAGAGGACCATGTTGTCATTCTGCTTTTATCAAATAGTCGACAAGCCCACAGAACATGGTTTTCTGCTTGGATGTTATAATCAACAAGACGCATGTCTGTCGGTCCAATTTTGAACTTTTTGTACATATAAAATCTTGAATCTGCCGTGGTCGGTTCACAATTTGAATATTTTCGTTTGATCTTATGCAAGGAAACAAGCAGTATCTATTACAGTTCAATCTTACGGGTTTGATCCGGCAATGACAAGAAACGAAGAAACTGGAAACATCCCATAAATTGCAAGTTATTTAAATGATTCTTCTTCTTTTTTCTTCTTCTTCTTCTTTTTCTTCTTCATTTTCTTTTTCTTCTTTTTCTTCTTCTTTTTCTTGTTCTGTTTCTTCTCCTCTTTCTTCTTCTTCTTCTTCTTCTTCTTCTTCTTTTTCTTCTTCTTCTTCTTTGTTTGTTATAAAATTCTTGTTAAAAAGAACAACATGGTTTTACAAATAGCAGAAAATTGTCAGAAGAACGGAAAGCGCTATGTCGTTATTTACAGCTTGACTGCGATAGTTGCACATTCAGGTCGAATATATCCGACTTGAGCATGACATTTTTTGGTACTGGGTTAGCCTTCCCTCTTCGATATCTTCTCATTAGCCAGTCTGCCCTGTTGTGCAGGTGAAGACATGTTTTGGGAGCTCTGGCTCGCTGGCCCTGACGATAGTAGTCAACTTTATGCCGCTGACCGCTACAGCTCATGCACTGTTCAGTAACTTAATCCCATAAATTATACAAGAAGATGTCCCAGCTAGTACATCGAGATGAAACTGGACAAAGTTTTCGAGGAAAGGACATCACAATTAGCCAAGAGAACGACAGCGGCATGTGGAAATATAAGATTCTTATTTGTGGCGACTGTCGATGAAACCCTCAATATTATGTCTGTTGTTCCTGATTCTGGAAAGTAAAATTCCGTCAGCTTTCGATGATTTGGGAAAAAGTAAGATGGCGGCGCCTGACTGACTGCGCTCTCGACTCGCTCCGATGTTTGTGTCGTTTTCTGCTGTTTGTTGGTTCATGTTTGGATTATAATTCACGACTCCTTCACTAGGTTGTTTCAAGGACTTTTATTTTGTGGATTATATGTGCTTTCGTTCGGTTATCCTGTTGTTATGCTGCATCTTGCTGTGGCTATGCCTGCCTTAAATCGTGATAAAACAGTCCAGAATGGTGTTGAACGTTCCGCTTGACAGCACCACAGAGTTCAGCCCAGGTTTTCACTACTCTATGGGCTTCATGTTTGGACTGACGCCGACATTGTCCTCCCCCCCCCCCCTTATCAGCGGAGGTTACACCATACCTCTCCCAACCCCGTTTTCTCAGTACAGCAAGAGTCATGCTGACCCGAAGGTGGACACAATCCAGAGGCCACAGGACGGAACGCTAAGAAACAGGGAGTCAGCCACGGACTGATTAGGAAAGCCGACACAAACATTGGTTTAACCCACACTCGACGCGGTCCTCATCCCGAGGCTGCGGAGTACTTGGTTTAACCTGGCGAGTCTGTAAGGATTTCGGTCGACACACCGCGCATGAACAATCCTCAGAAGTTTGACTTGGTAGTGGGCTATCGTTGCAACGGATCTTTGACGCCTAAGCAAACATTATTATTAATATTATTATTTCGATGATAAGAAAGCACGAGTATGTGATCCAACTAATTTGACTACTAGCTATACAGGTACAAGCCCCCCCCCCCCCCCCGACTAATATCATTGGAGTTAAAATGTTGGATAAGGTCTCCACCCCCTTGTCTTCCATAAATGAGTACCGTGTACCCGTTTACTGCTAGGTAAGCTTGGGCCTGTCGAGACCAGGAATTGATTCAGGTTCCTTTGCCACGAAACCTAAGCGTTATAATAGAACTGTCACTAATCCGTAGCTTACTTACTTCTCCTGTCCTAGGCATCATGCTAAACATCATGTTTCCAATGCTCAACGTCGTGGATTGCCTTGTAATTCCACCTCAACATGTGATCAATATTGCATGTTTCCAGAAGTTTTGGGCAGATCATCTGGTGGTTTGGGTCTTGTGTTGCTACAGTCGAATGTCTCCTCATCCCTATATCCCCATCTCTTTACCTTCTTCCTACATCGCAATACACCAATTCCGAGTCCACTTTGTGATTTTCTTTCCCGAGACTAGTCTGTAGAGGCTGTTTTGAATGTAAAAAGATTCGTCTAGATTTAAGTCTTGTGTACTACATCTGGTATTCAAACAGGGCGCCTTTGGTATATCAAACAGGGCGCCTTTGGTATATCAAACAGGGCACCTTTGGTATATCAAACAGGGCGCCTTAGATATATCAAAATATATCATCGGCTCTGCCGATGGTGGGGTGTATTTTGTTCAGTTGGAGTTGGCTTTATGCATCTTGTAGCTATTCAGCCAGTCACGTTGATTGCTCTGTATCAATAAGCTCCACATGTGCAGGTTTTTTTTTCAAACTGACGCGGCTTACTCCGCTTCGGTGAAACACGTGACAAATGCTGATGTTTGTTCGGTGGACATCTGGCTGTGCTCGCCATGTCGTGCCAGTTAATTTTCCGATGATATTATTTCTCGCGTGTATCTGGCTTTTAGTTTCCTCAGTAATCATCAGCTATATATGACTCCGGGAGTTGTCTGAAGTGAGCAGTAATCATTAGTTATAAATGGTTCTGGGCGTTGTCTGTAATGAGTTGTAATCATTAGTGATATATGATTATGAGCGTTCTCTGTAATGAGCAGTAATCATTAGCTATAAATGATTCTGGGCGTTGCCTGTAATGAATTGTAATCGTTAGTTATAAATGGCTCTGCGCGTTCTCTGTAATGAGAGGCAAATATGACAAGGCGTATATGACATAGATGTTCTCTGTAATGAGAGGTAAATATGACAAGGCGTATATGATATAGATGTTCTCTGTAATGAGAGGCAAATATGACAAGGCTTATATGATATAGATGTTCTCTGTAATGAGAGGCAAATATGGCAAGGCGTATATGATATATATATGTTCTCTGTAACTAGTGTCACTGTTACTCATTATATGTTTGTTTTTACTTATCCCCATTTTGTTCATTCTTTAGTTTTAGGATTAAGCTCTACCCCTTCATATAGTCTCCAGTTTTGGCTAGCGTGCATGTTTCCAAATCACAATGTTTTTCACAATGGGAAGTAAGCATATTGTATTTCCACTCAATTTATAACTGGTCCTTGTCCTTTTGATGTACTTGTCGATCCTTTTGTTCTGTTGAGCGGCGTGGGGAGCTTCAATTACCTTTTTGCACCTAGCTCGTTGTTGTTGTTGAAGACCATTACGACAATTAGCGAATCTGAGTGAAACACCATTTCTTTCTATGATATGGTCTTTGTTCTCTATAATTACACCTAAGTGGATGTGTAAATGTTTCTCACTTTTCAAGATGTAGTCATGACAACAGAATGCTTAGTGTCGCTAGTTTACAGCTTGACTGCGATATTTGCACTTTTTGGTCCGACACATCCGTCTTCGGTAGTGAAAACTAACTCTAAACCTTGCTCTAGCCCTAAACTAGTCCTAATCTTAAACCTAACCATAAACCTAACCCTAAACCTACCCCTAAACCTAACCCTAAACCTAACCCTAAACCTAACCCTAAACCTAACCCTAAACCTAAACCTAACACTAACCCTAAACCTATCCCTAAACCTAACCCTTCACAAAACTGAATATAACCATCTTATCTACACTTCTATCTTTATCTAAGTCTTTCCTTTTTTATTTCAAATTAATTTATATCGACCTGACCTCCCCTTAATATGTATGGCAATTATACGGTACGTATTCCCTGTTTTTGAAAGTTTCCATCAAATGACATACAGCAAATGAGAAAATTAAACAAGAATAATCCGTTCACTATTTATTCGAACTTAATAGGCGTCAACAAGCTTTGCTCGCACTAGACTTGTCCGCCATATTGGGCATGCACGTATTGTCAGGGGAGTGAAACCGGCCCACACGCACACTGGATGTGTATACTGGCCCTTGCCTTTTTTCATTACCGGCTGCGTTTGTTTACGTTGGTCTTTGTTGTGTGCATTGATATCTCCGCGTCGTTAGATTTCTGGAGTTGATTTAGGGTTGTTGACTCACTACCGTGGGGAGGTAATTGACACGTCACGTGATTGACACGCTCCCTGATTGACCCGGTGTCTTATTGACAAGAGCAGTGATTGACAAGTCCTATCTTTGTCTTGTTCTGCGATTGACACGTCTCGTGATTGACATGGCCTCTGATTGACAAGTTCAGTCTTTTTCTTTTTCGGCGTTAGTCCTGTAAAGAATGTTGTGTTGTAGTTTACTGCCAAGCTGCGATATCTGTCTCTTGTGTCCCGACCAGCCGATTTCAGCACGGTATTTTTGGGACCGGGTTTGCCGTCCCTCTTTGATCCCTAGTCTCTTAGCAAAGTCCTTGGTTGCAGTCTGTTTCCAGTGCCGCTACTTGCAGGCGGAAGAGGGTCTTAGTCCGTTATAGGTCGCTGATCCTGGTACAAGAAATCATGTATGATTTGCTGGCTATCGTCAGCTCATTTACTGCTGCATCTTCTTCCAAAGTCTCAGTAACGGACGAGTCCAGTGTTTGTCCAGTTCTATAATTGACAAGTACCAGATCTGACAAATAATGTGAATGACACTTTCTGTTGTTGACAAATCATGTATTTGTCATGTTCCATGATTGACAAGTACCAGATCTGACAAATAATGTGATTGACACTTTCTGTGGTTGACAAATCATGTATTTATCATGTTCCATGATTGACAAGTACCAGATCTGACAAATAATGTGATTGACACTTTCTGTGGTTGACAAGTCCTGCGTATGTCATGTTTCATGTTTATCATGCGCAATGACTATAAAGTAGAGTGTTTGTATGGGAACTAATCTGTTTCGTGTGATTATACTTTCAATAAGAGGAATCAGATGTGGCTGGGAGACTATTAGATAAATACAACGTGTCTTCTGTGGTCTGAGCATCTCAGAGAACGAAGACCATAAATTGATGAGTTGTTTGATGAGCTGATTGGTCGCTCTGTGCGTTTAACCAACTAATGACAAACGAATTATTTCAAAAATTGCTTCAGCTAAAGAGATTGACAGTTTTCGTGACTTTGTGTATAAAGCGAAGTTAAATGTTTATTTAATGTATTATACTTATCAGTCTATGGCATATTAGACTTGATTACATTTATATTCTTAAAAGATAAACGAGAATTCCATTTCTTTGTTGGTTTCAGGATGTTAAAAATGTAATTCTGGAATCAAATGGGTGACGTGTACACCGCTGCTAAAAAGTAGCACAAACGTACGCCATTAGAAAGTTTTTTTTTTTTTTTTTTTTTTTTTTTTTTGTGTTCGCCT
Source organism: Ariolimax columbianus (assembly GCA_036924085.1). Classification (NCBI taxonomy): domain Eukaryota; kingdom Metazoa; phylum Mollusca; class Gastropoda; order Stylommatophora; family Arionidae; genus Ariolimax; species Ariolimax columbianus. The sequence goes on from JAVGWX010000004.1 coordinate 47,104,448, forward strand.
TGTTTATCTATTCCCCAAGGCGTGTGTGCGTTACACTGTGGTTTTTATTTTGCGCCTGTCGGTCCAGTGCATCCGACTTCAGCATGCATTTTATGTAAGGGTCTGCTTCCTCCTGCATTTTCTAAGGGTTTGCTTCCCCGGGGTAACGGCCGGTGCTGTGATGGGGATCGAACCCAGCACCTTCTGGTTGTGAGCCGTGCCACTTAACCACTAAGAGAAAGTTGGTAAAACACGAAGCCAGACATAAACACTTGACCCAAATACGTGTTATTTTTTCTCAAGACCGACTGTCAAGTACAACGGGTCTCAAATACTTTACCAGACGACTTCACTCAGCATTATACTTTCCGGCCGCAGACTTGAGTAGTATCACTATGTTTGATCATTCCATTTCGTGTTTGAGTTACATGGGAAGCAAAGGGCCGCCAACACATTTGGATCAGATACTGTATCCGAACACCTGGGGTGGCGGTTTTCCTTTTCATCTTCAGATCTCCTAGGAAACCAGTTACTGCCCTTTGCAATTCTTATACAGCGCCAGGGGAAATAACAATGTAACCATAATATTTATTTATTAACACAATAGACCATTTTATTGTTATTCTTAGACTCATCCATGTGTTGTTTTTGTTGTTTATAGTGCTGATAGACTAGGTCTGTTCTCACTTTCATAGTCAGCGTATAGTTGAAGAATTTGCAGGTGTTTACTAGCTGGAAGAAAACAAAGATAGCTGGATACTTACGGATGTGAGTCATGGGCAAGGAAAACAACCCAAAAAGCACCAAACATCAGAAATGAATGCGGTTCAATTAACAGCAAGAGATAGGCTACGCAATTAGACAATTCGCCATGATCCTGCAACACTGCCCTTACATACTCTAGTGAACATTCTTTACAGCAGAATGAAAGGAGATCGGCTACCACGACAGCCATGGGTAGCAAAGAGTCAAAGATCCAGACCCCGAAGATGATCCAAAGTCCGCTGGGATGACAACATAAGACGGTTGATAAAAGACAGGGGACTAATATGACACGAGGCCAAGAGGATGGCAACAGATAGGAAGGGTTGACGCTCTATCTGGCAATCCTCTTCACCCCTAGGATAGAAGAGGAGCAACTAAGTAAGTAAGGTAGAAGACTCTACATCCCAGGAGCGACTAAGTAAGTAAGGTGGACGTTTCTGCATCACAGGGGTAGTAGAAGAGCGACTAGGTAAGTACGGTAGAAGACTTTACACCCTGGTGTAGAAGAGGAGCTACACAATAAGTAAGGTAGAAGACCCTACACCCTGGTGTAGAAGAGGAGCAACACAATAAGTAAGGTAGAAGACTCTACACCCTGGTGTAGAAGAGGAGCAACACAATAAGTAAGGTAGAAGACTTTACACCCTGGTGTAGAAGAGGAGCTACACAATAAGTAAGGTAGAAGACTCTACACTCCAGGGTAGAAGAGGAGCGACTAAGTAAGGTAGAAGACTCTACACCCCGGGATAGAAGAGACATGATTAAGTAAGCTAGGTAGAAGACTCTGCACACTTGTGATGAAGAACATCATCATTCAGCTTTTGACCTAATACTTTGACTTAGTGCTTGAGCGTTAAATCTTTGTCCGACCGTTGAGTTTCCAAAATTCTCCCTATAAATCTCTTATTCCAATAACATGACTTAGTCCTTCTCTTGTTACATTAATTTGACTTCATACAGTCCTCGTGCCAATAACTTGACTTCATACAACCATCGTGCTAATAACATTTTCTTCTTCTTCTTCTTCTTCTTCTTCTGCCCTCGTTCTCAATCTCCCGCTATTAAATCCTGAGCAGGGCTTTGCAAGTAGTAGGATGTAGTCCGGAGAACCGAATGCGTCGTGTCGCTAGCTTACAGCTTGATTGCGATATTTTCACTTTTCGGTCCGGCACATCCGGCTTCGGCAGCTGCCAATAACTTGACTTCATACAATCCTAGTCCCAATAACTTGACTTCCTTACAACCATTGCCACCTATAACTTGACTTCATTCAACCCATGCCCCAATAAATTGACTTCATAAACCATTGCCCTAATAACTTCACTTCATTCAACCCTTGTCCAAATAACTTGTTTCATACGAGCCCTTGTGTTCAATAACGTGTTCGAGACTAACTCTGACAGTGGATGTAGTTTAAGACCACAAATCTGATGGCTCTATAAAACTTGCCGTAGACCAACTCTGACAGTGGTTGTAGTTTGAGACCCTAAATCTGATGGCTCTATAAAACTTGCCGTAGACCAACTCTGACAGTGGTTGTAGTTTGAGACCCTAAATCTGATGGCTCTATAAAACTTGCCGTAGACCAACTCTTACAGTGGTTGTAGTTTGAGAACCTAAATCTAGTGGTTTTATAAAACTTGCCGTAGACCAACTCTTACAGTGGTTGTAGTTTGAGACCACAAATCTGATGTTTCTATAAAACACAAACATGGTCGTGATTTGTTTTCCAGTAATTATAAGAAAATCACCCAGAATGCAAGTGATGGCTAGGGAATTCCTGTGGCTATTATGTTTTGTTTGGGCTATTATTATTTTGAATGTCTGGATGTAATGACGCACTGAAGAGTTTTTGTGGGCCAGGTGTATACCAAAGCGAGTATTAAAGTCAACGGAGGAAATTGAAGGAAGAGATAATATGGTTTTGTTCAGCGCTGACCGGATTAGGAAAGTTTTCCAAGTTAATTACTGACTTCTTGAAAATTGTTTCAGAAATTGCTTGCTATTAATATTGGAAACTACATTGTTGACATTGTAGAAAATGACAGGGGAATTGTATAATTTGGCCACAAAGGCTACTTAGTGGCGGATTAATAAGAGTACCTTAATGCTTGTGGGATTTGTCGAATTGCTGCGAAGGTAGCTGCGAAGCATCCGTCAGGCCAATTAACGAGGGATAACGTCAGTTTTGCGATTGTGTCTGAACAGTTGAAAACAACAATTGCCGTGACTTTAATTTGTCTTTTTAAACATTGGTAGACAAATTAGGACCAAAAACATTGTCTTTTTATTATGTTCGGTGAAACTAGAGACAATAAACTAACAGTCAAAGTCGGTCTTTTATGGCACAAATAATTGTTTTCTTCCTTGTTCTGTTCTTCTTGTTCCACTTTGAAGCTTTTTTAGTATTTGCCATTATTTATTGCGAACAAATTTCCGAGTTATTAGTTACAGCACTTCACTCTCACAGAGAAGCGATTAGAGTCGCTTTCGGTTCTCGGCAAGCTGACTTCTACACAGAACTAAATTTATAATTGACTTACGTGTAGACATCAAGTGTTCACGACAGTTACTGGAGCTCAAAAGGGGAGCACATACTAATAGTACAGTAACCTGCTAGGCATGTCGTAAGAGGCGACAAGGATTGTTGACCGTTGGACAAACTACTCGATTCATGTTGGCGCTTTCAGATGTAGAATTTTCAACAGACATAGCCTGGCCGAATCTTTGGCATGCACAATTCGAAGACCTGTGCTCCGCGGAGGCAGTAAATTATTTGGATGGATTCCTTGACTGAAGGCAGCATGGAGAAAATCTGGACCTTGTATAAAGACTGGGATCTTTCATAACGAGGTTTATGACACTTCATCGCCACCAGCAGTACTAACTTAGAGACAACCCTTACCTTCACGTTTCTCCTATCACCTTACCTTCAAGGTGATTGCCAGGCCTCTCCAGGTTTTGCTCCTCAGTTTATGTCTCGCACCAGAGTTATTGTCCCTTTCACCTTGACTCAAGTGCCATCATTTCTTTAAATTTTCTTTCCCTTTTATCACTTTATGATACGTGTCTCTTCTTTACTTCCAGTAAACCTGCCTTCAATTCCTTGGATTTTGGTAATTCTTCCATCAGTCACTTGGCTTTTGGTAATTCTTCCATCAGTTACTTGACTTTTGGTAATTCTTCCATCAATCACTTGGCTTTTGGTAATTCTTCCATCAGTCACTTGGCTTTTGGTAATTCTTCCATCAGTTACTTGACTTTTGGTAATTCTTCCATCAATCACTTGACTTTTGGTAATTCTTCCATCAGTCACTTGGCTTTTGGTAAGTCTTCCATCAGTCACTTGGCTTTTGGTAATTCTTCCATCAGTCACTTGGCTTTTGGTAATTCTTCCATCAGTTACTTGACTTTTGGTAATTCTTCCATCAATCACTTGGCTTTTGGTAATTCTTCCATCAATCACTTGGCGTTTGGTAATTCTTCCATCAGTTACTTGACTTTTGGTAATTCTTCCATCAATCACTTGGCTTTTGGTAATTCTTCCATCAGTCACTTGGCTTTTGGTAAGTCTTCCATCAGTCACTTGGCTTTTGGTAATTCTTCCATCAGTCACTTGACTTTTGGTAATTCTTCCATCAGTTACTTGACTTTTGGTAATTCTTCCATCAATCACTTGGCTTTTGGTAATTCTTCCATCAATCACTTGGCTTTTGGTAATTCTTCCATCAGTTACTTGACTTTTGGAAATTCTTCCATCAATCACTTGGCTTTTGGTAATTCTTCCATCAGTCACTTGGCTTTTGGTAATTCTTCCATCAGTTACTTGACTTTTGGTAATTCTTCCATCAGTCACTTGACGTTTGGTGAACCTTCCATCAGTCACATGACTGTTAGTAAACCTTTTATAAATTATTTGACTGTTAGTAAACCTTCCATCAGTCACTTGACTTTTGGTAAACCTTCCACTAGTCACTTGGATTTTAGTAAATGTTTTATCAATTATTTGACTTTTCGTAAACCTTCTATCACTCATTTGGCGTTTTGCAAACCTTCCATCAATCACTTGGCTTTTTGTAAATTTTGCTCACAAATGAATTCCTCAAATACCTTTGCCCCATAGGGAAAAGGTTCTTTATTTGAATTGTTAACCAGAACTGGCATGAGTGTATTGTTCCGGCGCTCTGGAATGAGGATCACAATTAACCTATTCTTAAACCAGAGGAAATGACGAACAAGTTCCTAAAAACTGCAGGTCCATCAGTCTTCTTAGCCTTGTGCGGAAACTGTTGGAAAGACTGATAAACAAAAGACTCACCTGGTATCTTGAGACCAACTCGCTACTCGCCCCATCTCAATTAGGATACAGGCAACACAAAAGCACGGATAATCAATTAACATATCTAACACATGACATAGAAAACGCCTTCCAAGAGAAAAGGAAAGATCTAGCCGTCTTCTTTGATCTCTCTGTGCATTCGATAATGTCCTTAGGGACGGCCTGAAGCTAAGATTTTTCCATACGGGAGTTACCAAAAACATGTTCTCATGGATGAAACGTTACATCTTCTAAAGATCTGCTCGGGTTTATAATGGTCAACTATATCAGCAAGTTAGAATTTAACAGGTTTTTCAAAATCCAACCACCTACAAAAACAAGACAGCATAGCTACAAATTAACTAAAAGGAAACAAATTAAAGAAAGGTCTAGATTAGATATTAGGAAATATTCTTTTAATCAGAGTGTGGTGAATGCTTGGAATGCATTGCCCCAGGAAGTAGTGGAGGCAGGGACAATTAATGCATTTAAGCATACATTGGATGCGCATAGCTTTTAGAGGAAACTAGTTGTATACAGACTCTGTAGAGTCTTCGAAACCAGTATAAAGACGTTATGTTAAATTAAGGTCAGTCAGGCTGAGAGAGGAAGTGCCACAGGCAAAGGTAATAACGCCCGTTCTCTTCTTGATATATATCAACAATATCACAAAATACTGCTATCATCATGTCTCAAACAGTCAACATACAGATGACTTCAATGTACTGACAGTCACAGAACATGCAACAATAGCCTAATACTTGCTCCAAAAGACAGGAGAAAAGGTGAACTGGACAAAATAGTGGGGACTGAAAATAAACCACATGAAAACCTCCACCACTTCGTTTCCCTCTCCTCTAACAATACAGATAAGAAAGCAATATACACCCCTGTTGGACACGCCCATATTCTTTCGAGTCACATTGGACTCACGACTTACCTGGAAGTCACAGAAATAGAAAATCCAGACAAGGTCCATAAAATGTCAAGGTGGGTCCCATGGCAACAACTGCCGTCGGAGATGACGATAACTCTTGATAGACTAAGTTGTAGCCTATGTGAAGTGGGATGGTCAGTTCCATTCCTGGATGTGTATATCTTTTTCCAACTCATACGTCAGATACCTATTTACAGCTGGGTCGACTGGAGGAGCGGTCGTAACAGGATCGAACAACATCCGGATTTGTTTCTGTCCGTCTGCGTGTTCGAAGTCTGGCTCACTGTAATCCAAGTCTTAGCAAGTCAGCTCACTGTCGTCTATGATACACGATCCATAAAAACAAACTGATGAAAAAACTGGCTAGTACCTTGTGGATGAGAAGGGTGGGGGGGGGGGGGGTGCGGGGCGGGGAAGGAGATATCTTCTAGCTAGTCTACAATGAGGCAATCAGACTAACCATGGAGTATGCCACTAGCGCTTGGGCAAAAACGGCGAAAAACAAACACAGGAAAACTAGACCTATGTCCAAAATATTGGTCTCAGAATTACACTTGCGGCATTGAAAAGCACTCCTTTTACAGAGCTGGGGAAAACAGCAAATATTGAGCACATCAAATTAAGGAGAAAATATAAATCCCTTACTTAGTTTGAAAAACTAAAAAAAGATTACCTGATCACCCTCTGCACAAGAAGTTCAAAGAGAGATCTAAAAACAGACTACTAATGAAAAGCCCCTACCATCTGGCCAGAGAAAACCACATAAACCACGCAGACATCATTAAAGAGATACTCCCACGTGCGATTGCGGAGTATCCAATGAAACAACAGAACAAATCCTACAAGACTGCCCCACTTGTGCAGACCAAAGCAACGAAGTCTGGCCCATCCTGAGCGATCGTGCTCGAAAAAGGTTTTGGGCTGCCGGCGAAGACTTGAGACGCACATTCTCTATTGTGAACCTCATAGACCGGAAGTATAGGATCTGTTGATCGAAGAACAAGACGAAGTAAACTTCATTTACCTACTGACTTTTATTGAGTCTCCCTGTACCCATTGTATTCTTTAGTAAGCCACACCCCACCCTCTATGGAGATCCAGATATATCAAGATTCACACCAAAATTAGAATATTCAACGCAAGTGTCAAGTCGGTGCTTCTGTATGGGGCGAAGATATGGAGAACGACCAAGCTCATACATCAAAGACTCCAGTCCTTCATTAACAGATGCCTACGAAGGATAATGGGCATAAAGTAGCAGGACATGGTGAGGAATGAAAACTTGTGTTCATAAAGTGACAGGACATGGTGAGGAATGAAAACTTGTGTTCATAAAGTGACAGGACATGGTGAGGAATGAAGACTTGTGTTCATAAAGTGGCAGGACATGGTGAGGAATGAAGACTTGTGTTCATAAAGTGGCAGGACATGGTGAGGAATGAAGACTTGTGTTCATAAAGTGGCAGGACATGGTGAGGAATGAAGACTTGTGTTCATAAAGTGGCAGGACATGGTGAGGAATGAAGACTTGTGTTCATAAAGTGACAGGACATGGTGAGGAATGAAGACTTGTGTTCATAAAGTGGCAGGACATGGTGAGGAATGAAGACTTGTGTTCATAAAGTGGCAGGACATGGTGAGGAATGAAGACTTGTGGGAAAGGAGCCAACTACAGCCATTGGAACAACAAATTAAGCGAAGAAAATGGCGATGGATAGGACATACATTTCGGAATGCACAGTCTAACATAGCCAGACAGACTCTTATATGGAATCCTCAAGGGAAAAGAGAGAGAGGTAGACCAAAAAATACGCGGAGAAGAGAATGTGAGAAGGAGCTAAAATTAAATAATGAGACCTGGAGAGAGGCAGGAAGAGGAGCCCAGGACCGTGCATGCTGGAGGGGATGCTGTCGATGGCCTATGAGAGAGGAGCCCAGGACCGTGTACGCTGGCGGGATGTTGTCTATGGCCTATGAGAGAGGAGCCCAGGACCGTGTACGCTGGTGAGGTGTTGTCGATGGCCTATGAGAGAGGAGCCCAGGACGGTGTACGCTGGCGGGATGTTGTCGATGGCCTATGAGAGAGGAGCCCAGGACCGTGTACGCTGGCGGGATGTTGTCGATGGCCTATGAGAGAGGAGCCCAGGACCGTGTACGCTGGCGGGATGTTGTCGATGGCCTATGAGAGAGGAGCCCAGGACCGTGTACGCTGGCGGGATGTTGTCGATGGCCTATGAGAGAGGAGCCCAGGACCGTGTACGCTGGCGGGATGTTGTCGATGGCCTATGAGAGAGGAGCCCAGGACCGTGTACGCTGGCGGGATGTTGTCGATGGCCTATGAGAGAGGAGCCCAGGACCGTGTACGCTGGCGGGATGTTGTCGATGGCCTATGAGAGAGGAGCCCAGGACCGTGTACGCTGGCGGGATGTTGTCGATGGCCTATGAGAGAGGAGCCCAGGACCGTGTACGCTGGCGGGATGTTGTCAATGGCCTATGAGAGAGGAGCCCAGGACCGTGTACGCTGGCGGGATGTTGTCGATGGCCTATGCACTGAGAGGAGCCCAGGACGGTGTACGCTGGCGAGATGTTGTCGATGGCCTATGAGAGAGGAGCCCAGGACCGTGTACGCTGGCGGGATGTTGTCGATGGCCTATGAGAGAGGAGCCCAGGACCGTGTACGCTGGCGGGATGTTGTCGATGGCCTATGAGAGAGGAGCCCAGGACCGTGTACGCTGGCGGGATGTTGTCGATGGCCTATGAGAGAGGAGCCCAGGACCGTGTACGCTGGCGGGATGGTGTCGATGGCCTATGAGAGAGGAGCCCAGGACCGTGTACGCTGGCGGGATGTTGTCGATGGCCTATGAGAGAGGAGCCCAGGACCGTGTACGCTGGCGGGATGTTGTCGATGGCCTATGAGAGAGGAGCCCAGGACCGTGTACGCTGGCGGGATGTTGTCGATGGCCTATGAGAGAGGAGCCCAGGACCGTGTACGCTGGCGGGATGTTGTCGATGGCCTATGCACTGAGAGGAGCCCAGGACGGTGTACGCTGGCGAGATGTTGTCGATGGCCTATGAGAGAGGAGCCCAGGACCGTGTACGCTGGCGGGATGTTGTCGATGGCCTATGAGAGAGGAGCCCAGGACCGTGTACGCTGGCGGGATGTTGTCGATGGCCTATGAGAGAGGAGCCCAGGACCGTGTACGCTGGCGGGATGTTGTCGATGGCCTATGAGAGAGGAGCCCAGGACCGTGTACGCTGGCGGGATGTTGTCGATGGCCTATGAGAGAGGAGCCCAGGACCGTGTACGCTGGTGGGATGTTGTCGATGGCCTATGAGAGAGGAGCCCAGGACCGTGTACGCTGGCGGGATGTTGTCGATGGCCTATGAGAGAGGAGCCCAGGACCGTGTACGCTGGCGGGATGTTGTCGATGGCCTATGCACTGAGAGGAGCCCAGGACGGTGTACGCTGGCGAGATGTTGTCGATGGCCTATGAGAGAGGAGCCCAGGACCGTGTACGCTGGCGGGATGTTGTCGATGGCCTATGAGAGAGGAGCCCAGGACCGTGTACGCTGGCGGGATGTTGTCGATGGCCTATGCACTGAGAGGAGCCCAGGACGGTGTACGCTGGCGAGATGTTGTCGATGGCCTATGAGAGAGGAGCCCAGGACGGTGTACGCTGGCGAGATGTTGCCGATGGCCTATGAGAGAGGAGCCCAGGACGGTGTACGCTGGCGGGATGTTGTCGATGGCCTATGAGAGAGGAGCCCAGGACGGTGTACGCTGGCGGGATGTTGTCGATGGCCTATGAGAGAGGAGCCCAGGACGGTGTACGCTGGCGGGGTGTTGTCGATGGCCTATGAGAGAGCAGCCCAGGACGGTGTACGCTGGCGGGATGTTGTCGATGGCCTATGCACTGAGAGGAGCGTCGGGCGTTGAATGATTGATGATTCAACCACCCCAACCCCCACCACCCCAACCCCTTCCCCCTCCCATGTACCCCAATGCATTTTAATGTAAACTTCAGTATCTCCATTGTGTTTTAGTAAACTTTAATAGTGACTAAATATGGTTAGAATGTATGACTGTTATTAAACCTTCCACACCCCAATACATTTTTAGTGTATCTTCCTATACATTTTTGATTGGTTGTAAATTTTCCCATGCAACATTAGCTGTTTGGAAATCTCCCATCTAACTTTGGTTATTTTAAAATCATCCAATACACATTTAGTAGTAGATAATGCCATTTATATTCGGCTTCTGGAGAGTCTTCCTTTACTCATTCGTCTGCCAGTAAACTTTACCATGCGCCCTCGACCGTTAGTAGATTATACCATACACCTTTTCGTATTAGCAATTTATACCATTCGTTTTTGCCTATTAGTAATTTTATAACATTTATATTTGCCTATTAGTAACTTATACCATTCATCTTTGACTATTTGTAAATTATACTAAACACCTTTGATTATTAGTAAATAATACCAAACACAAGTGATTATTAGTAAATTATACCAAACACATTTGCCTATTAGTAAATTACACCATACACCTTTGTCTATTAATAAATTATACCATACACCTTTGCATATTATTAAATTATACCATATGCCTTTGCATATTATTAAATTATACCATACACCTTTGCATATTATTAAAGTATACTATACACCTTTGCATATTAGTAAATGATCTCATTTACATCCAGCTGCTGGGACGTCGCCTTTCACACCTTTGATTGTTAGTAGACCTTACTGCATACCTTTGATTGTTAGTAGACCTTACTGCATACCTTTGATTGTTAGTGAACCTTACTGCATACCTTTTGCTGTTAGTAGCTGTAACCCTTAGCAGTTGGTGTGGGCCAGTCTTTCAGTTCAGAATTCAATCAACCAATCTAAACATTTTCAGATCCCCGTAGAGCATATGTCGTCATAAATGCAGGTCACGTCATTCAACTTTGACATGTCTATATCTTTTGAAGTTTTGTGGTTTAAAGTTTCTACAGGAGGCGATGTCAACCCCATGACAAATGCCTCTTAGTCACGTCTTACTACAGGCCTAACAGGTTAGAGTCTTGATGTTCTTTGCTCCCCTTTCGGAATCCTCTAAGACTCGATCGTTTGTGTTAGTAAATCTCTTCATATACAATTGTCGTTAGTAAATCTCTTCATATACAATTGTCGTAAGTAAATCTCTTCATATACAATTGTCGTAAGTAAATCTCCCCATTTACAATTAGTTGTTAGCAAATCTTCCCATGTACGATAAACATTTTTGTAAATTTTCTCATTTACAATTAGCTTTTTTAAATTCTTCCCAGATACAATTAGCTGTTAGTAAATCTGTCCATATTCAATGTTGTTAGTAAATCTTTCCATATTCAATTAGCTTTCAGGAAATATTCCCATATACAATTAGCTTTTACTAAATCTTCCCATAAACAATCAGTTGCTAGTAAAACTTCCCAGGTACAATTAGCTTTTACTAAATCTTCCAAAACACAATCAGCTGTTAGTAAAACTTCCCAGGTACAATTAGCTTTTACTTAATCTTCTTATCTACAATCAGTTGTTAGTAAAACTTCCCAGGTACAATCAGCTTTTAGTAAATCTTCCCATAGACAATAAGTTGTTAGTAAATCTTCCTATATACTGTAATCTGTTGTTAAATCTTCGCATACGCTTTAGACATTAGTAAATATTTTCATGCATCTTTTACTATTAGTAAACTTTTCTGCACACCTTTGACAGTTTATAAATCTTTCTGTTCCCATTTAACTGTCAGAAAATCCTACCTAGACCTTTTGATTCTTAATAAACAATACGACATTCACCTGATCAGCATCATCAACACAATGGGCTTAACTGCCCCACACATGCTAGACAGGATACAAAAAATAAATGATCGTGGGATTCCAGAATTATAGTTATGAGAAAAGACTTAAAAACTGGTATTCAGTGCCTCGAACAAAGAAGAATTCGAGGTGACTCAATACAAGTTCATAAATTAATAAATGGATAGGATCAATTAGACTAAATCAAGTTTTTTCAAAATACAACCGGCTACAAGAACAAGAGGGCACAGCTTTAACTTGTTTAAAGACAGGCCAAGATGAGATATTAGGAAATATTTTTTTAGTCAGAGAGCGGTGAATGCATGGAATACATTGCCAAAGGATGTGATGGAGGCAAGGTCAGTTAATGCATTCAAGAATAAATTAGACGCTCACAGTATTTTCAGTACCAGTGGAGGGGAATAAACTGGTTGTATACAAACTCGCCAGAGCCTTCTAAACCAGTAATACGAAGTTCACATTAAATTACTTTAAATTGAGAATAACAAAACTGTCCAACTTAAAAAAATTGTATTTCTCTTCTATAGTCTCTAACTGGACTAGTTTAAGAGTTTCCATGTCTCATCCTGTGTGGTATCTACTCCAGTATCCACATGTTTATTACAACTTCTGCGCATGGTACTTGTAATATGGTGCACATAAAAAGTTATTGCCCATCGCGAAGTGTTGATGGCCCAACATCGGACATTTTTATCTTAATAATGTGATGGGCGCTATATTTGGATTATAGTGAGGAAGTGAATGCGCTGGTCATAAATCTTACTCTTATTCCGAGTTGCTTTGGATCAGTGGCAAGACTATTGGTCGAGACGACTGGAGGTAACTCAGGATGCAGGCACTCTGGGCTTACCTCCAGTGAGACCTGGGGTTGCTTGAAACTTGCGGGATTCGATCGCCTACCGTTTCCGTTCCTCGCTGTGAGATGCGAGATGGTGCACATGGAACTTGACAAATGGCGCACTTCTTTGTTTCTACATAATGTGATGTCATTTATTTAAAAAAACTAAAGACAGGAAAAAGCAATCAAATTGTGCTCTGGTACTTATAGAGCATCCATTAAACATTTGCTGCTAAACTGCTCAGCATACGAGCAACAGAGAAAGCTTGTATGATCATAATCAACAGCATCCTTTGACACAATTTATCGAGACACGACTAATAACCGCAGGATGATCATTGCTTTCCAGTACACAAAATATTTTGAAATTGATATTGGAAAACAATAGAACAGGGTTAGTCAATCCCTTTTCCCCCGTGTAGCATTCCCATCATGTCACAATGTCATTTTCCCCTTTCCAAGATTGCCTGACTCAAAAGGTGCAATAGGATAATGTGCATTATACTATTGAAAATCTAAAATTGTTTCTATGTTAGTGTATGTGTATATGTATTTATGACAGAATGTCTTCTTTTTTACCTTTATGTGCTAGTAAACCTACCGTGCATTTACTGTAAGTAAATTTTTACCGTCCATCTTTGACTGCTAGTAAACTTTACCGTCCATCTTTGACTGCTAGTAAACTTTACCGTCCATCTTTGACTGCTAGTAAACTTTACCGCCCATCTTTGACTGCTAGTAAACTTTACCGCCCATCTTTGACTGCTAGTAAACTTTATCGTCCATCTTAAACTGTAAGCAAACCTTACTATCTATTTCTGACTGTTAGTAAACCTTACAGTCCTTCTCTGACTGTTGGCAAACCTTATCGTCCTTCTCTGACTGTTAGAAAACCTTACCATGCAACTTTGGCTGTTAGAAAACTTTACCATCCATCTTTGAGTGTCAATATTCCTTTCCGTGCATGTTCGACTGTCAGTAAACTTTACCGTGCCTTTACTGTTAGTAAATCTTACAATACACATTTGGTTGTTTGTAAAGCTTCGTGTATAGATTTCAATCAATCAGTTAAATCTTTTCAGAATGCATGTTTACGTAAGTTAATTTTATCAAGTTTTACCAAATTATTAGCAATAGAAAATGTTGGTGGATTTTAAAAAAAATTGAATAAAATTAGTTCTTTTTTAATATTCGTAACTAATTACTTGACAGATGAAACTTGACAGATGGAACTTGACAGAGGCAAGCAACGCTGTGTGGCAAGATAACATCAAGATTGTACAACCGAAGCTAGACACGTAGTGTGTTTTTGAACCAACTCAGCCGACTTTGTCTGTGGAGAAGGCATCTGAGCTGAATTGAACTTAACAGACTAAACATGCAGATCTACTCCCCACCTCATCTCCCACTCCTTTCGAAAGCCCTAAAATTTTCACATGAGGAGGAGAGGGGAATTCCCCATTGGTTGATGACCCATGCACTAGGAGAATGAGAGAATTCTCTATTTCAAGAAGCCATTCATTTTCTATCAGTTTTAGTCGTTCATTCGTTTGATCGAACCAAACTTCTCCAGATGACAACCTAGCGATGGAGCCACTAAGGAAAAACGGAAAGACTTTCACAAAAGAAAATATAGACAGAGCGAAAGAAGAAAAAGTGAATCAATAGTCATCATTATGAAGGTATTACGTGAGCGTTCAAGTCGCTCCAAAGTCCCGATGTCTTTCTCCAGCTATCACACCCTCCAGCTTCTTGGCCGATTCCAGCAGACATAAACAATACTTAAATTGCTCCACGATTACTGGCCTTAAGTCAGCTAGTCTTATGATGAATGAAGGCTATGAGGAATAGTTGCACATTTGAAGAGCATGGAAAGAAAGCGAGAAAGGCAGAGACTTAGAATCGTGGGAGACAGTGACAAGTTGAAAGAAGATATTTGCTTACTGTAAAAAACACGTAAATGTAGTTCAATAGTTGACACTTCGGTCGGGGATGAAATCTTCTTCTTTGTCGTTATTGTTTTTCGTCCTGAAAAAGGACGTTTTCTTACGTTGCTTTGTAGTTTGTATGGACGCTGCGATATTTTTGACTTTCGTGACGACATATCCAGTTTCAACTCGGTAAATTTTGGGAATCGGGTTTGAATCCATATTTTCTCAACCATGTTGCATGGATACACCCTGTTTCTTCTTCTCCTTTTCCTTCTTCTTTTTTTTCTTCTTCTTCTTCTTCTTCGTCTTTTTCTTCTTCTTCTTCTTCTTCTTCTTCTTCTTCTTCTTCTACTTCTTCTTCTTCTGGGTTTGCCATAAAAAGAACGTTTGTGATGTTGGATGACATGTTAGAGCAATCTGACCACGACGCACTTCTTGGCTCCCTGAAAGAAATGTTAGAGATATCTGGATGTAACACTGGATGAAATGTTAGAAACTTCATGGTCCTATAATCTCAGTTTTATATAATATGAGGTGACCAATCTCTTCCGTGCTGTCTTTTCTTTCTTAACAGTAAAACGGTTCTAATTTATAGCTGGATCGACTGGAGCGTATCAATAAAGAGGGTTGAATCATTCTATACATTTTCTACGAGAAGAGGCATGCCCTACTACTATTATCCTCAGACCCTCAACACTATTCATTTGTTATCCATTCAAGCAGATTCTGTTTTTGATGTCACGTAACAATCTTATTGGAAAAAAAGCTTCTTTTTTAGAACCACGGACAGCTGCCCTCACTCCTAAAAGAGTCTTTTAAAACAGGAGCAGACTTCCTACACTTCGTTTGGTCAACGGCATCCTCAGTACGATACCCAAACACTGATTCGTGATTTCCATTGCTGTTTATAAACTTCTTCAGTAAACTGTCTTAATTCGACTTATCTTTTGCACAGTGAGATGTATACCCTGGCGGATCGAGGGAAGGTGTCACGCTCTCTTCCAAGGTCAAGGCTGCACCAATTCCAGCATAGTCTTGTTATGATGGCGTCAATCTCTTCTTTATTGTCCAGGGCAAGCAATTCTAGATTGATCAATCATATCTTCTTCTTCTTCTTCTTCTTCTTCTTCTTCTTTTTATTTTTCTTCTTCTTCTTCTTCTTCTTCTTCTTCGTTCATTTTCAATCTGCCGCTGCTAAGACCAGAAATTGGTTTTGAAAGGAGCAGGATGTTGTCCAGAGAACGGAATGCATTATGTCGTAGTTTACAGCTTGTCTGTCTGTCTGTCTGTCTTCCTGCCTGCCTGTCTGTCTGTTTGTCTGTCTTAGATATCGTGTTTGGTGGAAGTGTAAATTAGAGCAAGGAAGACATACAGCCTGTCAGGCAGCATCTTTGCCGCTCGGCTTGCCACATAACCAAGACTTGATATTATAGCCACGCAGTCCCCTATTTGAGACATTTTGAGCGAGAATTCCTAGAATAATTAGAAAATATTTTAAACTTTATTTTTTATCCAAACAGTGGCCGTTAAGCCTACTCTTTTCGATTTCTAATTGCCAAGGAATTTTTAACGTGTGCGCCACTGCATACGGCTGTCTGATCTCACTACTCAGAGATCAGGTGAAATCTTTACCATGCGAAAAAATATTGGATTCCACCGTAATTAGAACCAGCGACCTTCAGCACCCGAGGCGAACACCTTACCTCGAGACCACCTAGTCCACTTAAAACAATAACTATTCAATAAGAAAATAACAGTCGTGACCACTAGGATACGACAGATCGCTAGACCACATGATATCTCTAGTCAAATGAGAAAAGATCTGTGCCTGAACCGGAATCAGACATGAGTTCCAACCAGCGACACATCTTATTAGACATCAGCAGACAATTGATAATTGAACAATGCAGAACTTTACTGACGTGTTCCCAGCAGACCACTAAACGCGTCAACATAAGTCCATCTTTATGTTTGAGTTTGAAAACCCTGCTCTAAAGGGGATATGCTAAAAGGCTAGCTACAATGTTGTACCATCATCGTATCAAGTCATTCGGTCCTGGGACTGGTTTACAAGTTAAGGATTCTGTATTTCCATTTCTGCCTGTCATCTGCGGCAGTCTTCAGCTGAGCATGTCTTCACCGCCATGTCTTTGCATGCTTGAGCCATTAAAATATTTCTTGGTCTGTCCCCTCTTCTCTTTTCCTGTGTTATGTCCTCTAAGATTTTCTTCACTTTACCCTCGTGTAGGTTGTGGCCCAGCCAGGTCAATCGTTGCTTCTGTATCTTTTGTAGCAGCTTTCTTTCCTCTCCCACTTCCGTCAACACGCTTTCGTTTGATTTTCTCTCTGTCCGTCTCACTTTATTTATCTTTCGGTAAGGGGGACGGCGTGGCCCAGTGGTTAAGTGGCACGGCTCACAACCCAAAGGTGCTGGGTTCGATCCCCATCACAGCACCGGCCGTTACCCCGGGGAAGCAAACCCTTAGAAAATGCAGGAGGAAGCAGACCCTTACATAAAATGCATGCTGAAGTCGGATGCACTGGGCCGACAGGCGCAAAATAAAAACCACAGTGCAACGCACACCGCCTTGTGGAATAGAGAAATAAGGCGAACGCAAAAAAACAAAAAAACAAAAACAAAAACGAAAAAAACACCACATCTCATAAACCTCCAAGTATTTCTTCTCTCCATTATTTATTATCCGTTTTCCACAACCGTACAACGCCCCAGACCAAACATATGTGGTCAGGATTATTTTCAATAGCTTCATACTAATATTACCTCATATTATGACTGTTTCTCTCTAAATGCCTTCTTTGCCAACTTAATTCTAACACTTATTTCTCTATGGCGTCAACATTCGACCAGTAATTCAATATTGGAACGAAAATATCCAATCAATCAATGAATCAATCAGTCGATACGCGGGCTTGTGTTTGTATATGAATATGTATATGTATGTGTATATGTATATGTATGTGTATATGTATGTGTATATGTATATGAATATGTATATGTATGTTCATATCCCCTTTATTTACTCGTGTCTGTTCTCTGATGTAACATCCGCTTCTTGTATTCTCTTTGTCAATTCTGATCATCTTATTATGAACCAACGTGTCAGATAAGTGCATACATGACGTGGCGTTTGATATGTTCAGACTACCATAATTGTTCCTTGTACTCAATAGTGAACCTTCATTGTTCAAACACTATAACACCATATGCCCCATGTAAAGTCTTTGTCTGCACGTACATGACACTAGGGTTGCTATAAATATCAACCTGCTCCTTACTCTATATAATTATCAATTACAGTCAATAAAAGCACTTCTAAATCTCCAATTTATCTGCGCTTTTTATTGATTGCTTCTATGGAATGTCTCTTTTCTTTCTCGTCTTTACAATTGTGTTTATATTTTCGCTGAAGAAAAATTTGTTGTTTGTTTCGATCTGACATCGTGAGAAAATCCTTTGTGTAGTTTGTAATGTGCACACACTCGCACAGACACAGACGTAAAAACAGAAGCACTATATATGCATAAGAACAGAGACGCACATACTGCCATAACCCCACCAAACCCAGACACATCATTTCTCACATACATACACACACACACACACACACACACACACACACACACACACGCACGCACGCACGCACGCACGCACGCACACGCACACGCACACCCACACGCAAGCACACACGCACGCACGCACGCACACACACACACACACACACACGCACACGCACACACACACACACACACTATGTGTATAATTATTCGATTAAACTTAGAAACCAGAACCCGAATTAAGCATTTTAAGTCCCAGAATACGGGAGATATAAATGTTTGACTGTAGAAGGGCATGACAAAAGAAGATGGACACGTGACACAAAAATGACCAGTTCATAGACACTTGGGATCAAACTTAATACCATCCAAGGTCATCAGCTACCAGCATCCCCTAGTGGTTGCTTCCTGCCGAGGGTCACTGTGGTCAAGTGACAAGGGACCTTTGACTGGGTGTTCAGGCCAGATGGCCAATAACTTAATGGACTAAGAGACAACTGGACAGACATCACGAATTCCGATCTCGTTTTGAATGTAAATTTGACAGAGAAGGCCCACGGCGTTGCCTTTCTTTGCGAAAGAAAGAGGTTATGAAAAGTTGGTTTCGTTAACTTCACTTCTTTGTGTTTTCGTTTCTCCGAAGTGTAGGTGTGTGTGTTCGAGTGGTTAATGTAGAGTAAGTTAGTAAAGGTTTGTCCCACTCTGCTGCAAGGGAATAAAGTTGTTAGAGACTTCATGCTATTAAACTACAGCGTGTGTGAGGTAGGTGGATCATTTATTTTCCTCTATGTATTTGACTTCCCTAGTATGCCGATATTTACAGCTGGGTCGACTGGAGCGCCACGATATCTAGCTTCGTACCCCTTATCTGTGCCATCAATATCGAGAGCTCTGTTACAACACTAATCGTTGACTTCTTCTTGTTGTTCTTCTTCTACCTCTTCTCTTTCTTCGATCAACTTGGCTTGGCTTGGCTTGGCTTGGCTTGGCTTGGCTTGGCTTAGTTCGTTCTCAATCTCCCGCTACCAAACCCTAAAAGGGCATAAAGTAGCAGAATCTAGTCCAAAGAACGGAATGCGTTGTGTCGTAGTTACAGCTTGACTGCGATATTTGCACATTTCAGTGCAACACATCCGACTTCAGCAAGTATTTTTGAGTACCAGGTTAGCATTCCCTCTTCGATCCCTTCTCCTTATCCAGTCTGCCCTGTTCCAGAATCACCGAGGGGAGGTGTAGAAGGGTCTTGGCAGCTCTGGTTCGCTGGCCCTGACGCTAGCAGTCAGCTATGGGTCGCTGACCACTGCAGCTCATGCGCTGCTCAGCATCTTGATCCCTTCGATCAACTGATGCTAATGCTTTTGGCCTGGTGAGGTTCACGAAGGAGACTGCGTTTCAGGTCTTCGCCGGTCCCCGACAGCTTTTCAAGCAAGGTCGCTCTCCTGGGCCAGACTGCCTCTCTTTAGTCTGTATAAGTAGGGCAGTCCTGGAGGACATGTTCTGGTGTTTCCTAGGGCCCTCCGCAATCGCATGTACTGGTGTCTTTAAGACCCATTCTGTAGAGTCTGCAATGTCCCGTTCTCAATCTGAAGATCTTTGTCTGCCCATCTCTGCAAAGTTTGTCTATGCTGTCATTTTCTTACTTCTATTCTTTGTGCAAGTCTCTCCATTCCGTCATTACGGATCGTTTGATGAGCGTTGTTGCTTCTTTGTAGCTCTGTGGTCAAATCTGCGTGGCGCCACTTCCGGCTTTTCCGAGCTCATCTGCCTTCTCGTTTTCTTCTCGCACAGTTGACCGGAATCAACTGTACAAGTAGACTTGTTATTTGTTGCTGTTGGGGGGGGGGGGGGGGGGGGGGGAAGAACCCGATATTATATATGATTTCGCTTTATCTATCTTGTTTACGGCTTGAGATGGCTTGGTGTACACTCTTGGAGTTATTTAGAATAGCCGTTTTTATTGTAGTTGTGCTTTTGCTGATAAGAATCGCTAACCGTTAAATGTACTAGCCTGTTACCTGTTAGTCTGGAAGCTCTCTCTCTCTCTCTCTCTCTCTCTCTCTATCTTTCTCTCTCTCTCTCCTTCTCTATTTTTCTCTTGGCAGCTCCTATTCTATACATGTCCGTTTATTAATATACTTGCAATTAAGTGTAGAGACAAATAAGTTATTGACCTGTTATTGTTTGCAAGATGGGGTGTTCGTTAAGACATTACTGTTTTATCTACAGAGAGTGAAATAAAATCTAACACGCACACAGAGTTGCGACTGTGGTGGCAAGAGTTCTTTATTCCTCATTTATCTGAATAGACACTATATGAGAACGCAGCAATTTTAGTCTATTTTCCTCCAAGTGATTTTACACGCACATCAAAATTAGACAGAAATACCATTGTTAGAACGCTAATGTGAAGAATATCGGTATTTCATTAAACGTACAATAAATCAAGTCCAGTCATCTCGTAACCGGTGAGGTCGTAGGGGCACATGTGAAGACACCCGTACAACTCCGTGCCACCCTTCCTGTGCTTCCTCTGGTAGGAGATTGGTCTATTCTTGTATGGTTCTCTCATCTGTTTTTCGGACGACATCTTCGTCGTCCGCGTTGCACTTTTCCGTGGAGGATCGTTACTGGCTAGATATAGTTCATAGATTACCAATGGCGCGCCTCCGCCAGTAGAAACTAGAGAGGCAAACATCTAAGCAAAAAAACAAAAAAACAAAAAAAAGTGTAATCTTGGTGGGTTAGATATAGCTCATGGAGGACAAATTAATCTTGGAGGGCTAGATATAGTTCATGCAGCACCAAGTGTAATCTTGGAGGGCTCACCCTGGGGGCACCTCTTTCCCCTTCTCTCTCCTCTTACCTCACTCTGTTTCATTTGACTCTGTCCTACAGTCACACTCCTGCACAACTTTCACACGCGCCCTCAGGGTGAGGCCCTTCCATTGCACTTTGGTTGGGCTAGCTTCTGAGGGCGCACAAACCTAGCATAGGTACATACAGACGCATACACTCATCCAAGCACTGGTTTATGCGTCCTGATATCGCCCAATGGACTACGATCTGGGGTGGAAAATGGCGCGCCTCCGCCAGTAGAAACTAGTGAGGCAAACATCTAAGCAACAACAACAAAATCATGATATCGCCCAATTGACTACTGTCTGGGGTGGACAATGGCGCGCCTCCGCCAGTAGAAACTAGTGAGGCAAACTTCTAAGCAACAACAACAAGTTGCCAAAATAACACTAAAATAACATCCATAAATAATATTATTTGTTGCCATATAGTTGGGAAGTAGCAGAATTAGTGTGCAACATAAGCTTCTTCTTCTTCTTTTTCTTTTTCTTCTTCTTCTTCTTTTTCTTCTTCTTCTTCTTCTTCTTCGTTCTCTTCCTCTTCTTCTTCTTCTTCTTCTTCTTCTTCTTTTTCTTCTTCTTTTTAAAAAATTCTCTTCTTCTTCTTTTTTTCCTTCTTTTTCTTTCTGCCTCTTCTTTCTTCTTCTTTTTCTTCTTCTTCTTTTTCTTCTTCTTCTTAATCTGTATTGTTCGTAATGATAAAAGACGTTTTGTTACGTTCTATGTTAATTTGCAGCTTTTCGCTTAGCACATTCGCGTTCAGTATGGCATTCAGATCTGTGTTCTCGACGCTGGATTGCAGTGATGCAGCCTGTATCCAGGAATGTCACTGGAAGCCGGAACGGGTCTTAGACAGCGTTGATTCGCTTATCCTGACGCATGATGCAGCTGTGAGTCGTTGACAGTTGTCAATTTGTTCATCGTGTTTTCGATCTAGAATGTTCGCCGATATTGTAATAATAGAAACACCACTATTTGTAGCGATATCATGAATAGCAGCAGTAGTAGTAATTGTAGTAGTAGTAGAGATAGTAGTAGTTGCAGTAGTGGTAATTGTAATTCTGCAAAATACTAAACCACCCATCGTCCATAAAGGAAGAGGCCATCCGTCGAATGCCGCAGGTGAAACTGAACCTGGCGTTGGATGAAGTCATCACTGAGGAGGAAGTCGACAGGGCAATCAGTTTACTATCTATAGGAAAAGCTCCAAGAGCGGATGGAATACCAGCAAAGGTATATAAGACAGCTGGCCCATCCCTCACCAGAAGGATCACTGAACTCTTCTGCCACATGTGGGCTGAAGGAAAAATTCCACAGGAGCTAAAGGACGCCTCAATCGTTCACCTGTACAAAAGATAAGACAACCGTCAGGAATGCGACAATCATCGTGGAATAACGCTACTCTCCATAGCAGGCAAGATCCTAGAGCGCTTACTGCTAAACAAGCTCAACAAACACTTTGAACAAAGCCACCACCTCCCAGAAAGCCAATGTGGATAAGGAACAGTGGACATGATTTTTGCCGCTCGCCAAGTGCAAGAGAAGTGTCGGGAACAAAATCAGGCCTTGTACACCACATTTATTGATTTGACAAAGGCATTTGATTCAGTAAACAGAGGAGGGCTGTGGATGATAATGTCCAAGTTTGGCTGCCCCAACAAGTTCATAACCACGATGAAACAGCTCCACTAAGGCATGTGTGCTCGTGTACTTGACAGCGGTTTGAAAACGATTCTAGTATCAAACGGAGTAAAACAAGGATGTGTACTCGCCCCGACTTTGTTCAGCATGATGTTCGCGGCCACGATGACAGACGCCTTCAGATCACTAGAGCTTGGAATACCCATAAAGTACCGCACAGATGGCAAGTTACTCAATCCCAGAAGAATGAAGGCCAAAACCAAAGTGGCTGGCGACATGATCAGGGAACTTGTATTTGCAGGTTGGAATGGACCGGTTCTCTGCCGCATGTGAAAATTTTGGCTTGGCCATAAATGCCAAAAATACAGAGGTCATGTACCAACCAGCACCAGGCATGCCGTACACAAAACCAGAGACTACAGTCAGCGGGCAGACGCTGAATGTCGTAGACAAATTCACATATTTGGGCAGCATGCTGTCGAGATCTGTCAGCCTAGACGATGAGGTGGCAAGCAGAATAGCAAAGGCCTGCACAGCCTTTAATAGAATGCGCTCGATGGTCTGGGCACGTCGTGGCATCAGCGTCAAGACCAAACTCAAAGTCTACCGTGCAACCATCATTCCAACCCTACTATACGCTTGCGAAAGCTGGACTGTATACTCTGGACATGCAAGGAGGTTAAACCACATCCACACAGGTTGCCTGAGGCGAATATTCCACATCCGATGGCAAGATCGTGTCACTGACATCGAGGTTCTCTCGATGGCTAACATGCCCA
Source organism: Ariolimax columbianus (assembly GCA_036924085.1). Lineage (NCBI taxonomy): Eukaryota > Metazoa > Mollusca > Gastropoda > Stylommatophora > Arionidae > Ariolimax > Ariolimax columbianus. The sequence continues at coordinate 47,127,925 of JAVGWX010000004.1, forward strand.
GCATCCATGCACTGCTAGAAAAAACACGACTAGGATGGGGCGGACGAGCGGCTCCCAAAGAAGCTTCTCTACGGCGAGCTGAGAAAGGGATGGCGAGAGAGAGGGCACCAAAAGAAACGTTTTAAAGACGATCCGAAGGACTCACTGAAAAGTTGCCAGATAGACATCGACACCTGGGAATGTCTTGCGCAAAACAGATCTGACTGGAGAAGCGCAGTCAAATCGGGTGTAGCTACCGGCGAAGACGACCGTGTTGTGAAAGCCCAGAGCAGACGCGGGACCCGGAAATCCCGAACAGAGGGAACACCATCACCTTCTACAAACCTCGTGTGCCCGATATGTAGCAGGTGTTTTCGTGCCCGCATTGGCCTGTTCAGCCACATGCGCACCCACACCCAACAGGGAAATCTGTGACAAGGATGATGTCGGCGGTCCTCATCGACAACGATGGACAGCTATTATTATTATTATAATTGTACTAACAGCTGAAGTAATGTTAATTATAGTAGTGGTAGTAGTTGTACTGTCAGCGGTAGAATAGTAATATTAGTGATAGTAGCTGTAGTAGTAGTATCACTAGCGGCAGTAGTAGTAGTATTAGAAGTACTAGTATTATTAGAAGTTAAGGAGTGTAGTAGTAATATTACCAGTAATAGTACATGTAATAGTAGCAAAAGTAATAAAAGTAGTAATTGTAGTATTGGTAGATGTAGTAGTAATAGAAGAAATAGTAGTAGCAGCAGTAGTAGTAGGAGTAGCAATAGTAGTAGCAGATGTAGGAGAAGTGGTACATGTAATAGTAGAAGTAGTACTAGAAATAGCAGCAGTAGTAGTAGTAGTAGTGCTACAGTTAGTGACCGTGACACTAGCAGTAATAGTAGCAGTTGTAGCCGTAATAGCAGTAGTAGTAGTAGTATTAGTATTAGTAGTACTAGTAGTAGTAATAGCAGTGGTAGATTTAACATTAACAGTACCACTAACATCAACAGTACCACTAACACCAACAGTACCACTAACACCAACAGTACCACTAACACCAACAGTACCACTAACACCAACAGTACCACTAACATCAACAGTACCATTAACATCAACAGTACCTTTAACACCAACAGTACCACTAACACCAACAGTACCACTAACACCAATAGTACCACTAACACCAACAGTACCACTAACACCAACAGCACCACTAACACCAACAGTACCACTAACACCAACAGTACCACTAACATCAATAGTACCACTAACACCAACAGTACCACTAACACCAACAGCACCACTAACACCAACAGTACCACTAACACCAATAGTACCACTAACACCAACAGTACCATTACCACCAATAGTGCCGTTAGCAGGATCGATAGATGCGCATAAGAATGAAACTTAATGAAACGAAAAACATCAGACATCATCAATGACTAACACCAGCAATGAATTAATCACTTGCCACTGGAACATCCTCCTGAGACATATGGTGTAATAAATGTGCACTCGTTGCCAAGAACGCCGGATGATGGAATTAACCACGTGACAACTTATACAAGGCAGATTCCCCCAAAGGCTGTTTCTCACGGACTCTCGCTGTCTGACCGTGGTTCCGGATGCCATTTATATCTTGCCTGGTCCGGATACATCATTCTTACCGAATTCTAACTGTTTCTTTGTGTCTGCTGAGTGGATCACCACAGTTAGGTTACTGTTTCTGTGTGTCTGTTGAGTGGATCCCTACACTTAGGTTAATGTTTCTGTGTGTCTGTTGAGTGGATCCCTACACTTAGGTTATTGTTTCTTTGTGTCTGTCAGAGTGGATCTCCACACTTAGTTGACTGTTTCTTTGTGTCTGTCAGAGTGGATCTCCTACACTTAGGTTACTGTTTCTTTGTGTCTGTCAGAGTAGATCTCCACACTTAGTTGACTGTTTCTGCCAGAGTAGTAGGATGTTATGGCTGAGTGGGGCGTTGAGGTATGTCTCTATGAGTATATTTGTTTATGTTTTGGTCTTCCTCCTCTATGTCCCCTCTTAGTAGATAAATTCACGTATCTGGGCCGAACACTATTGAGATCTGTCAGCCTCAATGATGATGTGGCAAGCAGAATATCAAAGGCCAGCACAATCTTTGGTAGAATGCGATGAATGATGTCGGACATCAGCGTCAGGACCAAAAGTCTACCGGGCCTTCATCATTCCAACCCTACTCTACTCCTGCGAAAGATAGACTGTATACTCTGGGCATGCAAGAAGGTTAAACTACTTCCATACATGTTTCCTGAGGCTAATTATCTACATATAATGTCAAGATCGTGTCACTGACGTGTTAAGGCCACTCCAGCATCTATGCACTGCTACAAAAATCACGACTAGAATGAGCCCCACACTAGGTATGTATGTCAGACGAAATGCTCCCTAAGAGGCTCTTCTACGGCGAGCTGAGAGAGGGATGGCGCAAGGAATGTGTCCCAAAGAAGCGTTTTAAAGACAGTCTGAAGGACTACCTGAAAAGTTGCCAGATAGATATCACCACCTGGGAATGTCTTGCGCAAAACAGATGTAACTGGAGAAGCGGAGTCAAAGCGGGCGTAGCTACCAGCGAAGACCCCCGTGTTGTAAAAGCCCAGAGCAGACGCGAGGCCCGGAAATAACGAACAGCGGGAACACCAAAGCCTTCTATAGACTACGTGTGTCCTTCCAGCGACTGATGTTTTCAAGTCCGCATTGTTCCACAACAGACCAGACCGAGGAGCTCTATAATCAGAGCAATAGGAAGGTGAAGAATAGATGGCAGAAGTGTATCCCCTGGCATGGTGAACACATAGATGACTTAGGTTCCCACAAATTTCCAGTTATGTGCATTGATTCCTTCATACTAAAATGGAAACCTTTTCGACCATTTCTCGTATGTGTAGAAAGACATTTATGGTGCTGGAATAAGAAATATAGGTGTAGAAATTATATGGTGCTGGAATAAAGAAGATAGATGCAGAAATTATATCAGCTTTACAATTCAGGCTTTCTAGTTTGTTTTATCGTGTTTTATTTATTGTTTCTGCAGATCGTGTTTTATTTATTGTCTCTGCAGATCGTGTTTTATTTATTGTTTCTGCAGGACTAGATCCATTGTTTAAACCGAACTTCTTAACTGAAGCACAAACAATTCAATACTTTCAGGAAGTATTATCAGCTGTATCCTCATTGGGTTATTTACAAGACATCACCAATGTCAATGACGACAGTACGCAAGTGAAATAGGAAAATCCACCCACAAAAAAGGATAAGATCATGTTCAATGATTTTTGTATCCTTATGGGATTATGTGCAAACATGCAACAACCCGATAGAAACTGGGACCTCAAACATTAATAAAGATCAGCTGACAATTTTTCTGAGTGAGTCATGTGTACTAAGAGATATTGATCCAATGTCGTAGAAGCAGAATACCGCTGACATGGTCCTTTTCTCCGCTCCTGTGCACAACAATATCTCGCGCACCTCCAATAAACGACCCAAGTGAACATGAGTGCCGCATTGCAGGCAACACATTTTCTGATATTAGATACCGTCTTTCGTCAGAGAATGTTGACAGACTCGTTTTTTTAAACAGAATGAATGTTTCATGCAACAATGACTTTTGAAGTGAATTAAAAAATGTTTAGTGATTAGTTCGTAGCATTAAATAATGTTCATATATTTGCCCCATTTTGGTATCGATTTAACACATTGGAACGTCATGTGTATATTATTGATTACTTTATAATGATATAACATAAACACTTGTTTACCAGACATGTGTCCTCAGCACCTTTCTTTATGGCAGTGAGACATGGTCTTCCTACATGGACAAGGAGAGACGGCTAAACAGCTGTGTCGTGAGATGCCTGCTAAGAATCCTGGGGGTTGAGACAAGATCACCAGCGCTGAGATGTTGGAGAGAACAGACACTGTCACAATCTTGTCCATGCTTAATCTTCGAAGGCTTCGATGGCTGGGACACATTCGGGGGATGGATGATGGCAGAACGCCAAAATATCTTCTCTATGGGGAATTACCGTTGGGGAAAAGGTCTCGGGGCCGGCCACTACTTCGGTACAAAGATGTATACAAGCGGGATATGAATGACGCAGTCATCGATAACGGAATCATGGGAAAGGACGCCATGGATCGTGTTACATGGAGGGGCAGGATTAAGCACGGAATACAGACAAAGGAGATGCTGATTAGAGACAAGCTAAAGACTCAGCGTTTGAGGAGACACGCCCCACCATGCGATGTCGCAAACGATCCTGACTTTCCTTGCACACACTGTGGAAGATGCTTCTCTGCTCGGATTGGTCTTATGAGTTACATTCGTTACCGTCATGGACTGTAGCTGAATCCATTTTTTTTAAAGCAGGGAAAAAAAATGAAAAAAAATGTAACAGTTGATTAAAGTTGAGTTTAATCATAATTTAAAAATGGGTATGGTCAGATACCGCACCGAGACGAGAACACAAACAAAACCTACGTTACGGCCAATAGGCCTTCATCAGGGACAATAAATAACAACAATACTGAACTAACAAATCAACAGATAAGGAAAAAATGGTCTAATTATCTGATAGTAGACCCAGTCTGTCCAAGGGACTGGTTGGGTCGGATGCTTGATTAAAAATGAAGGCGCGTGGTCAAATAAGGTGGCCATGAAAGCTTTGTACTTTTTCAAAGCACAGTTGCTATCGTCTGACAAGACGCAAAGAGCCATTTAATGAACGATATGAAATGTTGAACACACGTTTGAATGCCAGACATTCACTCATTACTTGTAATCGTATTCGTATTTGGCCGAATAGTTTATTCTGAATGTACCTTCAAACACACGGATTGAGAGTCCGAGACGCTGATCTTCCAATACTGACTGTACCTTCAAACACAAAAATTGAGAGTCCGAGACGCTGATCTTACAGTCCTGACTGTACCTTCAAACACACAAATTGAGAGTCCGAGACGCTGATCTTACAATCCTGTACCTTTGAACACACGGATTGGGAGTCCGAGACGCTGATCTTACAATCCTGTACCTTCAAACACAAATATTGAGAGTCCGAGACGCTGATATTTCAACCCTTAATAAAGATGTCTCAGACAGCAGAATTCTCAGAGATAAAGTCACTGCCTAAGTCTCCATGCTCATACTGGAACCAGACACCACGTATACCCCACTCGGTGTGCAACAAAAGCCTTTACCTCTCACCCTAACCGAGAAGCACTGACAAAATACGTAATCACTCACCACCGATCTACCGGTATATACCACACCAACCGAATTACAAACAGTTTTAAATACACGTATACCGTTTGTGAACTGGTATTAAATAATCTATTAGTTTTATGATCAGAGGCTCGCGCTCTTCATCTTCGTCATTCCTTTTTAGACTCCCTCTACCAAGTCCTGAACGTTCTCAGACTCCCTCTACCAAGCCCTGAACGTTCTCAAACTCCCTCTACCAAGCCATGAACGTTCCCCAACTCCCTCTACCAAGCCCTGAACGTTATCAAACTCCCTCTACCAAGCCATGAACGTTCCCCAACTCCCTCTACCAAGCCCTGAACGTTATCAAACTCCCTCTACCAAGCCTGAAAAGGGCTTTGCAAGTAGCAGGATGTGTCCGGAGAACATAATGCGTTGTGACCTAGTTTACAGCTTGATTGCGATGTTTGCACCTTTCGGTCCGACACATCCGACTTCAGCATTGGATTTGTGGCTATCCTGTTATCCTTCCCTTTTCGATCCCTTCTCCTTATCCAGTCTGCCCTATTGCAGTCTGTTATCCAGAAACACCATGTTGACGAGTAGATGGGCCTTGCTCTGGTTCCCTGTCCCTCATGCTAACAGTCAGCTTTGGCTCGCTGACAGCTGCAGCGCTCATGGACTGCTCAGCCTCTCTAACAATTTTTATCTTAACATACCATCTTTATACTGGCTTAGAAGACTCTGTAGAGTCTGTGTACAACCAGTTCTCTTGGTGAGAGGTTAACCGATGTGTGAGTCCATCTTAATACACTCAAGCGCTAGAGCAAAGTAGACCTGTTGGACCCCATTTATGCAGCTCTTAACAAACAACCTAACCATGGCGGTATTATGTAATGTCACACAGTTAGTCGCCTCTTACGACATGCTGTCTGTGGGGCAGTGGTGCTATTCATGTCTTTGTCCTACACAAAGACACTGGCAGACCACTCGGTAATTCTGCAGCCCCCCCCCCTTTTCTACGTCTCCGCCATGATTATTAATTAAAGTAATGCTACTCCTATAGCAGATACTGCTGTCAGGAATGAAACGCTAGAGACTTCGTTATTTAAGGTTTCAGTATTTTATGAGATAGGATGTAAAGTCCCTTGCTTGCTATCTCTTCCCCTAACAGCAAACGCAGTACCTATTTACAAATGGGTCAATAACGGCAATGAAACCCAACACCTTTACACCGAGAAAAGAGCACTCAGCCACTCATTAATAAGTAAAAATTCAAACAGAAGATATTCTAAGGTCAGCGAAGGAGCTGGCTCGGTGGAATTAATCAGACGTAGGATGTCTAAAGGTTTTCCGCGCCCGCCAGTCAATTCATTAACTTTCATTAACCCGCTGTGCGTTTCCGGTTGCATATTCTGTCTGTTTCCTGGATTAGTTATTTCAGCTGCCAAATTTCGATAAATGTGGTCCTTATAGCTAGCACTGCAGTCTACGATCAAGTGTTAGAGACGTCTTTGTACTTCTTATTGTGCCATTTTCTGTCCATCTGGAGCATCGGCCACCACTACAGTTGGCCTCGTTCAGAAAGAATGAGTGACAGCACTTTGAAGTAGTTGTTTCTGTAGCAATTTGTCTTACACGATGAGATCGCAAGCCCCAAATGAAGGACTCTTTTCAGTGGCATTTTATTACATGCATGGAGGTGCAGTGGTACTTTTCTTTCCTCTAATAAAAGGCCGCAGGATCCACTCGGGGATGCAACCATTGTACTAGGTTCCACTTGCTTGTGTTGTCGTTTGTCTATTACGTTGCTTACCATCACTGCCATGCCTTCCATAACCATAATTCAGGTTTCAATTGTCTGTTACGTTCAGGTAAAGGTAGACGGTACTTGCGTCTAAATTCACCCCAAACAAAATACATATATATTTGTACCACCGAATTTGAAGTAGTGACGTCACAGAATAGTCCACTTTTTAACTGTTCGGTGTGTCAAATATTCTGTGAGAATAGACTAGAATTTCTGGAATCTGTCAACGTTAGTCCGTGATAAGTAGAGTAGCATCCAGTTTCTACAGCAGCATGCAATTACCCATGCTGTCAGACGATGTAATAACAACCATATATCCTAAACCTAACCATAAATCTAGCCATAAACCTAACCCTAAACTTAACCCTAACCATAAACCTAACCCTAAACCTAACCCTAACCCTAATCCTAAACCTAGCCCTCCACAAAACTGAATTTAACCCTCTTTTCTACACTATTATCTTGATCTTCGTCTTTACCTATTTATTTAAAAATAAAATTATATATCGACCTGTCCTCACCTTAACCCGAAATGGAATGTCCCGTTCCGTTCAATGGGAAACCAGGGAAATCGGGCGAATTAAAACGCATTTACCAAAGTAGACTAATAGCAGACACTGCCGTCGGGGATAAAGTGTTAGACTTCATTGGACTACGCCTCAGCTATTTATGAAGTAGGGAGGGACGGGAAAAAATTCCTTTCCTCTCGTGCTTTCCTTCCTTCCACGACAGTAAGACAAGTAACCACTTATAGCTGGGTTGACTAGAGCATATTAATAATAGGAGTCAAACTCGACACATTCGCCTTGAGAAGCTAGAAGTCTAACACTCCTCTACTGAACATCAGCATTACGAAAGTTAATTTTCTGTAAAGTTAGACACCACGCGCGTGCTATTTAAAAAATAAAAATACAAAAACTAGTATCATTTCCGGTCCAAGAAACTAATTCTATCCAATCTCCATGTCAAAGAATACAATTACATATGAAATAAGCCACCGGCAGAATAAAAACCTCAACGCGAAAAGAAGAAAGGAAACGGAATAATAGAAAGCAACAAAAGAATGGCAGAGTGAAGATATTATCCAGATTACTTTCTCTCTACCTTAATTTTCATTTCTACTTTCTCCACCCATTTGTTAATTTCGTCTTCACTTTCTCATTTATGGAAGTCACAATGAAGGAAACTAGCAGTGTCGAAGTTGGAAAGCTATTTTTCTCTCTACAAGAATTATATCGTCTTCACTCAATAGGTACATGGCAGGTAACAATAGGGTTTTGGAAAGGCAAAGGAAAATGAATATAAAAAAATATAGAAGCAGTAGAAATAAGAAATGACATTCAATCTTCTCTCATTCCTGACCCACCCCTTTTCCAAATGGCTTGCATCAGTTCCTAGTGTCGGCGGATTTCTTGAATAAAATGAACTTACATTTATATATATACATGAGGACCTATTAACAAAGGCCGCTTGTTGTTGCAATGACCATCCAGCGTACGGGCAAGGTTTTCATTGTACCCATTCTATCTATCTATCTATCTATCTATCTATCTATCTATCTATCTATCTATCTATCTATCTATCTATCTATCTATCTATCTATCTATCTATCTATCTATCTATCTATCTATCTATCTATCTCTATCTCTATCTCTATCTCTATCTCTATCTCTATCTCTATCTCTTTCTCCTTCTCCTTCTCCTTCTCCTTCTCCTTCTCCTTCTCCTTCTCCTTCTCCTTCTCCTTCTCCTTCTCCTTCTCCTTCTCTTTCTCTTTCTCTTTCTCTATCTCTATCTCTATCTCTATCTCTATCTCTATCTCTATCTCTACTCTATCACTATCACTATCTCTATCTCTATCTCTATCTCTATCTCTATCTCTCTCTCTCTCTCTCTCTCTCTCTATCTCTATCTCTATCTCTATCTCTCTCTCTCTCTCTCTCTCTCTCTCTCTATCTCTACCTCTACCTCTACCTCTACCTCTATCTCTCTATATATCTCTCTCTCTCTGCCTGCCTGTCTGTCTGTCTGTCTATCCTATCTATCTACTTATCTGTATGTCTGTCTGTCTGTCTGTCTGCCTGCCTGCCTGCCACCTGCCTGTCTGTCTGTCTGTCTGTCTGTCTATCTAAATATCGGTATATCGATCTATCGATCTATCTATCCGTCCATCTATCTGTACATCCATCTGTCTGTCAGTCCATCTGTCTGTCCGTCCATCTATCTATCTGCCTGCCTGCCTGCAGGTGTGGCCTTCTGTGTGGTTTGAAAAAAATAAAAAATAAATAAATAAATAAATATATATATATATATATATATATATATATATATATATATATATATATATATTCTTCATGAATAATCAGACTAGGCCGTTTAACACAAATGTAAAGTCTGTCTTGCTGTATGCTTCTGAGACATGACATGTGACAAAATATATCCCATTCATTATACAGACTTTTGTTACAAATGTCTTGGTCACATACTTGGTGTCTGCTGGTCAGGGCTAATGGCAAACACAGATCTGTTGTAAAGAATAGACCAACAACCAATACGGCATGACATTCGGGAGATAAAGTGGGGATGGACTGATCATGCTCTCACAAATAATCTGGCCTGCATAACCAGACATGTGCTGGATTGAAACCCACAGGAAAAGAGGCGAATGGGGAAAGGTTAAAAAACATCTGCCTGCAAACGTGATGGAGAGCACCTGTAGCGGCCCTGTGTTCCGGTGGGAACCAGATGGATAAGCCATAATGATGATTAAGATGATAGAGGGATATCGGGGCCTTAGAGGAAGCTGAGGTGGAAATGGAGTGCTAACTTGGATTACAAGTCTAACATGACGTTTTTGAAATCACTTCGTGTCCAGTTCGACTGGGTACGTTGGAGATTTGTCTCGGTATGACCACTTCTCCGCGTACAAAAGGAATTAGCAAAACTAGTGTACTGTAAACTGCCGTTGTGGAACGCATTACAAAACAGATACACACCCGCATTCATACACGGGCCAATACGTCCACATTACAAATAGAGATATACATACATCCATATATTGGCCAATACTTCCAAACAGATACACACATGCATCCATATACTGGTCAATATCTTCACACTATAAACAGATATACAGATACATCCATATACTGGTCAATACGTCTACATTACAAACAGATACACACATACACCCACACACTGACCAAAACGTCCACATTACAAACAGATACACAGATACACCCATACACGGACCAAAACGTCCACCTTACAAACAGATACACAGATACACCCATGCACTGACTAAAACGTCCACATAACAAACAGATACACAGATATACCAATACTCTGACCAAAAAGTCATGATATCGCCCAAAGTACTAAGGTCTGGGGTGGCAAACTTAACTTAACGTCTTTATACTGATTTAGAAGACTACACAGAGTGCGTGCCTTCGCCAGTTGAATCCAGAACGGCAAACCTTTAATCAGAGACATAGGAAGATCTTGAAAATTTGCTTTCGAAATAAAGTCCAGAACTGCGTGGCAGTTTTTGGTTAATGTGTTAGTTACTGAGAATCGAATATAAAGGTTTCGGTATGTAGCAGAGATTGGGACACATTGTGCACACCCAAAGGGAAGAGAAGACTAACGACTAGTCAGACACAACATACTAAACAGATCTTTTAGTCAGAGTAAGGCAAACTATTCGGACTAAAACCCTATCCTCGACTTCCTCGTAGTCCTCCCTGGAACAAGCTGTTTTGAGACAGTAAGGCAAGCAATATAGAGGATTGACGGGATGGACGTGATCCCTGTGGCAGTGAACGACACGCAGATGACGCCATGTATAGCACAACCGATTTGAGAACCTTGGTTCACCTTCATCAGCCTGCTCGGGATTGCAGCAAAGCTAATGCAACCCACCGCTTTACTCCCACTTTAGGGCGTACAAAAGAGTAAACTTACTCATTGGGGACAGCCAACAACAATAGCAACCTATACATCCAAAATACATAATCACATGACATGTACCCATTTAAAAAAAAAAATCACCGTAATAGTTAAATTATATCGTAAAAAGCGACATTCGACGGGTGTGTATGGTGCTAGTACCTTCGTTCTCTTTGAAAACATTACTAATCCAACATTTACTACACAAATACTTTAAACAAAGGCTGCACATGAACCGGCTAGTTGTATTGGAGGCATTACGTTTTCCTTGGAGCGAATAGGCGAACTAAACACATAATAAATCATCAACGAGAGGATAACCTCAACAAAGTCCACACTTGGACTCCTGGAGATGTGCCTGTCATGAATATATGAAAAACAAACTTTTAGACTTGTATTGCTGTGCAAGAAACAGATTACTTAGGAAAAACCCCAATCATCGGGTTGCTGTCACAAAGAAATAGATCTAGTCCTACAGTTTAATCCGATGCACCGTTAGAACCTAGTTTCGAGAAGGCAGATGAGTTTGCAAAAGCCGGAAGTGGCGGCACGCAGACTATCCACAGAGCTATAGAGAAGCACATTCACCCACCAAACGATCCATGAGGACGGAATGGCTCAACACAAAGAATACAAGACAAAAAATAACAGCATAAACAAACTTGGCAGAGATGGGCAAAGATCTTCAGACTCAGGCATTGCAGACTCAAGGTTCACGTCCACAGAATGGATCTTAGAGACACCACCATCTGCGATTGCGAGCACCCAAGCAAATACATGAACAAAACCTGCAGGACTGCCCCATTTATGCAGACTAATGAGATCAGTCTGTCTCGGGTGAGCAACCATATTCAAAAAGCTGTTGGAGACCGGCGAAGACCTGAAACACAGTCATCTTCCAGGACTTCACCGGGTTAAAAGCATAGCATTAGGTGGTCGAACAGCAAATACCCACAGGACGCAATCAACAGACTGAATAGGAAATAGTATACCACAATTTTCCGCCTCAGAACAGGTCATTGCAGACTAAATGCACACATGCATAAAATGAAAGCAGCACAGACTGCACAATGCACATGTCAGAGAGGACCCCCAGACTCCAGAACACATCCTGCAAACATGTCCACTGCACCAAGGATCCCGTGAGAAGACCTGTCCCGAGGAGAGAAACATACAAGACAAACTGTGGGGAACCATTGAGGACCTGCGACTGACGTGCCCCTGCATGAAGGCAGCCCATCTGGTGGCATAAAACGAGCATTCGAAACCGAACGCAAAGAAGAAGTAGAAGAAGGTGGTCGAAGAAGAGGACGAAGAAGTAGAGCTGCTGTGAAAGGAAGATTCTTGTTAACCTTTGATATCTTCTTCTTCTTCGTTCATCCTCAGATCAAGGTTCCGGTTTCTCTTACAAAGGACACCATTGTTTGTAAGGCTGTTTCATCTCCATACAGCTTCTGTCTCATATCTGTCTCACGAGGCCAGCATTGTTCTCTCTTTTCCTGCGTAAGCATGCAGCTTTGTAGGATGTGTTCCACCGTCATGATATGCTCCCCACATGGGCACCTGTCATCTGTCCCAATCCTCATTTTGTTGTAAAGATGACCCTTGAGTCTGTTATGCCCAGTTATCAGTCTGAAGATGATGACTTGCTCTTCTCTAGTTAAGTTAAAGTAGCTGTCTTCTTTTCAGAAGTCGGGGTGTTGATCAGCCCATTTTACCCTGAAGTTGGCTTTAATTATGGTCTTGGCCTCATTAAATGTGATACTCAGGTCTGTTTGTGGGGATGCTCCTCCACTCTTTGCTAGTTTGTCTACAGCTTCATTGCCTTCAATATTGCAGTGGGATGGGATTCACTGTATGACCAACCTTGGGTGTTCTGCTGAGAGCTGTGTCAGGGAGAACATACTTTGCTCGAATTCTTCATCTTTGTGTTGCTTTAGCGCTGCTATTACTTACGCGGCATCAGTCAGGAATACTATGTTTTCTTGGTGGATATCTTTATCTTTAACCTTTGATATAATTTCGTTTACATTTTTCGACAGTTTCTAATAATTTATTGCTGACTAATGTATTTCTAAGGATATCGTCATGTAACAACTAAGTGGAAAAAGACAAATTAGTATGTGTTGGAAAATTGAGATTAAATATTCTGGCGAATATTGTCAAATAATAAATTCTCTAAAAGGCCACATTTGGATAAATATGAACATAGTTTGAACTACTTCCTGTCTCTGTGCTTATTAACACATCCACCTGCTACTTAGCAGCCCCCCCCCCTACCCACACCCCCCCCCCCCCCACCCCGATCAATAGAGCTACCAGAAATCAAACCACGGGCTTGCATCGTTTCGTTCAGTGATTTCTTGGTTTGCAGACAATAATAATAATAATAATAATAATAATCATTACGTTACTTTCACCGCTGTGAAAATTGTATTAAGAGACCATCAACGATAGTAAATATTATTAGTGTTAACGTGTTTCTAATCGAAATAATTCGCATCGCTAAACTGCACTGCATCGTTATTTATAGATTTGGCAGATCGAATTAATCAGTGCTAGTAATCTGAATTAGCTAAACAAGATGAAAGGCGTCATGCCTGTCGCTGATCGAATTAGTAGATTGGATTTGCAATGAATTAAATGGGCGTTAATAGTAGCTGACGAGAGGTACTATATTCCAGCAGTTGTACTAGCGCTGTCCACAAAGGCTGACACCTTGATTTATTGATGGGTTACGATTGGCGCACGTACAATTCAGTAGCGTGCATTGGGCAGAAGGGTGAGAGCTGGATTGCCGTTGGATCTGCACAAACGATTGCGGATATGACGACTCTGTGAGGAAATAGGGTCAAGCAGTGGGGGTGAATTTGGATAGATAAGCAGAAATAATGTGTGTGTGTGTTCATGAGTTCTTGCCGTTTTATAGGAAATATAAAATTAATAGTTTTAAATAATACCAGTATATGATAAAATAGAAACATTAGATATAATACTATCCTGGAATAGACGATATTTTGTAGAAATATAATTAGCATGTAATATAACATATAAATTTTAGAAAGAATATCAACATGAAATATGACAGATAACATGGCTAGAATATCAACATGAAATATGACAGATACCATGGATATAATATTAACATGAAATATAACATATATTTTATAGAAAACATGCACGCTCTTATTCCTTATCCTATCCTTATCTTATACACTTTCTTTTGTTAGTTCTGGTTTTCTTACCTCCTCTCCCCTCCTCCCCTACTGTTCATCCATTTATCCCTACCAGAATTACAAAGAGATCGCGTTTTCGAGCAAATAGATGATAACTGCATGTAGATCTTTGTGGATTCTGAATGTGGTGCGAAGGACAGCCACAGACTCTTCAACATTATGATCTATACAAAGTCCACCGCACTTCCACCCCTAAAGCTTATCGCTCAGGGAAGCTTATCAACAGCAACAACAACAACAATAATAACAACACCTTTAAGCCCCAATATAATTTCTCAATCCAGATACAAGGAAGTTAGTATTATGGAACAAGAAATTGGAGAACATCATCTTACCATGCATGTGGATCCAGATACAAGGAAGCTAGTATTATGGAACATGAAATTGGAGAACATCATCTTACCATGCATGTAGATCCAGATACAAGGAAGCTAGTATTATGGAACATGAAATTGGAGAACATCATCTTATCATGCATGTAGATCCAGATACAAGGAAGCTAGTATTATGGAACATGAAATTGGAGAACATCATCTTACCATGCATGTAGCAAAATTTGCAACTAATGAAGGTTGTAATAGGATAACTGCAGCTGTTGCTCCATGCTTCTACAGTAGTAAAAGAACCGAACGTGTGATATGGCGACCAGAAGTCGTTGGACATCCTGGTGTCTTAAAAGAAATGTTAAATAAAGAAAATATGCAACTTATGTTGACGCTGGACCAGAATCAGTGGCCACTAAAACCGCATCAATCCCCAGCACCTGCTTTTGTGCAGACATTGCTTTCATCCTGATGAAACAGCTCCACGCCTACCTATCGAGTGCAATGCACTTTCGGACACGAGGAAAAGATTCTTACAAGCACTGCCAACAATTGCCAACACACTGTTCGGAGCAGTGAAACAACTGAAGAAGGCCTGTATCTATATAAAAATGGCATTGGGCTGCCAAGAGCAGGTTTGCTCAGCAGCTATGGGATAACAGCAATAACAACATGTTGACGCTGGAATTGGATGAGATAAAGTACTTAGAAGGAAGCCTTTTACAACCACAACTCGATGAACTTCAGAGTAAATGGCAAAGAGAGTGTCCCCTTAAAAAAACATATCAAAGAACTGAAGATACCGAAATGAAAATTGTGAACCAAAGCCTGGTTAACGACACGTAGGATAGGAACAGATCCATCAAAGTGGTGGAAGATTGTTGTTGCTTGTAAAGACACCATCAGGCAAGATGACACCGACATCTTTGCTAGTAAAATGTCAAGAGTCTAAGAAGATTGTAACCTCGCTGAAATTTGTTAAGCTTTCAGTCAGCTGCTGTCTACAGAAGAGATTACCATAACAGAAAACTTCAGCTAATCACAACAGGCAACTTCAGCTAATCACAACAGGCAACTTTAGCTAACCATAAGAGACAACTCCAGCTAACCACAACAGGCAACTCAGCTAATCACAACAGACAAATTCAGCTAACCACAGTAGACAACATCAGCTAACCACAACAGACAACATCAGCTAACAACAACAGACAACATCAGCTAACAACAACAGACAACATCAGCTAACCACAACAGACAACATCAGCTAACCACAACAGACAACATCAGCTAACAACAACAGACAACATCAGCTAACCACAACAGACAACATCAGCTAACCACAACAGACAACATCAGCTAACCACAACAGACAACTTCAGCTAACCACAACAGACAACTTCAGCTGACCACAACATACAACTTCAGCTAACCACAACAGACAACCTCAGCTAACCACAACAGACAACTTTAGCTAACCACAACAGACAACTGCAGCTATCAACAACGGACAACATCAGCTAACCACAACAGATAACCTCAGCTATCAACAACAGCCAACTCCAGCTAACCACAACAAACAACATCAGCTATCAACAACAGCCAACTCCAGCTAACCACAATAGGAAACTCCATCCTTCCACGACTCTTATCGGCAACAATACAAACAGAAAAAATAAGAACGTATCTACAATAGTCCAAAGCATCCCTCATTAGATTCACACACATACTCACGCTCTCACGAATCCATGAGCATGCCAGCTTGGCTTGCTTCGGGCAGACATAGATACCGTTCCAATTACAGTGTAAAATTAGTTGTGAAGCTGCTTCTTTTTATTTTGGACTTTCTCGTTATATTTTCCATTTATGTTAATATGCGATTGTGAAGGAAGACCTCGAGGTTCTAGCATGAAAACCAGGCATGGTACTTTGTCGATTTGCGACATTTTCATTCGGCTACAGTTCGGGAGATGAGAAGAAGTAAAAGTGAAAGTAGTCTATATAATTAATATTCAGGGAATGATTGAAGAGAAGAGGGAGTAGAAGTTGTATGAGGGGCGTATCTTGTTCAGGGCAATGATTGAATAGGGGAATGATTGAAGCAAACGTTAAAGTTTGGTTTACAAGAAGAGAGAAGGGTGAGACATTAACAGAAGAGCTTAATGGTTAAAAGATGGAACGTGTTCTCGGTCGGCATTCGATAATGATACAAAATATTAATGATTTCAATAATGATGATGGTAGTGGTTTTAATGATATTAATAATAGAGTTGAGAGTGGCCGAGCAGTCATCTGATCACGGAAGCACGAGTTCAAAACCCCAGTAGACCAAGTTAAAAAAAATCGAAAGTGACGTGAAAACCAAATCTGCAAAAATGCGCGGCGACTGCAGCGGTAGACGTCATGTATTCCTTAACATGTTATTGTAAGAGTTTTTCCAGGAATACTACAATTGCGTCCTATTTCATCCTTACCGCAACTCATACAACGACACAAATAACAACACATACTACTACTACTATTTTTACTACTACTACTACTACTACTACTACTACTACTACTACTACTACTACTACTACTACTACTACTACTACTACTACTACTACTTCTACTACTACTACTTCTACTACTACTACTACTACTACTACTGCCACTACTACTACTACTACTACTACTACTACTACTACTACTACTACTACTACAACTACTACTACTACTAATACTGCTACTAGTAATACAACTACTGTTACTGCACTTACTATTATTACTACTACTACTAGAGGAGAGGAGACTAACGTTTTGTAAGACAAAACATTCTGATCTGACATGTTAGTCAAGGTCAGGTAATAGATGCTGGCCAAGACCTCTACCTCGGCTTCCTCGTAGTTTTCCAGGAAGCGAACTGTTCTGCTTGGAAGCCTGGCTAACGAAGTGGGGCATTGACGTCATCCTCTAGCTTTAGCAGGGTGCGACACGTAGATAAAGACACGCATAATACAACCGCCTGGAGGATGCCATAATCAGCACACTCGAGATGTGAGGCAAGCTACTGCAGCCCGCAAGTTAACCCACTTTTCAGGACGCACAAAAGAGTAAACTTGCTAATTGTGGACATCCCCAACAACAACAACAAAAACAGCAACAACAATAACATCAACAACAACAACAACAACTACTACTACTACTACTACTACTACTACTACTTCTACTACTACTACTACTACTTCTACTACTACTACTACTACTACTACTACTTCTACTACTACTACTACTACTTCTACTACTACTACCGCTACTACTACCACTACTACTATTACTACTACTACTTCTACTACTACTACTACTACTTCTATTATACTACTATTATTACTACGACTATGATTTTAGCAACTTTTACTACTACTATTACTACTACTATTGCTACAACTACAACTAGAAATAAACTTACTATTACTACGACTGCAATAATCACTACCATTTTTACTATGACTATGATTCTAAACATTAACAATAACAACAACTACTTCTACTACTGATACTGCTACTACTACTAACACTGCTACAATTACCACTATTACAATGACTTCTACTACGTTTAACGTATCTTTGCCTTGTATCTAAGCCTTGTGCTACCCATTTTGAAATTGGAGTAGAGGTTGCTTATGTGGCCCCTCTACTTACATTTTCAAGTTGCAAATCCACACACAACCTTACTTCGTCACATTTAACGACATGTAAAGTAGTGAACAGTGAACTTATGCTCTCTTCTTCCCCAAAAGATTCCATGAAGGTTGTGTTATTCTACAATTGACTTCATTCACCTAATGTGTCTTCGAACTTGACATTATGTAGATCACGGCCATCACATTAGCATTTACTCGTATATAGTCCTCGAGTCATTGAACTAACCTTCCTGTCGACCTTAGGCCATCAAACTCGTAGACTTTATGTAGCCCATGGGTTATCGACCAATCGATGTAAAAGTCTTTATGTAAGTAGTCAATGTACAGTAAGAACAAACTCGGGATATTCCGAAAAATTGCATTATAAGACAAGTGTACGGCAAGCTTGTGTACTATCTCTTTTAATGTTTATCACATATATAGTCGCAATATATAAAAAAAACACATTAGTGAGGCAAATAACCTGAGCGATCACTTAAATAAACTTCTCTTTGCTAATGACCAAGCAATAATAGCAACCTCAGAAATGCAACTGCAGGAACATATCAACAATCTTAGTGAGGACTGTACGGATTAGAGTATGACAATCAACAAAGAGAAAACCGAAGTTATTACGATTGCAAAAGAAGAAATAGAAACAACAATTATACAAAAACAACAAATAAAATATGTCAAACGTTTCAGGTAGCTGGGCAACATAATCTCAGCAGACGGCAAAGGAAACACCGAAACCCAACGCAAATTTAATGAAGTAAGTCAAATGATTGGGCAAATGTTCCCGATATTACTATGTAAATGGATACAAAAAGAACACCATACAACATAATATTCCTACCAACTTTGTCCTTTTAGTGCCATAATTGAATAAGAACATAGATAAAAGAAACATTGTAACAGAATGCTTAGAGTAACAAGAATAGATAGAATCATAAATGAACATATTAGGAGACAAGTAGGTACAACACCAGTACTAGACCTCATCAAGAGACAACACACCAAATGGTTTGGCCATGCGACGCGACAAACACCAGACAGTATCCCTCAGAAAGTAATGCTATACAGATACAATGGATACAAAAGCCAAAGGCCGACCATGCAAAAGATGGATAGCAGAAAAAAACATAAAATCAGTAAAGCTCCCCGTGTACGAAGCACATACTAGGAAGAGACTGGTCAAGAAACGTCTTCATAACCTGACGCTGAAAGGCACACACAGGACATACGCGAACAGAAAGACAGTTGAGTTATCGAACGTTAATTTATGTAGCCGGTGGATCATCCAGCAAAATAAAGGTAGCCCTCAGGCCATTACATTAGTATGTGTCTAGCCATTATGTCATGGTAGTACCTAGTCCATCATGGTAGTACCTAGCCTTATGTGGCCCAAGGACCATAGAATCCACAAGGCAACCTATGGGACGTAGAGCTAGAGTTTATGAAGTTCGCTATCCATTGACTAGACTGTAAGTCCATTGAACTAAGCTCTGGGGATCGAACGTTAGTTTATGCAGCTCTCTGGTTTGAGATTGCAACCTCTGATCTTGCCGGCACGGCCCTTGATAATGGTGCAATACATTTTATGAGAGAAATTATACACATGTTGTCGTTCTAAGACCACACATACAAGATTAATGCCCTTTGTGCCCACCTGAATTCACAACTGTACCATCTCATTACTGCTACATTCATAGACAGTGATGCTTTTTGAAATGACTTCCCTTTACTGAAATTCCCCTCACATAGAAAGTGCAAACCTCTTCCGCTAGAGAGGAGAGATTACTTCCGCTGTCATGGCGACTGGATGCTGTCTGCATTAATACTGAGACTAGGGCCTGGATAGAAAGAA
Organism: Ariolimax columbianus; assembly: GCA_036924085.1. NCBI lineage: Eukaryota > Metazoa > Mollusca > Gastropoda > Stylommatophora > Arionidae > Ariolimax > Ariolimax columbianus. The sequence goes on from JAVGWX010000004.1 coordinate 47,147,996, forward strand.
ATGCTGTACCCAAGAAAGGGCATTTTGTCACTTTTAAGATACGTTTTCAGTTCTGAAGATCTATCTGTTTCTAGACGTACATGCAATGTTAAACAAAACGTAATTCTTTGTCACATGCGTCCAGAGATTACTTCGTTGTAGACTTCAAATCGTTGTTTTATGATATTTTTCTTTCTCTCCTTTAATCTTTCTTTCCTTCTTGTTTCTTTCTTTCTGTTTTCCTTTCTGATCTTCTGTCTTATTCCTTCTGTCCTTCCTTTTTTTCTTGTTTTACTTTCTATCTTTGTCGATTCTTCTTTCCTTCTTGTTTCTTTCTTTCTGTTTTCCTTTCTGATCTTCTGTCTTATTCCTTCTGTCCTTCCTTTTTTTCTTGTTTTACTTTCTATCTTTGTCGATTCTTCTTTCCTTCTTGTTTCTTTCTTTCTGTTTTCCTTTCTGATCTTCTGTCTTATTCCTTCTGTCCTTCCTTTTTTTCTTGTTTTACTTTCTATCTTTGTCGATTCTTCTTTCCTTCTTGTTTCTTTCTTTCTTACGTTCTTTCTTTCTTTCTTTCTTTCTTTCTTCTTTCATTAATTCTTGTAAATTGATTTCCCTATTTCTTTTTGACTTTCTTTCGTCTTTCCTTCTTTTTTGCCTTCTTGCTTTCTTTCTTTCTCTTTCCTTCTTTCCTTATCATTTTTTTCCTTCTTTCTTGTTTTCTTCTTTCCTTCATTCTTTCGTACTTTCGTTCCTCCTTTCTTTCTGTCTTTCTTAATTTCTTTCTTTCCTTCTTTCTTTTTTCTTTTTCCTCTTTTGTAATTTTATTTCTTTGTCTTTCTTTCTTCACTTATCTCCTTCTTTCCTTCTTTTTTTCTCTTCCATTCTTTCTCTCTTTCCTGCTTTCCGTCTTTCCTTCTTTCCTACTTTCGTTTAATAAAAATCATTCTTTTTTTCATTTCTTCTTTTTGTTTTTCTTTCCTTATTTCTTTCTTTCCTTCCTTCTTTTTTTCTTTCTTTTTCCGTCCTTCTGTCTTTCTTCTTTTTGTTTTGTTTCCTCTTTCCCTCTTTTCTTCTTTCTTTCTTTCTTCATTTCTTTCCATCCCTCATTCATTCCTTCTTTTGTTCTTTCTTTGTGTCCTTTTTATTTATTTCCGTCCTTCTTCCTTTCATTCATTTCTTTTTTCTTTCCTTCCTTCCTTCTTTTTTTCTGTCTTTTGTTCGTATCTAGCTGGCCTTCCACTTTTTATTTTTTATTTCAGTCTTTACTTCTTTTGTGTTTGCTATTTCCATCTTTCAGTCCTAGTTGGTTCATTTCGATTATTTTTTCATTACCTGTCATCTTCCTTGCTTCTTTTTTTCGGAATTTTTTCTTTCTTTCTTCACTCATTCCTTCCTACATCCTTTTAATATTTTACCTTTAAATATTTAGTTTTTTCTTTCTTTCATTATTTATATCTTTCTTTGTGCTTTATCACATCTTTTCTTTCTGATATCAATATGGTATTCACTATTTTTTTATTGTTAAACTTTGTCTTTTTGGTGTGTTATTTTTGTGTGCATTCGCCTTATTTTTCTAATCCCCAAGGCGGTGTGCGTTGCACTGACATTTTTATTTTGCGCCTGTCGGTCCAGTGCATCCGACTTCAGCATGCATTTATGTTAGGGTCTGCTTCCTCTTGCATTTTCTAAGGGTTTGCTTCATCCGGGGTAGCGGCCGGTGCTGTGATGGGGATCGAGCCCAGCACATTCGGATTGTGAGCCGTGCCACTTAACCACTAGCCCAAGCCGTCAATATGATTCTGTATATAAGTATAAAATATATTGTAACATCTGACTAGCCTAGTTGTAAAGCAATCGCTTTTCACGGTAAATGTACATGATTACATCCCAGTCACCGAGGCGCTTCAGTTGGCCCAGCTGTAAATTAGAAACTGTTAGGGAAGAAAAGGCAGCAAGGAAACAAACTGGTAACCCAAGCTCATCAACAAACTGCGGTTTCGTACAATAAGGTCTTCTCCACTTCATCTTCGACTGCAGTGTCTGATATGGGATTAGGTTCATCTTTCTTTGCATTGTTTCTTCTTTTTCTTCTTTGTTTTTCGTTCTCAAATTTCCACTACCACGCTGTGGAAAGGGCTTTACAAGTGGCAAGATGTAGTCCGGAGAACGGATTGCGTTGTGTCGTAGTTTACCGTTTGACTTCGATATTTGTCCATTTCAGTCCAACACATCGTACTTCAGCAGGCATTTTTGGGTACCGTGTTAGCCTTCCCGCTTCAACTGCTCTGTTGTCGACTGTTGTCCAGCATCACCACGTGGAGGCGACAGAAGGGTGTAAGCACCTTTAATCCACTGGCTCACAGGATCGTTGACTGCTATAGCTCATTCACTGCTCAGCATATTGATCCTGGATTTTTTAACGTTTGAGAACCACTGAATAGTACAATTAATTTTAAAATTAAATATTCAAAGAATTTTCAGCATAGTGAAACACGATATGCGAGTGAGACTGTTTAATTAGATATCACGAACATGATAAAGTTTAGGCATAATATAAAACAAAGAAAGTAGAATATAAAATATGTTTACTTGATTACTGGATGGCCCGTTCTTCAGAGGTGGTCACATCTTTGTGGGTCCCAACTTCTCTTCCAACGGTCTCAGTCTTGGGCCAGGGTGGGCCAGTGGAGAATGAGTCGTCAATCTGGGACCTGGTAAATGTTGTTCCGGGATGCAAGGGAATCGGATAACCGTGTTGGTGGTCGTTTCTTATCTCTAGGCTATCATATTGCTGACGCTGTGCTCCAACGATCGTCCGTTCTTCGCAGTAAGTAGCCACCCCAGCGATGTCTCATCTTGTCTAAATATGTTATAGCATAAAATATGTTGACATGTTATATTAACATAAAATATTTTATCACAGCAAAAAGCACAGCGCTTTATACAGTTATAGCTAAAGACTCCCCAACATTGAAACAGCAAAGGAGAGTAAAATCAGAAAAAAACAACCTTTTATTAGCGTGTCAATAGGAGAGGATAACACAACCGTATGGAGGACCGCATGCCACCTCCATCAGCAAGGTTCGGCGTGTGAGGAAATCTACTCCATCCCGTCACATAACATCTTTTTAATGGCGCACAAAATGTTGTGGGCATTAAACAACAACAACAAACGATGTCATTTTGTGTTCGCCTTTTTTTTCAAATCCCCAAGCTGGTGTGCGTTGCACTGTGTTTTTATTTTGCGTTGGTCGGCCCAGTGCATCCGACTTCAGCATGCATTTTATGTAAGGGTCTGCTTCCTCCGGCATTTTCTAAATGTTTGCTTCCCCGGGGTAACGGCCGGTGCTGTGATGGGGATCGAATCCAGCACCTTCGAGTTGTGACAGTGCCACTTAACCACTAGGCCACGGCGTCCCCTTATTTTTTTGTTAAGTTGATAAATGTGGAAGTAGGATGTGTGTGTGTGTGTGTGTGTATGTATGCGTGTTTGTCTGTAAGAGAGAGTGGAAGAGAGTTAGAAAGAGAGCGATGAAGATAGAGAGGGATGGAAGAAGTGGATGGGGGTCCAACAATCTGATTTGTATAATTCGGTCGGATTATTTCAACTAATATATTATTAATTTATTCATTCGTTCATCCATTCAAACATTCAATCATTCATTCAACTCATTCTTCTTCTTCTTCTTCTTCTTCTTCTTCTTCTTCTTCTTCTTCTTCTTCTTCTTCTTCTTCTTCGTACGCTGTCAGACGTCAACTTGAATTTGTTCGAAGAAAGCAGCTGTCATCCTGAGGCTGTCAACACTGCCATAGAGCTTGTCTAGTGTTGCCATTGGTGATAACCACATGTGCTTTCTCTGGTTCTCGTATGTCGGGCAATTTTGCAGCAGATGTTCAGCGGTTATTTTCCCTGTACCACAGGTGCATTCGTCAGTGCCACCTATCTTCAGTTTATTGAATAGATGGTACCCCAGTCTGTTGTGTCCTGTGCGGAGTCTGAAGACCACGACCTGCTCTTTTCTTTTCAGCTGGTAGTAGGCATCATTTTTTGTGTTGCCAGTATGTTCTAAGCGAGAAATATCTAGTACAGCAACAAACACTGTATCATGTGTTTGTGGATTTTAAGAAGGCGTTTGATAGGGTATGGCATAAAGCGCTTTTGGCAACCATGAAGATGTATAATATCAACGGAAATATTATAACGGTCCTTGAACACCTGTATAACTAGGCGTCTAGTGCAGTTCTTGTGAATGGGAGGCGAGGAGACTGGTTTCGCACATCAGTTGGTGTGGGACAGGGGTGTACACTCTCTCCAACTCTTTTCAATATATTCCTGGAAGGAATTATGAGTGAGGCACTTGGAGGTCACGTTGGTACTGTCAAGATAGAAGGTCGAACGAATACCAACCTTCGTTTTGCAGATGATATTGACGGGTTGGCGGGTTCAGAAGCAGAACTCCAGGAATGGGTCAGAAGGCTTGATGAAACAGCTCTTGACTATGGTATGGAGATAAACGCTGGAAGGACAAAACTAATGACAAACAACGCTACGGGCTTCAACAGCAAGATAAAAGCTAACGGTCAAGAACTCGAAGTAGTTGGCCGTTTTAAATATCTTGGGTCGATTGTCAGTGATGAAGGATCAAAATGTGAAGTATTGGCCAGAATAGCACAGACAATAGCGGCGCTTGCACGGCTTAACAAAATCTGGCAAGATAAACGGTTAGCACTACGCACGAAAATCAGATTAATGCGTACACTGGTCCTGTCAATATTTCTCTATGCGTGTGAGACATGGACAGTTACAGCTGACCTTTAACGCAGGATACAGGCCTTGGAGATGAGATGTTTCCGAAAACTTTTAAACATTACGTACAAAGATCGAGTTACAAACGAGGAAATCCGAAATAGAATTACAACGGCAATAGGGCCTTTCGAAGATCTCTTGGCAACTGTCAAAAGAAGGAAACTCACTTGGTACGGTCACATATCGAGATCAAATGGTCTTGCAAATACAATCCTCCACGGGAAGGTGCATGGCAGACGACGAAGAGGCCGGCCCAAAAAGAGATGGGAGGACAACATAAAAGAATGGACCAGTCTCCGACCAGAAGAGTCACAGGCAGCGGCATTTGACAGAGAGGGTTGGCGTGGAGCTGTGAGGATGTCTTCATGTGTGCCCCAACGACCTCACCGGTTACGGGATGACCTGACCTGACCTAACCTGACCTGAGTATGTTCTGTTTCCCATTTGGCCATGTATCTGGCCCTAATAAACCTTTTGGATTCTTCGTAGGTCACACTGGAATCTGGTTGTGGTAGTCTTGCACTTTTTTTTGCCAGTCTGTCTCTGCCTCCTCGTTGCCTTGCATGTTACAGTGGGGTGGAACCCACTGTACCACCACTCTTTTTGGTGCGGACTGCTGGCATAGTTGACAGAGTACTGCTCTTAAATAATGTGTCTGGCTTTTTAGTGCTGTAACCACGACCAGGGCATCTGTAAACAGTGCTATCTGATTTTCATTGCTTTCGCCTGTCAGCATTGCTTTTACTGCAGCCTTCATTGCCTCTGCCTCCGCTCTGAAATTGCTTGAGAATTTTCCAGTTGCCACTGACAGTGTTATTTTTCTACCATTTGGTAGGCTCAGGAATACCCATCCCCCTCCATTCTGTGTTGTGTTTGTTACAGAACCGTCGGTGTATGCATGGGTCCAGTCCATGCTTGGGTAGTTTTCCACTATGTACATCAGGGTTATGTCTCTTCTTTTTTTTCAGTCTGGCTGTTCTTGTTTCCAATACCTGGTATATTTTCTACCACCTCCGGAATGAGATGTTGCTTCCATGTGGGTTTTCGTACAGTAGGGATGGGATTTAGTTTTGTTATTGTGTTCATAGTGTCTTCGCTCGTCTTTGCTTTGGCTATTTCTGCAGAGTTTCTCCGCTTTAGTTTCCCTTTTCCAAATCTATTTAGTCTCTGATGCATTATATGATTTGCCAGTCTTCTTAGTTTCCCTGCTTGCTGCTGGGCTCTACAGTCTCTTCTGTCGGTCATGGATTGCAGATTAGTAATCTTTTCAAGTTCTACAATTGGCTTTGACTTCATGCCTCCTGTTATAACTCTCATGGCTTGGTTTATTCAACTCATTCAATTCTTTCATTTAATTCTTAATCTCATTAACACATTCAATTCATTCATCCATTAATGCTTTCACTTTTTCAACGCATTCATCCGGCATTTCCCTGATTCATTAATTTATCCATTCATAAATATGCTCATTCGTGTATTGAGCAATTCATTCGTCCATTCATTAAATTCATTCACTATTCGTCGTGTGTCCTTAATTCATGGATTCATCTATTCTTCTCAACATTTATTCATCCTTTTATTCGTTTGCTGAGTCCTTCGCTATCCTAATCACCAAACGATTCAATTCATTTCCTCATTCTTTCCTCCCTTCACTTATTCCCCAATCCATTCAATTATTCTCCAATCCATTGACATTCTCCAATCCATTCACTTATTCACCAATCCATTGACATTCTCCAATCCATTCATTTATTCTCCAATCTATTCACTTATTCTCTAGTCCATTCATTTATTCTCCAATCTATTGACATTCTCCAATCCATTCACTTATTCTCCAATCTATTCACTTATTCTCTAGTCCATTCATTTATTCTCCAATCCATTCAATTATTATCTAATCCATTCATTTATTCTCCAATCCATTGACATTCTCCAATCCATTCACTTATTCTCCAATCTATTCACTTATTCTCTAGTCCATTCATTTATTCTCCAATCCATTCAATTATTATCTAATCCATTCATTTATTCTCCAGTCCATTCAATTATTATCTAATCCATTCATTTATTCCCCAATCCATTCAATCATTCCCCAATCCATTCAATTATTCCCCAATCCATTCAATTATTATCTAACCCATTCATTGGTTCTCCAATCCATTCAATTATTCTCCTATCCATTCAATTATTCTCCTATCCATTCAATTATTCTCTAATCCATTCATTTATTCTCCAATCTGTTCACCTATTCGTCAATCTATTAGTTTATTACCAAATCCATTAATGTATTCCCCAACCCATTCATTTATTCCTCAATCCACAATCCATTCTTCATTTACTCATTAATTCTATTAATCCAACCTCTCACCTACTCATGCACACCGCTATACACCCCCCCCCCCCCCCCACACCACCCCCTACCCCCGTTAGTGTACAAAATGAAGCGTTCATACATTCATACCAGGCACCCAAATACACACAACTTCTATATCCGCTTCTGATGTCAAAAATAAAAAAAAGAAAGGTCTAGCAAACGTTAAACCTGCTGCGCTATAAAAATTCAAACATCAAACCTCTATGAAAATACAACATCTGCATACGATTAATTTTCTTCAATAAATTTTAGGACAGGATGGCCATAACTTGGCCACACATGTCAGCGTTTATGACGCGTTGCGCGCCAGTAACACTCATACTCCAGAATCTAGGGGTCGCGTTTTATTGGGATTGTGTCCTAAACTGCGGTCGTTCTCCGGTGCGGTAGACAGGAATCCTGTAACGCTGTTTGTAATTTGGTCTTATTATGCCAGGTGTACATATGTTCTACCTACTTTGTAGTTGACTTCCTGTATCAAGTTTAGGACCTGTTTATCTGTGTCAGGGAAATTGAAATGTCCAACTCCGGGTTGGTTTTCCACAAATCAATTTTCGCATGTCGGCATTTATAGACTTACATTATTATCAGCGGATGAAAGGGATTGTGGTTTACGTTTATAGCTGGTGTAAACTGGAGACATCAACTCTGCCAGCGTCCGGGCACTGGGAATAAACAACGCTTAAGCTTCTTCGAAACATTTCTGCCACGTGATTTATGTGGCATGAGATTTATGCTTCGTGAGATTTCCGTTTACTGTTAGCGAGACTAGAAGACTGTTCTCCAGGGTTCTAGTGAACTAGTGTCCGTGGTTGAGGATCTAGTGAATTATTGTCAGGGTTATGGCTTTGGAAAACTAGTGTCCAGGTTTGTGGATCTGGGAAAGTGTCCAGGGTTGTGGTATGGGAAACTTGTGTCCAGGGTTGTGGTTCTGGGAAAGTGTCCATAGGTGGTGGTTCTGGGAAACTTGTGTCCAGGGTTGTGGTTCTGGGAAAGTGTCCATAGGTGGTGGTTCTGGGAAACTTGTGTCCAGGGTTGTGGTTCTGGGAAAGTGTCCAGGGTTGTGGTTCTGGGAAACTTGTGTCCAGGGTTGTGGTTCTGTGAAACTAGTGGTGCATGGTTCTGGGAAACTAGTGTGCATGGTTCTAGGAAACTAGTGTGCATGGTTGTGGTTCTGGGAAACTAGAGTCCATGGTTGTGGACAACCGCACGGGAGTCAAAACAAAACGGTCAACACGGCTTTCACATTGCATCGCACCGGGTGAATGAAAACCCGACCGGTTCTCATTAGATTCAACACTGAAAGTCTGACTGGCGCAATCTGCCGGAGGAATAAATTCAGTGATATGCAAGATAAAAACATGCTCTCCATTCAGTGATATGTAAGATTAAAAACACGTTCTCTATTCACAGATATGTAAGATAAAAACACGTTCTCCATTCAGTGATATGTAAGATAAAAACATGCTCTCATTTCAGTGATATATAAAATACAAACATGCTCTCCATTCAGTGATATGTAAGATAGAAACATGCTCTCCATTCAGTGATATGTAAGATACAAACATGCTCTCCATTCAGTGATATGTAAGATACAAACATGCTCTCCATTCAGTGATATGTAAGATACAAACATGCTCTCCATTCAGTGATATGTAAGATACAAACATTGGCTCCATTCAGTGATATGTAAGATAAAAACATGCTCTCATTTCAGTGATATGTAATATTAAAACATGCTCTCCATTCAGTGATATGTAAGATACAAGCATGCTCTCCATTCAGTGATATGTAAGATACAAACATGCTCTCCTTTCAGTGATATGTAAGATACAAACATGCTCTCCATTCAGTGATATGTAAGATACAAACATTGGCTCCATTCAGTGATATGTAAGATGCAAACATGCTCTCCATTCAGTGATATGTAAGATACAAACATGCTCTCCATTCAGTGATATGTAAGATACACACATTGGCTCCATTCGGTGATATGTAAGATAAAAACAAGCTCTCATTTCAGTGATATGTAAGATTAAAACATGCTCTCCATTCAGTGATATGTAAGTTACAAACATGCTCTCCCTTCAGTGATATGTAAGATACAAACATGCTCTCCCTTCAGTGATATGTAAGATACAAACATGCTCTCCAAGCAGTGATATGTAAGATACAAACATTGGCTCCATTCAGTGATAAGTAAGATACAAGCATGCTCTCCCTTCAGTGATATATAAGATAAAAACATGCTCTCCCTTCAGTGATATGTAAGATACAAACATGCTCTCCAGTCAGTGATATGTAAGATACAACGATTGGCTCCATTCAGTGATATGTAAGATACAAACATCTTTTCATTCAGTGATATGTAAGATACAAACATTGGCTCCATTCGGTGATATGTAATATAAAAACATGCTCTCATTTCAGTGATATGTAAGATTAAAACATGCTCTCCATTCAGTAATATGTAAGTTACAAACAAGCTCTCCCTTCAGTGATATGTAAGATACAAACATGCTCTCCATTCAGTGATATGTAAGATAGAAACATTGGCTCCATTCAGTGATATGTAAGATACAAACATTGGCTCCATTCAGTGATATGTAAGATACAAACATTGGCTCCATTCAGTGATATGAAAGATACAAACATTGGCTCCATTCAGTGATATGAAAGATAAAAACATGCTCTCCATTCAGTGATATGAAAGATACAAACATTGGCTCCATTCAGTGATATGTAAGATACAAACATTGGCTCCATTCAGTGATATGTAAGATACAAACATTGGCTCCATTCAGTGATATGTAAGATACAAACATTGGCTCCATTCAGTGATATGAAAGATACAAACATTGGCTCCATTCAGTGATATGAAAGATAAAAACATGCTCTCCATTCAGTGATATGAAAGATACAAACATTGGCTCCATTCAGTGATATGTAAGATACAAACATTGGCTCCATTCAGTGATATGTAAGATACAAACATTGGCTCCATTCAGTGATATGAAAGATACAAACATTGGCTCCATTCAGTGATATGAAAGATAAAAACATGCTCTCCATTCAGTGATATGAAAGATACAAACATTGGCTCCATTCAGTGATATGTAAGATACAAACATTGGCTCCATTCAGTGATATGTAAGATACAAACATTGGCTCCATTCAGTGATATGTAAGATACAAACATTGGCTCCATTCAGTGATATGTAAGATACAAACATTGGCTCCATTCAGCGATATGTAAGATACAAACATTGGCTCCATTCAGTGATATGTAAGATACAAACATTGGCTCCATTCAGCGATATGTAAGATACAAACATTGGCTCCATTCAGTGATATGTAAGATACAAACATTGGCTCCATTCAGTGATATGAAAGATAAAAACATGCTCTCCATTCAGTGATATGAAAGATACAAACATTGGCTCCATTCAGTGATATGTAAGATACAAACATTGGCTCCATTCAGTGATATGTAAGATACAAACATTGGCTCCATTCAGCGATATGTAAGATACAAACATTGGCTCCATTCAGTGATATGTAAGATACAAACATTGGCTCCATTCAGTGATATGTAAGATACAAACATTGGCTCCATTCAGTGATATGAAAGATACAAACATTGGCTCCATTCAGTGATATGTAAGATACAAACATTGGCTCCATTCAGTGATATGTAAGATACAAACATTGGCTCCATTCAGTGATATGTAAGATACAAACATTGGCTCCATTCAGTGATATGTAAGATACAAACATTGGCTCCATTCAGTGATATGTAAGATACAAGCATGCTCTCCATTCAGTGATATGTAAGATAACATGAACACCATACACATCAGTCCGTAACCTAGGAAACAGTTGAGGCCCTGTTATTGCAATTTGTTGAACCAGTTCCCGCCATACATCTCGATGTTGTACCAGGGTATTAGTTTCAACTACAGACCTTCCCGTCCACTCTTTTATATTGTCTTCCCACCTCTTTTTTTGTGTGTCTTCCTCTCCCACGTTTCCGAGGCACATTGCCTTGCAGGACGGTCTTGGTCAGCCCAGCCCATCGTGATATATGTCCATATCATGTCAATTTAGAATAACACCATGGCGATAATTAACATTTAACAAAATGTAGGAAGCGAAGAGGTTTGCGGTGAAACATACAAATCAAGACCACACATCCCCGTCATTCTCTTCAGAATGTAAGAAGAGACAGATTAAAAGTATTCTGTCCCCAAAAGAAGACTTGATTAACCGACACGTTAGTCATCACATTTTTATCAATTCAAACACTCAGCTTGTCCTTTTGCGTGACATTTATCTAAATGTGCAATGATTTCATCCAGTCTCCACGACAGCTTTAGTTATGTCATCAAATTTAGGAATTTGGAAAGAAATTGATAATTACATTTTCGGGCTCCTATTTCCAGAGTCATGACGTAGTCATTAATATTACTCGTGTGTCTGATACTCCCTGAGCGTTGCACGACGTGGTGAAGACAGTCAACCTATATCACTGTGCTAAAGACTATATGGCCTATAGCGCAGCCTTTCATAACCTTTTCACCAAGAAGGAACTCTTGAAATAGTTTTCCAGTTTCGCTGAGCCCAAAAATAGAAATTATATCGACAGCTTAGTCAATCAATCAAAACTGTTCAGTTCCCTGTGGTGCATAAGTTTTCAACAACTGCACGCCAATTCTCACTGTCCCATGACATCTCTTCTAATTTAGTCTGTGTTTTCCATGTTTCCTTTATGTTTCCATTCTTTTCCTGATGAGGATTCGTTTATCTTTGTGTCTTTTTCCCTGGGGATCCCAGAACATAGACTGTCTTGTAATGCAGTCAGCCGGACTTCTTAACGTGTGAATTCGAGGTAACTTCATACAGCTTTATAAGATAATCAACGGAAAGAATACATTAGACTATAGCAAGATTTGTAAAAGTCCAACGGCCTACTAGAACTAGAGAGCACAGCTATAAATTAATTTAAGAAGGGTCCTCATTCGATATTAAGAAATATTTATTTGTCAGAGAGTGGCGAATGCTTGGAATGCAATGCCACAGTTAATAGTGGAGGCAGTGTCAATTAATACATTCAATAATATATTAGACAAGCATAGTTTTTATATCACGGAAATGTAAAAGGAACTTTGTATGCATTGTGTAACTGTAGAACTCAAAACTTGTATTATTCAACACGCACATGTAATAGAGGCAAATGGGCAGGAACTTGAGGTGGTAAAACGTTTCAAATATCTGCGATCGTTGATCGGCGAAGAGGGATCGAAGCCAGAGGTCATTGCAAGAATAGCACAAACAACAGCGGCGCTGACTCGGCTGATACCTATATGGCAAGACAAGCGGCTCGCCCTCGGCATAAAAGTTAGACTAATGCGCTCTTTGGTTCTATCAATATTTCTGTATGCCTACGAGACCTGGACCATTACAGCAGATATCCAGGGCAGAATACATGCAATGGAAATGAGGTGCTATAGAAAACTCCTAAATGTTACATATAAAGATCGTGTCACGAACGTAGTAATACGTCAGAGAGTTGAAGACGCTATTGGTCCTTTTGAAGATCTGTTCACAGCTATCAAAAGACGAAAGATGGCTTGGTGCGGGCACGTCGCGAGGTCCAACGGAATTACCAACTCGATACTTTTGGGTTCCGTGCCGGGACAGAGAGGGCGAGGACGTCCAAGGAAGAGATCAACATCACTGAGTGGTCAGGCCTTCGTCCCGGTGAGAAACGTCAGGCGGCGACAGATAGAAAAGTATGGCGTGGGATTTTGGGGGTGTCTTCGTGTGTGCCCCAACGACCTGATGGGTTACGGGATGAACTGAACTGAACTGAACATTTCGTCCACTGGAAAATTAGAAGCTTCCACATATTTTAAACTAACATCCGTAACAGAAAACAAAAGACACATAACTATAAAACTATGCGTGTCCATTTAATGAATTAACTACAGAACTACTAATGTCACTTTTATTAAAGAACTACAAAACTATTACTGTCCTTCTTCTTCTTCTTCTTCGTACGCAGTCAGACAGTAACCATTATTTTTTCGAAAAAAGCAGCGGTCATCCTGAGGCTGTCGCCACTGCCATAGAGCTTTTCTTGCAGTTCCACTGGTAATGGCCACATCTGCTCTCTCTGATCCTCGTATGTCGGGCAGTTCTGCAGCAGATGTTCAGCGGTCATTTTACCAGTACCGCACGGGCATTCGTCGGTACCACCTATCTTCAATTTGTTGAATAGGTGGTACCTCAGTCTATTGTGGCCAGTGCGAAGTCTGAAGACAACGACCTGCTCTCTTCGGTTCAACTGGTAATAGGCATCGTTTTTGGTGTAACCAGTATGTTCGGTTTCCCATTTGGTCATGTATCTGGCTTTGATAAGCCGTTTTGACTCTTCGTACGTCATACTAGTATCTGTTTGTGGTAGTCTTGCACCTTCTTTTGCCAGTCTGTCTGCCTCCTCATTGCCTTGGATGTTGCAGTGTGATGGGACCCACTGTACCACTACCCTTTTTGGTGCGGACTGCTGGCACAGTTTGCAGCGTGCTGTTCTTAAGTCATTAAGCTCAGTGTTTTTCTGGCTTTTTAGCGCTGTGACTAAGGCGAGAGCATCTGTAAGCAGGACTATATGGCTTTCATTTTCATTGTGTGTCACCATTTCTTCCACTGCCGCCCTCAGTGCGTCTGCCTCCGCTCTGAAATTGCTTGTGTACTTACCAGTAGCGAATGACAGTGTTATTTGTCTGCCATTTGGTAGGTTCAGGAATGCTCCTGCCCCTCCGTTCTGTGTAGTGTTTATTACAGAACCGTCGGTGTATGCATGGGTCCAGTCCATGCTTGGGTAGCTTTTCGATATGAAGCTTAGGGTAGTATCTCTCCTTTCTTTTTCAGTATGGCAGTTTTTGTTTCAAATACCTGGTATATTTTCTACCACCTCTGGAAATATATCCTGCCTCCAGGTAGGTTTTCGTACAGTAGTGATGGGTTTTGGTGTTGTTAGTGCGTTTATGGGATCTTCGTGCAACTTTGCTTTGGCTATTTCTGCAAAGTTTCTCCGCTTTAGTTTCCCATTTCCCAAATTGTTTAGTCTCTGGTGCATTGGATGGTCAGTCAGTCTTCGGAGTTTCTCTGACTGCAGCTGGGCTCTGCAGTCTCTTCTATCGGTCATGGATTGCAGTTTTGTAATCTTTTCAAGTTCTACAATTGGCGTTGACTTCATGCCTCCTGTTATAACTCTCATGGCTTGGTTTTGAAGTTTGCTAACTTTATCGAAGTTCGCCTTTGCTGCTGTTGTCCATGCCGCAATGCCATACTCGAGAACTGGTCTCACTCTTCCAGTGTACAGTTTCTTTAGTATGCCTTCGTCTGCTCCCCAGCTTGTGCCAGCAAGTTTCCTCATGATTGCCATTCTTTCTCTGGCTCTCATTCGGTTTCTCTCGATCTGACTTTTCCATGTCATGCGCCGATCAAATGTGACTCCCAGATAGGTTGGGTTGTCGTTTGGCTGCAGGAATTTGCCATTTAGACTTAATTTGGTATTTTGGGGTTTTATTGAAAGCGAGAATATTGTGCATGTGGTTTTCTCCTCGTTTATTTTGACCAGCCATGAGTTCGCCCACTCTTCCAGCGATGTTAGGGCCTGCTGCATCCGATTTCTTGCTATGGTGAGATTCTTTTCAGAGGTCCACATAGCCAGATCGTCTGCAAACATTGAGCTATGGACTCTCCTTGGTATATTCTCTGTAATGTCGTTTATATATACCAGGAAGAGTGTGGGTGACAGTACTCCCCCTTGGGGTACTCCCTGCTCGAGTGTCACCTTTTTGCTCATCTGCCCTTGTACTTGGACTCTAGCCGTTCTTTGTTTGAGGTAGTGGTTGATCCACTTGTACATTTTCCCACAAACATCACTTCTTCTTAGCTTGACTCTAAGTCCGTCTTTCCAGACTTTGTCAAATGCCTTTTCCAGATCCACCCAAACAGCTACTGTGTGTTTCTGTGCCTGGTAGGCATCTTCAATTCCCTGGCTATGAGGATGACCTGGTCCTCAGTGGATCTGTGCTGTCTAAAGCCGGCTAGCTGTGGAATTAGTATTCGTTTTTCTTCCAGATGCCACATCAGTCTGGTGTTTATCATGCGTTCCATCAGCTTGCCGACACAGCTCAGTAGGCTGATGGGCCTGTATCCATTTGGATCGGTTTTGTCCTTTCCTGTTTTTGGTACTGGTACCAGTATTGCGTCTTTCCATGCCTGGGGTACGATTCCCCTTTTCCAGCTTTGGTTCAGGACCAATAGCAGTTTCCTCTTCGCTGTTTGGCCCAGCCCCATCAGCATTTCGTTTGTTATCCCGTCTTTTCCGGGAGATTTCCTTTTCTTTAATGTTCTCATAGCCTCTTCCATTTCGCTCATTGTTAATTTGGTCATCATGTGCTCTTCAGGTGCCGTATTGATGTTGTCGTGCCCCTTTAGCTCTTCGCTAATGTCTGTATGCTTATCTGCAGGGACCTCGATGTGGTTTGCTCTGGCATAGTGATCGATATAAGCGTTTGCGGCTTTCTTACCTGTGAGCAAGTTTTCGCCCTGCTTGATGGTAATTTGTTTGTTTGACGGGGTTTCGTCGTTCATGGCTCTGACTAGCTTCCATAGCTTGTTCCTGTCTTTGTCCAGGTTTAGGCTTTCCGTTTTGTTTTTCCAGCTTTCTCTTGCTGTTTGCTTGAGAGTGTATTTCGCCGTGGCGACTTTGAGGGCGATGTTTGCCTCTATAGATTGGTCTCGCTCTGCCATGTTCCTAGCATTTGTTACTGCATCTTCCGCTTTCTGCAACTCATCATTCCAGTAGGGCTTATAGTTTTTCCTAGCTCCTCTTGGGGTGGTTTCAGTGGTGGCTTGCATTATTGCCTTGCTTAGGCTTTCCACCATGGGCTTCATTTTGTTGTTTCGTGTGTTGATGGTTTCACACAGCCCATCTGTCAGGATTGCAAATCTGTCCCAGTCGGCTCGTTTGTAATTCCAACGTGGGAGCGGTTTTGTTTCCTGTGGGCCTACTTCCATATCGATGTCTAGCCTGATCGACCTGTTGGTTTAGCACCTGGCGGTCTATTTTATGGTGTATGTCCTGTGTGGAGAAGGCCAAATCTGGAGTCGAGGTGGTATGCCATGTTCTTGAATAGAAGCTAGGGCTATCCTCCGGCCTATTGATGAGGGAGAGATTTGTATCTATCTCCCAATCTTCCACTTCGTCACCTCTGCTGTCTGTGTCAGAGTATCCCCATCTCTCCGAGTGGCTGTTGAAATCTCCAACTACTATGCAGTTGGAGTCTCTGACCTCCATACTCGATAGCGATAGGTCTCTATTTGGTGGTCCGTACAGATTGAAAATGCGGAGCTTCGTCTCTTGAGCCATTATGTCAACTCCTACAATTTCTGCTTGTCCGGTGTGACTGACAGGTACCGCACTACTCGGTATGCAGTTTCTGGTCAGTATCAGGACCCCTCCTTTGTGGCCTTCTCTATCGAGACGGAAGGTCTGGTATCCTCTGATTGAGAATTTATGATTATTGTTGAGGTGCGTTTCCTTATTACTGTCCGATTTGGTATATAACTACATTACTATTAATGTTAATTTTATGAATAAACTCATCAAGTCGCAGACTATCCTTTGTAGAATTTCGCTCTCTTAACAGCCGATCTGTAGGACTCTGGATCTTTGGTCAGCTCATCCGTCTCTGTCACCGTCATCCTCAGAACCTCTGCTATGTCACGTGTCCATCTTCTCCTCGGTCTATATCTGCCTCACTTGCCAGGTACCATACCCTCGAGTCTCATTATTCACATGACTATGGTATTTGGCTTGGCTTCGTTCGTTCTCAATCTCCCGCTACCAAACCCTGAAAGGGCTTAAGTAGCAGAATGTAGTCCAGAGAACGGAATGGGCTGTGTCGTAGTTTACAGCTTGACTGCAATATTTGCACCTTTCGGTCCAACACATCCGACTTCAGCAAGCATTTTTTGAGTGCCGGGTTAGCATTCCCTCTTCGATCCCTTCACCTTAGCCAGTCTGCCCTGCTGCAGCCTGTTATCCAGGATCACCGCGCGGAGGTGTTGAAGGGTCTTGGCAGCTCTGGTTCGCTGGCCCTGACGCTGGCAGTCAGCTATGCGTCGCTGACCACTGCAGCTCATGCGCTGCTCCGCAGCTTGATCCCACTATGGTATTTGATTGTAGCCAACGTATTTGAGTTTCCTAGACGTAATATTGTTTACTAGCCAATTGTATTCTATACCCAGCTACTTTAGGATTTCTGTGTTTTTCTTTCTCGATATCTATGGCATTGTGAGCACTTTCTTGTAGCATTTTATCACAACGATTCAATCTGATTCCTGATTGTTTATGTAGTTGTCCATGGCTCGCACATACACATTGCCATTGGAAAAATGCAAGTGCTCAGGGTGTTATTTTTATCCTATTATTATTGTTTTGTAATAACTTTCTAATTGTATTTAACCTCTACATTGTCATTTTCATTCCTCTTAATTATTTTGGCCAATCTCCGTAGCTGCGGTATAAATTATAATCCCCGCGAAATAGAAAAAAATATTTAAACAGTTTACAGTAGATGAAGAACGACTGATTCATGTCAAGCCATGAAATGAGCTGAGGAGACAATAAAGGACCCAATGAGCTACACACTTTGAGAGCCGCTGACCACATGTTCGGGTCGAAGAATGCCATTTGAAACATGATCGCACTACTCCGCTTCTATACATATCCCCACGGGTAACTGATCCCTTTCAGTGGCTTTGTTCCGTTTAATTGATCCAACTTCAATAACTATCATCTCCGCTCTGGATAAATCCAGTTCTTCTTCTTCTTCTTCTTCTTCTTCTTCTTCTTCTTCTTCTTCTTTTTCTTCTTCTTCTTCTTCTTCTTCTTCTTCTTCTTCTTTTTCTTCTTCTTCTTCTTCTTCTTCTTCTTCTTCTTCTCCTTCTTCTTTCTGCTTCTTCTTTTTCTTATCTTCTTCCTCGTGACCGTCGTTCCCTCTCAATATTAACATCTATTTCCCTAATAAACCCGGCGGTCCTGCTCAAGCTTGCCTCGTTACCATACAGTTTATCTCGATATTGGGTTGAGGTAGGTTATATATTCACTATATTCCTCTATTGGAGTCGGCAGACTTGCAGCACATGTCTCCTCCCCCCCCCCCCCCCCCCCGCCCTCCCTCCTCTGCTTCTGATATATACGATCCTAGGTGTTCTCCGTGACACTTGTCTTTAGTTACTTGTTATCTTTGTCTTCATTTTCTTTTTCAAATATAGTTCGTTCGTCCGTTTGGGGTTTGCCGTCTCTCTCCTTTGCCAGTCTACCTGCCTCCTCATTTTCGTATATCTTACAGTGTGCAGGGATCCTCTGAATTTTCACTCTGTTGAAATTTTTGCTTGTATTCATGAGTGCCTCAGACGGGATGTCCAATTAATAATTTGTATAGTTTCGTAGGGCCATTATGACTGTAAGGGAATATGTACGGAAAACTCAGACAAGGTCACTATGTCTGGGGAAGACTATAAATTTATATCTAGGGAAGGGATAAAGATGCTGAGCAGCGTATGAGCTGCAGTGGTCAGCGACCCATAGCTGACTGCTAGCGTTAGGGCCAGCGAACCAGAGCTGCCAAGACCGTTCTACACCTCCAAGTGGTGATCCTGGATAACAGGCTGCAGTAGGAAGACTGGCTAAGGAGAAGGGATCGAAGAGGGAATGCTAACCCGGTACTCAAAAATGCTTGCTGAAGTCGGATGTGTTGGACCGAAAGGCGCAAATATCGCAGTCAAGCTGTAAACTATGACACAACGCATTCCGTTCTCTAGATTACATTCTGCTACTTAAGCCTTTTCAGGGTTTGGAAGCTGGAGATTGAGAACGAATGAAGCCAAGCCAAGCCATATTTAGGGAAGACTAGACATATATTTTTGGTAACTCATAAAGATATTTTCTAGGATGGAATAAAAAGATATCTCAGGAACTCGTAAACATATTCCAGGATATTCAAACAAGCGTCTCAACCAATCAACAGCACGTTTAGGAGACCAGGGCTTGTCGAGTCGAATTACCATGTCCATGACCACGTCAGATGGCCGCGTCCCAGGCGGCCTGCAGTTCTGTTAGGGAGATGACGATCTGTTTTAGCCAGGTGTTGCGAGGGCGACCCCGAGAACGTCTTCAGGATTAACACAGCGTCCTCCTGTAACTTACCTCACAGTCTGTCGGAGCATCTCGAGAACTGGGACTTCCCGGGAAAGGCGGTCAACTTGAATTAAGAGAGAGAGAGGTTAAGAGAGAGAGAGAGAGTGAGAGAGAGAGAGAGAGACGACGGCGATCAATCGCTGAGACAATGGCTGCAAGTTAAGTTTGTCGAACTACTTCACTGTTGGAAATCATGTCATGTCAGACGATCCCGAGTATGCGCCTCTGGTTGCGCAGGTGGAAGGCTTCAAGACGCTGCCGGTCTTGCTGTAGTAGTCACAACGATTCGGAGCCGTACAGGAGAATGGGACCAATGCAGGGAGGAGTAAATACGAAGCCTGGTCTCCAGGGAGAGCGTTCGCTGGGACCAGACTCTGCGAAGCGAGTGCATGGATGAAGCCGCTAAGCCCATCCTACGGGTGATGTCGTGACTGGTGCGTGCGTTAGAGGACTACCTGCTGCCGAGTTACACGAAGTCCTAAACAAGTATGTCAGGAATTCAATACATGGGTCTTGGGAAGACCAGAAAGATGTCTCGGGAAGTCAATACATGGGTCTTGGGAAGACCAGAAAGATGTCTCAGGAAGTCAATACTTGGGTCTTGGGAAGACCAGAAAGATGTCTCAGGAAGTCAATACTTGGGTCTTGGGAAGACCAGAAAGATGTCTCAGGAAGTCAATACATGGGTCTTGGGAAGACTAGAAAGATGTCTCAGGAAGTCAATACATGGGTCTTGGGAAGACCAGAAAGATGTCTCAGGAAGGTATTTGATAGCTTTCGAAACACTACAAAAAATAATGTTTGAGTAGCTTCAATATATGTCTTGTTTTGTCTGGTCTTGTATTAGGTAGCTCAAATACTAGTCTCGGGAGGTTCCTAAATTTGTCTCGAGAACTTTCTAAATATGACTAGGTAAGCTCATAAATATGTTCTTAGAACCTTCCAAATCTGTGTCAGGAATCTCATAAGCCTGTCTTTAGAACCTTCCAAATATGTGTCAGGAATGTGATAAATCTGTCTTTAGAACATTCTAAATCTGTCTTGCACAAATGTATAAATACGTCTCGGCAAATTTCTAGAAATGTCTCTTGGATATGCAGACATTTTGAGAAACCTATAAAGAGGTCGTTAGGAAACGCTAAAGACATTTCGGAAAACCTATATGTAGGTCTCGGAGGAAACGCTTGAAACGTCTCGGAAAACCTATATGTAGGTCTCGGAGGAAATGCTTACAACGTCTCGGAAAACCTATATGTAGGTCTCGGAGAAAACGCTTAAAACGTCTCGGAAAATCTATATGTAGGTCTCGGAGAAAACGCTTAAAACGTGTCGGAAAAACTATATGTATGTCTCAGAGAAAACGCTCAAAACGTCTCGGTAAACCTATATGTATGTCTCAGAGGAAACGCTTAAAACGTCTCGGAAAACCTATGAAGAGATACCAGGCGTTGTAAACGACATCTAGGTTAGAGCGTAACAAGGATTTATGAATGGTCAGGGTGCTAAGAAACAACATACTGAGAAGCCCTGGTCTAGAGATTAACAAAACCTTACTATCGTTTTGGCAGTTCAGCTGTTTTCAGTGATTTCTCTGTACATACCTTTTCGTGAATTTGAAAGAGTTGGTATCACATCGTCAGCTAAGCTATTGTTTGAGTTATTCCCAGTTTTAATGTTGCTTCCACTCCACTTTTTAACGTCGTTTTGGATCGTTGAGCAACATGGATTAGTTTGTTCATTTTTCATTTCATTTTTAAGCCCAGACCCTGTGGCCATGTTGCTGTAAATCCCTTTAATCGTCACCCCGCGCCTACGGTCCGGTATTTGATAAGCCCCCTTTTATAAAGGTTGGCTCAGTGACATCCCCTAGGGAGGGTATTAGCAGAGACAAAGAACCCAACGTTATATTGAAAGTGAGTCCGACAGAAGAAAAAAGAGGGCACAGGCCTGGATGAAGGAATTAGTTTAAAAACGAATAATAGAAGGAGTGTGAGTGCCATGAAAAAAAACGCCTCTCTAAGGGCGTGAAGAAACAAATTGTTCATCTTATTTAAGTGTCTCATATACCGGCGGTAACGATTATTTCTCGAGTCTGCACAGATATGGGTCAGTATTTATGCTAATCAATTTCTTTACGCGTCTCTCAAACATTGTTGCTAAACTGTCCGTCATAATTGTGCTGGGTCGTCCTCTGCCTTTCTCTCTTTCCTGGCCCTCGCCAGTTCTACATAGTCAGTAGACGAAAGGTCAAACTTGCGCAGTGCTTAATATTTTTTTTCAAACATCTGAAGTGAAATAAAATTCGTACTAGCACATTGCGCATTGTATAGCGAGAATTTATTATTATATTATATATATTCTGTGAGTATAGCTTTTATTCATCATAATTATTCTCTCTCTCGCAATTATCTTAAGTAACGAGATAACAAACGTAAAGAAAGAATCAGTTATAACGGTTATATTAGCTTTTCGAAAATATACTCATCATTTTGAATTTTTCTGTTAAAATGAATTCTACACTTTTCGCTGTTCACTGTTAATACCTTCTCTTCACTTTTCACTGTTAATACCTACTCTTCTCTTTTCACTGTTCGTTGTTAATATCTACTATTCACTTTCCACTGTTCACTGTTAATATCGGGATCAAGACGCTGAGCAGCGCATGGGCTGCAGTGGTCAGCGACCCATAGCTGACTGCTAGCGTCAGGGCCAGCGAACTAGAGCTGCCAAGACCCTTCTACACCTCCACGCGGTGATCCTTGATAACAGATTGCAGTAGGGCAGACTGGCTAAGGAGAAGGGATCGAAGAGGGAATGCTAACCCGCTACTCAAAAAATGCTTGCTGAAGTCGGATGTGTTCGACCGAAAGGTGCAAATATCACAGTCAAGCTGTAAACTACGACACAACGCATTCCGTTCTCTGGACTACATTCTGCTACTTAAGCCCTTTCAGGGTTTGGTAGCGGGAGATTGAGAAGGAACGAAGAAGAAGAAGAAGAAGAAGACTGTTAATATCTACGCTTCACTTTCCACTGTTCACTGTTAAGACCGACTCATCATTATTACCTGTTAGGATTGTCATTATGTTCATTATTACCTGTTAGGATTGTCATTATGTTCATTATTACCTGTTAGGATTGTCATTATGTTCATTATTACCTGTTAGGATTGTCATTATGTTCATTATTACCTGTTAGGATTGTCATTATGTTCATTATTTGCTGTTAGGATTGTCATTATGTTCATTATTTGCTGTTAGGATTGTCATTATGTTCATTATTTGCTGTTAGGATTGTCATTATGTTCATTATTTGCTGTTAAGATTCTGTCATCAGTGAGTGCAGCAAATATACATGTTGTTCTGAGTTGTGCAACGCCTTCCATCCAATGACACGTAGATTAAATACATGGTCCGCACTCATTGATATGTTAGATAAAACATGGTCCCCATTCATTGATATGTTAGATAAAAACATGATCTCCATTCATTGATATGTTAGATAAAAACATGATCTCCATTCATTGATATGTTAGATAAAAACATGATCTCCATTCATTGATATGTTAGATAAAAACTTTGCGATAATTATCGTTTGATAAAATGTAGTAAGCGAAGAGTAACAAGGTTGCGATGAAACATACAAATCAAGACCAGACGTTGTCGTCATCCTCCTCAGGATGTAAGAAGAGACAACTGAACTTGATACGCGTAGCTTCAAACTACAGCAACAACAACATTGAACACAAAATATATTATCTTTGCTTGTCATTTCTATCAACATTCTCAATTTGTGTCAAAATCAAATATTTATAATAAGATACTTCTTGTTGCTGATGTTGTTCTTCGAAGATACTTGTGCAGAGTTGTTCACTTCTAATTAATTGACCCTGATAACAAGTCTTAGTAGCTTGTCTTATGTCTAGACGCGTAATGATGATAGTGGTTCTGTTCCTTTGGTCGTATACAATGAAAAGTTTCTAAATAGGTTCTCTCATACAGGGATCATAGTTTCAATCATCGCTTTGCTGGCCAAGCTGCTGTAAACGTGCCTATTTTCTGGTGTCCGGTGTGGACGTAGAGTTGCGTACTGGTCAAAATGTTACACATAACCCTGATATGAGTGACTTTGCACACATACAATTTGCTTTTAAAAAAGTATATACATACATATATACAGACACAAACACACATACATATATATAAATATACATAAATTTACATACACGGCGCAAGTCACCCATTTCAGCGGACACAGCAAGAGATACGACTGTCCACACGGCTGAACAAAGAGAGTGGTCTTTATCACTTGTGATGGACAAACACATACATATATACCTACATACACACACATACATACAAAACACACACACATACAGACACAAACACACAGACACATACATATATACATACACACAAACGGACACAAATACACACACAAACATATATGCATACACACACACATATATATATATGTACACATACATACACGCTTACACACACATACATTCATACATACACACACATATACACACGCACACATACAGACACCAACACACCCCCACAGATGCACATATACACAGACACACATACATACATACATACATATACACACACATACATACATACACACATACATACATACATAAATACATACATACACACATATATACATACATACACACATACATATACACGCACATACACACATACACACATACATTCACACACATACACACACACACAAACACACACATACACACACATACATACACATACACATACAAACACACACGTATATGTCGTGGAGCGTCTAGCCTAGTAGACAGTGAGCTGGCTTGCTAAGACTGGGATTACACCGCGCCAGAGTTCAAAATCACGGCCAGACAAACAAAATAAAAAAAACGCGGAGGTGGTTCATTCCTGGTACGACCGCTCTTCCAGTCGACCTAGCTGTAAATGGGTACCTGACGTATGAGATGGGAAAGGCATGAACAGCAAGGAATGGAACTGGCCACCTCACCTCACATATGATACAACTTAGTTCATGAAGAGTCCATTATGAGACAATCCTAACATGGAATAATGAAACATTATGAGACAATCCAAACAGGGAATAATCACAAATGATGAGTCGGTCTTAACAGTGAACAGTAAAAAGTGAAGAGTAAGTATTAACAGTGAACAGTAAAAAGTGAAGAGTAAGTATTAACAGTGAACAGTAAAAAGTGAAGAGTAAGTATTAACAGTGAACAGTAAAAAGTGAAGAGTAAGTATTAACAGTGAACAATGATTTTCATCCCCGACAGCAGTTATTGCAATGGAACCCACTTTTACCTTTGTACGTCAGGATCGTATCAGCCAGACAGAAGACCTTGCGGAACTCAGCAATAAATATGACAGCTTACTGTCAGTAAACACAGAACAATACATACGGGAAAGGCTAGACGAAAATATAAGCACTGTTTGGGACTGCCTATAAACAGGCATACATACAATCGATCAATAAAATTCTACTCAGAACACATTTTAAGAAATATAAATCATACACGACATATATCATGTATGTAAAAGGAAAGAAAGAAATTTCGCAGAGAACATTCCAGAATGTAAACAATAGGGTTCTGGATATTGCGGTGTATTCTTTGTGCCAATGTGCAAAATAACTGGGTGGAGTCAAAATTCAAGGTAATATAGAAGACATGAAAAATAAACAACACGAACGACAAGGCTGGCTCAAGAGAGATAATGCATTTAGATCAAGAAAGGAGGAGAGGCATTGCTTGATGAGAGCGATATATCAAACAGATGGGCGGAATATAAGTGGCCTTTTAGACAAGAGAACCAACAAATCATCAACACTTAATAATGACGCCCATAGCATTCTCAGATCACAAGTACAGAAAGCAATAAGATATTTGAGCAGAGAGAACGTCATAGGCGTAGACACAATAAATATACACATTTAAGAGGCCATGGAGAAATACGGTGCAAATAAACATACGTGATCAATGTAATATACCGTCTGCAACACAATATCTCTCTACCATCATGTAGCATGTCCTTTGTAGAACGTCGCTCCCATCACAATCTGTCTGAAAGAAACTCGTTCCCTTACCAAAACACCAGCCTCCTCCACAGTCATACTCATGCATTCCTGGATATCTTGGTGCCATCGTCTTCTTGGTCTACCCCTTCCTCTTTTGCCTGGCACCATACCTTCCATCACCGTCCTCTCAAGACCTTTGTGTCTCTTGATGTGACCAAAGTATTTGCATTTTCTAGCCAAAATGAAATTGATAAACCAGTTCTCCTCTATGCTCAACTCTTGCCGAATGTCTACATTTGTTTTTTTCTCTGTCCAGGGTATTCTGAGGATCTTTCTGTAACATTTTGACTCGAAGGATTCGATTCTTTGTCTAGAAGTTTTGGTAATCGTCCTTGATTCACAGCCATAAGCTGCCACAGGAAAAACACAGGCTCTCAAGACTTTTACTTTTATCATTTTGTTGGTGCCCTGCTATAATTTCTTCAGACTGTTCAGTCTCTGCATTGCCGTAGCTAGTCTTCCTCTGATTTCTTTCGAGCAGTCGCCATTTTTGTCAATTCTGGAGCCCAGATATTCAAAATATGTGACCTGATCTATTTCCTCATCACCCACTGTAAATTTATGCTGACATTGTGTTTTCTCTCTACCGCGTGACCTAATTACATCAGCCTTTATTATACTTTCCAAGAAACCGCGTGCAACCAAATGTGGTTTGTTTCTAAGAATCAACGTCACTGCACTCTGGTCTCACACATGGATGCTCAGTCTCTACCAGCAATGGGCGTAGGGTATGGATGCTGATGATCCCTTTAGCTCGCTGAATGTATACTCTCTTGCCCCGTCCTCTCATGCCCTATTCCTCTCGAACCTCATTTAATGTCGAAACCTTGCACTCTGAAAATTTCTGCTTCATCTATTGCTGTGTCCTCATCTAACAGGCGGTCATTAATTGATTTCAAAATTTCGCTTCTATCCATCACTAATGTGCCCATGATGGGAGCGTGTTAGGCCATGAGGTCAGAACTGTCATTGCCCTGAACTCCAGTATGAGCAGGACAGTAGATCCATGTCAACCCCTGGAGATTTGAGACCTCAATAGCTGCTATGTACTTGTACCTAAGCCATCCCTTTTGTACTTTCTGAAGTACGGCTTGCGCGCTTGTCACGTTGACTGCCCTTGTTATAGAAGTCTCAGATGTCATTTCAGTGCTGATGTCACTGCTTACGTATCCATTCTCAAACTGGAGGTTGTTGACATGTCTGCCCTACTGTGTTCAGCAACGACCTGTTCTCTCACTCTAGTCGAGCATTTCAGCCATTTCAGACGTTCGAAAGTACAAATGGGCCGGCCACATGGACTGACATTAGATGGACGAGGAGAGTGTCTTTTTAGTGGTCGTACAACTACAGCCGCCCTCATGTCCGCCGGCCAACAAGGTGGAGAGATGATCGCACCACGCCTTAAAGACTGCCATGGAACTCCAGGGCCAAGTACAGACACAGATCCAAGCAGCATTTGGCTACCTGGCGTCATGCAATCTTTTCTTATTGAATACCAGGATTCAAGTATTCAAGTAATTAGCAAGGTGTACTCGAAATCTACACTACACAGTCACAGACGAACAGATGCTAGAATAGGCCAGAGCTCAAGATGTTGAGCAGTACATGAGTTGTAGCGGTCATCGACCCATAGCTGACTGCTAGCCTCAGGACGAACGAACCAGAGCTGCAAAGACCCTGCTACGCCTCTGCGTGGTGATCTTGGATAACAGGCTGCAAATGAGAAGACTGGCCAAGGAGAAGGGAACGAGGAGGAAAGGCTAGCCTGATTCTCAAAAATGTCTGCTGAAGTCAGATTTGTCGGACTGAAATATGCAAATATCGCAGTCAAGCTGTAAATTACGACATAACGCATTTCGTTCTCTGGACAACATTCTGCTACTTGCAAAGCCCTTTTCAGGGCTTGATAGCGGGAGTTTGAGGACGGCCATGGCTTGGTAGCAGGAGTTTGAGGAA
Organism: Ariolimax columbianus; assembly: GCA_036924085.1. Lineage (NCBI taxonomy): Eukaryota > Metazoa > Mollusca > Gastropoda > Stylommatophora > Arionidae > Ariolimax > Ariolimax columbianus. Next base: position 47,175,497 of record JAVGWX010000004.1, read on the forward strand.
AGTCATGGCTTGGTAGCGTGAATTTTAGAACAGTCATGGCTTGGTAGCGGGAGTTTGTCGACAGTCAAGGCTTGGTAGCGGGAGTTTGAGAACAGCCATGGCTTGGTAGCGGGAATTTGAGGACAGTCGTGGCTTGGTAGCGGGAGTTTCTTCTTCTTCTTCTTCGTACGCTGTCAGACGTCAACTTAAATTTGTTCGAACAAAGCAGCTGTCATCCTGAGGCTGTCGACACTGCCATAGAGCTTGTCTAGTGTTGCCACTGGTGATGGCCACATGTGCTTTTTCTGGTTCTCGTATGTCGGGCAATTTTGCAGCAGATGTTCAGCATTCGTCAGTGCCACCTATCTTCAGTTTATTGAATAGATGGTACCTCAGTCTGTTGTGGCCTGTGCGGAGTCTGAAGACCACGATCTGGGTAGCGGGAGTTTGAGGACAGTAATGGCTTGGTAACGTGAGTTTGAGTACAATCATGGCTTGGTAGCGGGAGTTTGAGTACAATCATGGCTTGGTAGCGAGAGTTTAAGTACAGTCATGGCTTGGTTGCGGGAGTTTGAGGACAGTCAAGGCTTGGTAGCGGGAGTTTGGGGACGGTCATGGCATGGTAGCGGGAGTTTGATGACGAATGACGAAGAAGAAGAACAGGCCAAAAGAGTTTCCTCTTTTGGAAATATAATAATGGAATCTGGAACATGGACAATAGACATCACGGAGATTATAGGATGGCCTAATCTTTGTTCGCAAACATAGCATAAATTAACTTTCAAACAAGTCACTCATAAATGAAATAGTCAGACTGATCATACCTTACATGCTCTTCTTTACTGTATGGTGTAGAAACGTGAGCTATGAATAAATAGTTTAATAAGAGTATTAATGTCTTTAAAATGTATGTAGAAAAATAGGGCACATCTCGTGGAAAGGAAAGGAAATAAAAAAGTCATGCAGAAATTATGGGTGCAAAAAGAATTGTTGAATAAAGTCAAAGTCCGACAGTTAAGATATTTTGGCCACATCAATCGACACAACACCTTGCTGAAAACAATACTAGAAGGAGAAGTACCAGAAGCGAAGCACGAACACTGTGTGAGAGGAATACGTCAAAAGATGAGCAAAGAAACGCCTGGCAGATTGCACCTTCAAGGCAGAAGACGCATGAAGTCGGATACCAATTGTAGATTACCTTCTACGTAGGAGATGACACCTGAACTGAACAACACAGACGCGCAACCAGCAGCAAGAAACAAGTCTCTTTGCACACGGAAGCAAACCAAAGCACGAACAAAATTAATCATAGAATAATAAGTGATTGCACGAATCGTTTGATAACAAGCAAACACGCTGGACAATAGTAATGGCGTCATGTGTGTTTCGTGATGTGTGCGTCTTGTAGTAGTCACTCTGGCGTGTTGTTCGTTTAAATTACGGAACATGTGCTTTTTTTACCAGAGAGAGGAAAAAGGGAGAAAGAGAGAGCGTGAGAGAGAGAGAGAGAGAGCGAGAGAGGCATGTGAGTATAGCTGATTGGAGAGTTTGTGGTTAAGACCGAGTTTAACAGAGAATGGGTGAGTGCAAGAGACAGAAGAGAGGGTACAATGGGGGAGAGCAGAGCGAGGAAGGGAGGTTTCGGTAGAAGAAATGGGCGTATTTGTGATCAAACATGAGTCCAGAAAAGCACAGTGAAGAGTAATGAAGAGTGTTAAGGAGGCTGAATGGGAAATAGAGAGAGAGAACGGGGAAAGAAACACTCGTTTTTTAATCAAGAGTAAAAGAGACAGAGCAGGAGAGACAGAGGAAGAGAAAGAGAAGGCGAGACACACGAATAATCAGTTGTGTGAGTAATAATCAATCCACCAGACGATAGGTGAATGAGAGGAGATACAGGCAAAGGGTTGGAAATAGTATCCACGTTTTGAGAGCAAGAATGAGTCTCTTAGAGAAAGAGAGAGAGAGAGAGCGATAGAGAGAGAGAGAGAAAGAGAGAGCGTGAAAGAGAGAGAGAGAAAGAGAGAGAGCGCGATAGAGTGAGAGTGAGAGCGATAGAGTTAGAGAGAGAGAGAGAGAGAGAGAGAGCGCGAAAGTGAGAGAGAGAAAAAGAGAGTGCGCAATAGAGTGAGAGAGAGAGAAAGAGAGAGAGTGCGATAGAGTGAGAGAGCGATATAGTGAGATAGCGAGAAAGAGAGAGCACGATAGAGTGAGAGAGAGAGCAATAGAGTGAGAGAGAGAGCGATAGAGTGAGAGAGCGATATAGTGAGATAGAGAGAAAGAGAGAGCACGATAGAGTGAGAGAGAGAGCAATAGAGTGAGAGAGAGAGAGAGCGATAGAGTGAGAGAGAGCACGATAGTGAGAGAGGGAGAAAGAGAGAGCGAGCGATAGAGTGAGAGAGCGATAGAGTGAGAGAGAGAAAGAGCGTGATAGTGTGAGAGAGAGAGAAAGAGAGAGAGAGCGATAGAGTGAGAGCGCGATATAGTGAGAGAGAGAGAAAGAGAGAGAGAGCTCAATAGTGAGCGAGAGAGAAAGAAAGAGAGCGATAGAGTGAGAGAGCGATAGAGTGAGAGAGAGAGAGAGAAAGAGAGAGTATTATAGTGAGAGAATGAAAGAGAAAGAGTGAGAGAGCAATAGAGTGAGAGAGAGAAAGCGAGAGTGCGCGATAGTGAGAGAGAGAGAAAGCGAGAGTGCGCGATAGTGAGAGAGAGAAAGCGAGAGTGCGCGATAGTGAGAGAGAGAAAGCGAGAGTGCGCGATAGTGAGAGAGAAAGAGAGAGCACGATAGAGTGAGAGAGAGAGCGATATCATGAGAGAGAGAGAAAGAGAGAGAGCAGGATGATGAGGGAGAGAAAGAGAGAGCGCAATAGAATGAGAGAGAGAGAAAGAGAGAGAGTGTGAGAGAGAGAAAGAGAGAGAGTGCGATAGTGTGAGAGAGCGAGAGAAAAGAGAGAGAGCATGATAGTATGAGAGAGAGTACGATATAGTGAGAGAGAGAGAAAGAGAGAGAGCACGATAGTGAGGGAGAGAGATAGAGAGAGAGAGTGATAGAGTGAGAGAGAAAGAGAGAGAGCACGATTGTGAGAGAGACAGCAATAGAGAGAGAAAGAGAGAGCACGACAGAGTGAGAGAGAGAGCGATAGAGTGAGAGAGAGAGAGAAAGAGAGAGAGCGCTATAGAGTGAGAGAGAGCGAAAGATAGAGAGTGGTATAGTGTGTGAGAGAGAGAAAGAGAGAGAGCACCATATTGTGAGAGAGAGAGAGAGAAAGAGAGAGAGCACGATAGAGAGAGAGAGAGAGAGAAAGCGGTACACGTGGCACGTAGAACTGATGTACAGGTGTCCAGAGTGAACTGCGGGGTCTTTGTGTATCACAAATACAAGAATAGCACCACTGCCCCCACAGAAAGCATGTCGTGAGAGGCGACAAACTGTGTGACATCGCATAACATTGGCATGGTTAGGTGTTTTTTAAGAGTAGCGTAGATGGCTCCTAACAGGCTACGTGTCTATTTTGCTCTAGTGTTTAACTCTATAAAGATGGACTCACATATCTGCTAGTCGCCCTCCGCGTTACTTTCCCAACGCGTAATAAGCTGCTCGATCCTAGCCCGCTACGCTGACAACCCGGTTACATCTAGCTCACGCCAGAGCTGGGATATGCTCCGGTACATCCGCCCGTGTTGAAGTATAGGTCCACTAAGATTAAAGCAACTGATGATGTTAGTAGCATGTCCTTTTATAGAACGTAGCTTCTTACAACCGCCACCTATTTGGCTGTTATAAGTTTCTTGGCAGGTGGGCAGTACGGTAGGTTGCCATTACTTTCAGTACGTGGAGGAGCAATCTCCTGAGAAAAAAACTCAGTGTCTGCCAAACTGGACACAAGTGGGAATCGAACCCGGAACGTTGGGATTGTGAGTTTGATCCCTACGCCACGCAGCCTCACTAAGCAACTGATGTACTGCCTTTTTAAAACTAATATATGCAATGTGTATTCATTGGTCTTGATTAATAAAATGATTTGTAACTGTTGTTACCACATCATTTATGGGTGTGTTACTCGGAACGACAAGGATAGGACCAGTGCCACTTGAAAAGGACGTTGAAGCTGGGGACAAAAGAGGGTTATTCTTGGGGTTGGCAAATGCATTGTCATTACAATCAGCCACTGTTAAGGCTTAATATCTTCTTGTAAGGAGACTAGATACAGTTTAAATCAATACTACGTACATGAGTAAAGCGATGAATGATTGTACATTTAAAAAAAAATCTTTTTGAATATCTGGCGCTTGCCAGTGTTAAGAAAGCGCTTCTCCTTCTGAGGCCAGACAAATGGAACACTTTGTACGGAACTAAACAGCAGCTTACAAATACTTGCCGATACCACTGTATGGCATATGGTCAAAGGGCAGGAGTCCATAGGCCGCTGGATCAATAACCAACCAACCAACCAATAAACCCGTGCCCCAGGCAATATCAGGACGTATAAACCAGTGCTTGGATACATATGTGCGTCTTTATGAACCTAGGATAGTGTTTCAGTGATGGAAGACGTTTCTGTGTGGTTCAAACTAGACATAATATTCGTGCTCACTGAGGTATGGTCCCTTAATGACGTGTTTGTGTATGTGGAAGTGATCCGGTGGGGTGTAGGACAATGATCCCTATAAGTATGATCTTGAGTAAATTCTTTCATGCTTAGCCAGCTTAAATGGTTTCATATGCGTCATATTGGAAAGACAAAGTTAATGAATGAATGCATAATATGCTTCTAAAACTCAATGAGAACAATAGGAACATACGGGCACTACTACTGTTGACATCTATGTAGAAAGCCATCGTCAAAACATTTACGTGTTCATGTGTGAGTGGTTTCTGTTGTACTTTATTTACATACTGATGTTGTCAGCGCTGTACAGAACCTCACTTAGTCCTGTTTCACGACTAGCCTAGTATAGTGCAGTGCAATAACCTTTTCTACCGGAGTGAGTAGCCGGAGTTCAAATCAAGGACTCGTGTAAGGAATACTTGAACATTTTCACACATTGTCGTTAATGTTTAGGAACTGGTTTCCAAATCAACAAATGTCCAAGTTCGTTGCTAATCTCCCATTGTAACACGTTTAATGCACGGTTTAGACATCACGTGATAAGGCGTCCGACAACTCTGGCTTTCGTCACGTTTGTCACTGGCAGCCATCTTGAATGCATCACTGCGTTTAAGAGTTTGTTTGCGTAATGAGCTATGTGCATTAGCACAGGCCGTAAAACACACTCACGATCTGTAAAAATGTTTGTGTCCTACTTTTTGAGCTGCCAAAGTGTTGTTGTTTCTGACGCATAAATTCCTGTTTACATTTCGGTGGTGTTAATGTCTTAAATATCTATCATTCTGTAATGGCTACATGATCTCTAACTCTTTGTTAGTGTTAATTTGCTGTTTTTATGCCCTCATCTTCTCAATTTACTTGGTGATATTTTACGTCCATTCCACTTATTTTAATTTTAAATAATAAAAATAAAAACATTTTTCTGATTGGACGCACGCACCGTACAGTAAATGTTGTTGTTTGCAAATGCATACAATGAGTTGATTACTTTTTTGTGCGCCCTGAAAAGGACGTTAAGTGGCGGGTTACAGTAGTTTTCTTCACATCCCGAGAGTGCTGATGAAAGTGAACCGACGTCCTCCAGACGGTTGTGCTATGCTTGGCTTCATCTGCGTGTCACACACTACTTCGGGGATCACGTCGATCTCTTACCTTCGTTAGCCAGGCTGCATGAAAACAGCCCGTTTCCAGGGAGGACTACTAGGAAGCCGAGGTGAGGGTCTTGGCCAGTATGTTTTGCTTGACCCTGAATAACATGTCTGATCTGTATATTTTACCTGACCATACGTTAGTCGTCCTCCCCACAGTAAAAGTAATTATATGGAAAACACTGTTGTTTTAAGAAATGGAGTGGTCAGTCGACTTCCTTATTGTCTTTCCTCTATGGCAGTAAGCCAGGTGTCCATTTAAGAGGATAAGTCAGTAACTAGGTCACAAATGGCTGTATACAGCACAACTGAATGAGCTACAAACTTTAACAAGTATTTATTGTTGCACTTATATTGGTCTACTGTCTCCTCCATATTTGCACACCAAGCTCAACCTCTTTGCCATTTGCGAAACATCTCTTGCCAAAGTAGATTTTTGGTGCGCCAAATTGGCGAAAACTGATCAGGGATAAATCGGGACTGTAAGGTGGATTGTTTAGAGTTGTCGCCATGGTTGGTCTATTTTCGTCTGGGTTAATCGATGCGTATATGTCCTGGCACAGGCACATGGGGCAGTATTTCTCTAGTCAGAAAGTCTGGACGTTTTTTTTCGAGCTTCATCAAGATGCATTAATATAACTTCACATTGCGATATAGCATTCTCTCTGGCACTTTTCTTCTGGGAAGTGGTTTACATCACTCATTGAGAATCCTAACACACTGTCAACTCAACCTTCCCTACTGACAGCATAACCTTGAATTTCTGGACAGAAGGTTAAGAAGGATGTTTCCGTTGCATTGTAGCACGCTTTGAATCGGAGGGGCAGGGGTATTCCTGAGCGTACCAAATGGTAGAAAAATAACACTGTCAGTGGCAACTGGAAAATACTCAAGCAATTTCAGAGCGGAGGCAGAGGCACTGAAGGCTGCAGTAGAAGAAATTGTGACAGGCAAAAGAAATGAAAGCCATATAGTCCTGTTTACAGATGCCCTGGTCGTAGTCACAGCACTTAAAAGCCAGAAAAATACTGAACTTAACGATTTAAGAGCAGTACTCTGTCAACTATGCCAGCAGTCCGCTCCAAAAAGAGTAGTGGTACAGTGGGTTCCATCCCACTGTAATATCTAAGGCAACGAGGAGGCAGACAGACTGGCAAAAGAAGGTGCAAGACTACCAGAACCAGATACTAGTGGGACATACGAAGAGTCAAAAAGGCTTATTAGAGCTAGATACATGACCAAATGGGAAACAGAACATACTGGCTACACAAAAAACGATGCCTATTACCAGTTGAACAGAAGAGAGCAGGTCGTGGTCTTCAGACTTCGCACAAGCCACCATAGACTGAGGTACCACCTATACAATAAATTGAAGATAGGTGACACTGACGAATGCTCGTGTGGTACCGGGAAAATGACCGCTGCAAAACTGCCCGACATACGAGGATCAGAGAAAGCAGATGTGGCCATCACCAGTGGCAACACTAGACAAGCTCTATGGCAGTGTGGACAGCCTCAGGATGATCGCCGCTTTAAAAAAAAAATTACAAGTTGACGTCTGACAGCGTACAAAGAAGAAGAAGAAGAAGAAGAATCGGGTTGGTAGTGACGCATCCATGATTCATCCCTAACGTCCATTCTGTTCAGCATGTCTTTTCCTTCATGTGCACATCGACAGAGATTCTGCAAGGGCAGGCCTATTTCTTTTATCTTGTGTTCATCCGTTAGTTGTCTCGGTACCTATGGTAAGCACTCTTTACGGAAAATCGATCAATCATACATTATGATGTAAGCTAAACCGTGCGAACATCCTATTTCAGGTTCTACATGTCTATCGTTACTCGCCTGTCAGCTCCAATCATCTTCTTCACCCGTCGCACAGATTCTTGTGTTTCAATCTGACCAGGTCGGACGTCCGGAACTATTTTTGGACGTCATTGAGAAACTTAATCGACCCAGTTATGTGCTGCTATACAAACATTTCACATCGTAGACATGAAGAAATTTCTTATTAACATCTTATGTGTGAGCTGCGCATGTGCATGTGACTACTAGTATCTGCTGCCTGCAGTAGTCACACAGTTGGATATTGCTGCCGCTAGACACTTTTAAAAACCACCGACTACATTTTTTAGCTATCCCATGCTAGTGTATGACTGATTACTGATTTACCATTGTCTAACTGAGCCGACTTGTACGTGTTGATAACGGGATCTAACCCGATACCCTTCAGGTGATACAACTGCAACTAAGGCTTAACTTAACTAATCTTCCTTATACTGGTTTAGAAGACTCTGCAGAGTCTGTATTCAAACAGTTTCTTTGAGGATTGTTTAACCGATTGTTTAACATATTAATAGACTTAAACACTAGAGCAAAGTAGACCCGCAGTCAGTTAGGCGCCGTCTATAGCTGCTCTTAACAAACTACCTGGGGAAAGGTACAAATAACTTGGGTAGATTTTTAACTTGAATTTTGAGTTTTGTCCCGCAGCGGTTGTTAAGACCACTCGTTTCGATTTCCAGCTGCCAAGAAACTTTTAACTAGCTCGACACTGAACACGGGAGTCCGATCTCACTACCCAGAGATCAGGAGCCCGATCTCACTTCCCAGAGATCAGGAGTCCGATCTCACTACCCAGAGATCAGGAGTCCGATCTCACTACCCAGAGATCAGGAGTCCGATCTCACTTCTTAGAGATCAGGAGTCCGATCTCACTTCCCAGAGTTCAGGAGTCCGATCTCACTTCCCAGAGATCATGGAATATACACCATAAGATCCACGTGAAAGAAATTCCGGCCTCCCCCGCGATTCATACCCGCGACCTCCGGCACCCGAGACGGGCTTCTTACCTGGAGACTCAGCCCTCTTCAGGACTAACCGCAAGCCACCTTCCACCCTGTCAGAAGTGTAACCAGGTCCTGGTATCATTTACCTGGACTTCCTCGTGAGAACTCAAATAATCGCATCTATTTCTATCATAATCTTGGTGGTCTGTATCAGGCCTTACAGTTTATCGCTTAATTGGGTTGGATGAGAGCCATGTTGTCTTGCTGCTCCTCACGTGTAGCTGTCAGACCTGGATGATAAGTTGTACTGTTTGCATGTTCTCCCTACCCAGGCACATTTCTGTGTGCTCCAGTTTTTTGTTGTTGAACACAGGGTTATTGAGTCTGCCGGGGAGTGTTCGAATTCTAGAAATTAGTGCCTGCGAGGAATATAGAGATTGAACTGAAATGATAAGATCAGTAATGTAGAATTGATAGAAAGCCCTGGCCAGATATCAGTTGAACGTAACTTAACTTAACTTAACGTCTTTATACTGATTTAGAAGATTCTGCAGAGTCTGTCTACAACCAGTTTAATTTTACATTCTTTTGATCTAAAAATACCTATGTGCAGTCAATATATTCTTGAACGCATTAATGGACCACGTCTCCACTATTTTTTGTGGCAATGCATTCCAAGCATTCACCATTTCCTGACTAACATAATATTACCAGGTATCTAATCTGGACCTGCCGTGAGGAGAAGGTACTGGTGTTAGATAGGACACCCTAAAGGAAATCCAACTGATAGAATTATAAAACAGTGCCTGTTATGGAATAATCAAGGCAAGAGAAGTACGGCAGACACAGATAAAGAGTGGAAAAAAAGGTCCGGGCAAATATAGAGAAAACATGGAAGATAGGCACAGAACTGGCACGAATTGCTTTGGACAGGACTCGTATTTGTTGAAGACGTGTGCTCCACGGGGACCGGTTTTGATCTGGAGTGGTCTTTTCGTAGTCTACGTATTGTCAATTGATCTTTTCTCGGCAAGAAGAAGTATTCTTATGTTATATAGTAAACATGGAGGACAACACAGATACCTTTGAAAAAGGTACAGACTTTCGTAAATGGTTGCCTGGGCTAAATACAAGGGAGGGAATAATAGGACAAGATCACCAACGTGGAAGTGATGGAAACAACTGGGCAAATACCAGTGGGGCATGAAATACGGAGGCGACGATGGGTAGTTCACACATTACCTAGTGGATAATATTACCAGACAAGTTCTGTTCTGAAATCCGCAGGGCAAGAGAAGTAGAGGAAGACCAAGACACTCATGGCAGAGGGAACTGAACGCAAATGTAAAGGCAGCAAACAGGATGTGGGCAGAGTTGGTTCAGATGGCTCATGATAGGAAGACTTGGCGAGTATTTATTGAGAACCTATGCTACACAGGGCGATGACCGGTTTTTGATTGATTTTGATTGATATAAAGCGTTGCGAGTCGTTTTTGCCATGATTGATTTTGATTGATATAAGGCTTTGCAAGTGGTTTGTGCCATGCTTGATTTTGATTGATATAAGGCGTTGTGAGTCGTTTGTGACATGATTGATGTTGATTGATATAAGGTTTTGCGACTCTTTTGTGCCATGATTGATTTTAATTGATATAAGGCGTTGCGAGTCGTTTGTGCAATGATTGATGTTGGTTGATATAAGACTTTGTGAGTCGTCTGTGCTAGGATTGATTTTGATTGATTTCAGGCTTTGCGAGTCGTCTGTGCCATTTGTTTTTGAAATATGATGTTAACATTACCACATTGTCTACATATGCAGCAGCACATATCGAAGCTTTGCAGACAAATAAATATAATCATCAATGGAGATTTAACCGAACAAGTAAAAAAAGTTTACATATTTACGGGAAACCATACCAGAAGCTGGCCGCATTAATCGGAAATTAGATCAAGATTAGGGATCAAGATGCTGCAGTGGTCAGCGACCCATAGCTGACTGCTAGCGTCAAGGCCAGCGAACCATAGCTGCCAAGACCCTTCTACACCTCCACGTGGTGATCCTGGATAACAGGCTGCAGCAGGGCAGACTGGCTAAGGAGAAGGGATCGAAGAGGGAATGCTAACCCGGTACTCAAAAATGCTTGCTGAAGTCGGATGTGTTGGACCGAAAGGTGCAAATATCGCAGCCAAACTGTAAACTACGACATAACGCATTCCGTTCTCTGTACTATATTCTGCTACTTAAGCCCTTTCAGGATTTGGTAGTGGGAGATTGAGAACGAACGAAGAAGAAGAAGAAGATCAAGATTATATTGACTAAAATGCCTTAATATAAAAACATAAACTGTCAGGATTGAACGTAGGGAAAGAATATTCATTATTCATGTATGACCAATTGCACTTTATGAGGCTGGAACGTTGTCTATAACAAAGAAGGAGGAGAAAAAGTTTGAAAGCATTTGAAATGTGATGATATCGCTCAATGGAAAGAGTTAGTTTGACAGAAAGAAGATCCAATGACAATGTCCTCACTGAGGGCACACAGATACATATTGAAAATAACACAGAAACGAAGATTGAGTTGAATGGAGCATAATATGCGACATGAAAATCTTCTACAACTGACACTAGAGGGCAAGATCCCGGGGAAAAGTGAAAGGGGACGACCAAGACTCACCTGTACATCTCAGGCATGCACACATTAAAGTAGGAAGTTACGCTGAAATGAAAAGAGCTGCAGAGGATAGGGTCAAATGAAGAGATATACTCAGACAACCTTACTACCAGTCTTGGGACTGATCAACCAGAGGATAGGGTCAAATGGAGAGACATACTCAGACAACCTTACAACCAGTCTTAGGACTGATCAACCAGAGGATAGGGTCAAATGGAGAGACATACTCAGACAACCTTACAACCAGTCTTAGGACTGATCAACTAGAGGATAGGGTCAAATGGAGAGACATACTCAGACAACCTTACAACCAGTCTTAGGACTGATCAACCAGAGGATAGGGTCAAATGGAGAGACATACTCAGACAACCTTACAACCAGTCTTAGGACTGATCAATCATAGGATAGGGTCAAATGGAGAGACATACTCAGACAACCTTACAACCAGTCTTAGGACTGATCAACCAGAGGATAGGGTCAAATGGAGAGACATACTCAGACAACCTTACAACCAGTCTTAGGACTGATCAACCAGAGGATAGGGTCAAATGGAGAGACATACTCAGACAACCTTACAACCAGTCTCAGGACTGATCAACCAGATGATGATGATGCTGATGATAATGATGGGGGCGATGAAGTAGCCTTATGTTCACCAACATACTTAATCTGTGTTTAAAACAAATGCCTAGCCAAATTTTAAAAAAAGAAGAAAAGAAACTAACAATAACAACAAACTATCTTTCTCCTCCCACATTTAACAGCCTTTGTCACTCCCCGTATCTTTCTAGGCCTCGCACGTTATCTTAATAGTCTGTCTGTCACTTCCCTCGCTATCTGTGGTACTCCTTGTTGATCTTTACTCCTTACATAAACTTTATTCATCACTCCATTCCTGACATTAATTGGGAAGCCATGCTTGTGTTAAATACTGACAGTGTGTTGATTGCCTGTTGTAAACGCTGGCTATTATTATATTATCACATGAAATTAAATGACTTTTTTCCATCGGCTAAGTTTGGAGTTCTTTACAATCGTATTTTATGTGTACCTGTAAACAACGCCTGGGTAAATTATTTTACCAAAAATTTGATTTAATTCAGATTTCCTGATAACCGTTTTACGTCTCTGATATTTAACTCGTTCAATCTAGGTCAATTAAAATCCAAAGCCTGGAGCTATTTTCATGATCGATATTTTTATTGTGTTTAAGAAGTCAGGCATGGCTTATTTAAAGTAACATTTTATAGTGAAGCATGGAAATATGTACTACAGCAGGGAAGATTTAGGGGTAAGGTGGACATAGGAAGACAAACTGAACATTGGAAAACACAGAGCGCCTGGACCGATAATGTGTAAACAGGATAGATAATTGTGGAAGAAATTAATCGTCAACGCCATCAGGCATGACACTTGATGATGATGTAGTTAGTTGGTTGCCATCACAAGCGATGGTGAGACATCATCAAACGGTTTTTTTTTTGTTTTTTTTGGGGGGGGGGGGACTTGATGTAACGCGCTGTATTTGGAAAGTAAAGTAAAATAACCCATAGCATTACTTCGGTGGGGGTGTGAGGTGTTAGCGATCTCACATTTCAAAGCCTCGGCTATATGAGGGCGATAGCCATCTCCTCTCCCTCGCTGCTTTTACTTTCGTGACTGAGCCGGTACCCATTTAAGGCAAGGTCGACCCGGGTACCGTTGCGGTCTGAAAAAACATTTCCGCCTCAACTGGGGAATGAACCCAGGACCACTCAGATGCGAAGCCAGAGCGCTAACCACAGCGCTACGCAGGATTATAACGAGGAAGTAACTGCGCTGGTCATCAATCACACTCTCTGTTCCCGAGTTACCTCGGACCAGTGGCAAGACTATAAGTCCAGACAACTGGAGGTAACTCAGGGTGCAGGCATTCTGGTCTTATATCCCTTTAGACCAGGGGTCGTTTGAAACTTGCGGGATTCGACTAAGTGCCTTACCTCCAGACAGACCACAGCGAGAACTGCTAGTACTAAAAATAACAGCATAAATATGTTATTGCTTAGTTGAGCTCCGGGGCATAAGCGCAGTAACTGAGCCATGGTTATTTATGTTTATATCGACTTTTGACCTTCAGTACTACCACAGCTTCGGTATATTGTTATCAAAAACTATTGACAATAATTATCCCGAACAGCCGTCCTCAACCTTATGATCGTGGAGGAACCATTACGGGTCTGAGCGAACACTTGCATGAATCGTGCATGAGTGTTATCTTTAGTTCAAGGTACGCTACTGTGGCCGGTAAGCTGTAAATATATGCATCTAATGATAATGATCTCCCCTTTTCTGTATCCTTTTTTTTCTATTCACCCCAAGTCGGTGTGCGTTGCATTATGCTTATATTTTGCGCCTGTCGGCTCAGTGCATCTGACTTCTACATGCATTTTATGTAACGGTTTGCTTCCTCCTGGACTTTGTAAGGGTTTGCTTCCCTTATTGCTGTTTTTTTTCGTTTTTTTGGGGGGGGGGGGGGAGACGGAGGGAGGGGCGAAACCCAGCACCTTCGGATTGTGAGCCGGGGCAACTAACCACTATACCCACGCCGTTTCTGTGCCTGGTTTAGTGTTTATGTTAAAAACGTGTAAAACATAAATGTGTATTGACAATTTAGAATTAATAAGGTTGAAATATAAACTTAAAACTAGAATAGTTTCGATCGAAAGGGTTTGTCAATTACTTGCGTGTTGACAGAAAAAGCTGATCGGTCTTTGTCTGCAAAATGGAAAGACGTTTAAGAAAAAGATAGTTTTTAATTTGATTTAGGGTCGGACTCTTCCGGAACCTCCAGAGAGCTATAGCGGAACACTATGATTATGCGGAATGCTCATTAAGAAATGCTGATTTAGAATTTCAATAGATTTTTTACGTCCATGTGGAGCATAGGTGACATGGAGTCACCTGGTATCGTTTTCTGTTTTGCGTTGTCTTGATTCCAGGTCATACAAAACCGTGTATTATATCCTCTTTTTGTTGAACTTCTTGGTATGTTTTTTGGACATCCCCATTCTTTTCTTACGAAGTGTGTTCTAATTCAACACAGGTCTGGCTGTAATGTTAAATTGCTTCATGGTAATATTCTGTATTTATCTCTACTTTTTGTCCTTAAAGGCCAAGTAAATTCCATTAAGAAATACCGGTTTGGGAAATAAAGTGTTGGATCCTTCATTACTCAACTTCTTTATGAGGTGGGATGACCTTTCCTTTCCCAATAGTAAACCAGTTGTCTATTTATAGCTGGTTATCTGGAGCGTGTTGGTAGCGGGATCTGAGCTCCGAACCTCTGCCAAGAAAAGAAAGTGCTCTATCAGTATGCTAGTTGGACTCTTATGTCCTTTTCCTCTAGTTGTATGGATTGTAGTGTAGTCTACTTTCGCACAGATCTCTTTGTTATTATCTCTTTGTTATTCTTGATATCATAAGCTAAATGTTTTGACTTCTTTTTTCTTACTTAAATGTTATTAATTCAATGCCATTACATCTGTGCTATTACCTCTGGACACAGAATAGTTATTAACTCAATGCTATTAAATTTGTGCTATTACCTCTGGACACATAATAGTTATTAATTCAATGCTATTACATTTGTGCTATTACCTCTGGACACATAATAGTTATTAATTTAATGCTATTACATTTGTGCTATTACCTCTGGACACATAATAGTTATTAATTCAATGCTATTACATTTGTGCTATTACCTCTGGACACATAATAGTTATTAATTCAATGCTATTACATTTGTGCTATTACCTCTGGACACATAAAAGTTATTAATTCAATGCTATTACATTTGTGCTATTACCTCTGGACACATAATACTAATTAGACGTCGGTTCAGGTCTGCAATCTGATTGTGCATACACTACTGTTGTTGCGATATTTTAATTGATGTCTCTACACACAATGAAAACATATATATAGACCAATAAATATAAAGGTTACAGGCTCTCAAAGTCAACAACGATAGTCAAATGTGACGTGCTGAAAAAAAGCGAAGCTGCAAGGGAAATTGCGTCAATTTTTGGTGTGGTCTTGTAAAGGTTAATTCTGCTGACCTCTGATATTCAATCAGACAGACTTTGTGCCTGCTAGACCAAGGACTTTTCTCAGTCAATCTCTCCATCTCCTGAGCATACGACCGAGTGAACACTGTAGCTGTTAGGTCGCTAGAACGTTATTTTCGCGATCTTCCATTGTCAAGTATACCAACGTCCTATTTCTACTTCCTGGACCAATAACGTTTGTGAATGACGTTTTGACGAAGCTTTTTAAATGCAAAAAAAAATTATATATGATTGTTGCATGCACGTTGTAAAAAACAATCTGATTGAATAGTAGAAGACTCTGAAGTCTTCTTCTGTCCTACGACTTTTTCCCATTGCTGGGGTAGTCGAAGGGTTTTATAGGCTGAGAACTACAAGCCGCTTTGCAGAGTGTTGGATTGCCACGTTAAAGATAACGTGTTCAATTCCCATGATCAGCGTGCCCCAATTGACTTGCTGCAAATGGGTACTTGATTTTCAATTAGGTAAGGATAGGCAGGTAGAAACATAACTGGTGACTACATCTTGAAAAAAATAGGAATTGGAACATATAACTCGTGCAATAATGTTGCTCATATGCTCATAATCAGATATACGCCATGTTATAACCAAAAGGACTCAACAACGTAGATAAAATAATGACAGCAATATATCCAGAATGTAGTCAGGTCCGGTTACGTCAAGTCATTCCGTACCCATTGAGATCGTTGGGGCACCCATAAAGACATCCTCACAACTCCACGCCTTCCTACTCTGTCAGCGGCCGCTGCCTGTGCATCTTCTCGTCGTAGATTGATCCATTCTGTTCTGTTGTCCTCCCACTTTTTTTTGGGACTGTGTAACAGTTCCCGCCGGAGCAAGGGGAGTTTAGGATGCCTGAACATGTTAAAGCTTAAAGCTACATGAATGCATGTCAAGGTCACTCACTGTCTCAGCAAAGGAGAACAGAGTTGGGTTAAGGAATGTGGACAGGTAGAAACTGACCACTGGCCTTCCGATTTTGGTAGGGGGAGATTGATTGACAGACGAAATTGGCAACGGGGCTTGCTGCGAGAGAATGAGTGACAGGTGTGCAAAGTGTTTCGTTCCAATTGGAATTGAAGATGACCATACCTGAGATCGATTGGTCAAGCTCTGGTCTTGCTTGAGGATATATAACAGGAGACAAAGTTTAGCTCGAGAGGCTGGAAGAGAGAGGAGGAGAGATGGAGAGAGAGAGACTGAATGTGGATAGTATGTTTAACTCACCGACTTAGATAGAGGAGCGATTGATTGACGGTTGGACGAATGTTTGGTGATAGAACAGGGGCGCTCAAATAGGTGTGTGATTTTTGCATTAATAGATAATGTGAAAGTGTGTTTGTAAGCAAGGACACATTGTGAACGAGTTATGTCGAGATCGCCCGCCTGAGGGGATTTCAGTGAGGAAGAGTATCTGATAAGGTGTGTTGAAGACGCAGTTAAGGCGATGTGTGTGTGATGCAATTGCAAGGCAATAGAACTGGGTTTTTAGATAGTTGGGAATTCCATCAATAGCTAATGCTTACAATTCCCGTTTTAGTAGAATGTTTAGTTAAGATATGTATTATATTGTGTTTGTAATTTCTCTACTCATTGTATGATATGAGTATGATATAATAAATATGCCACCTGCTGTTTGATATGTCATTTACTGAGTATGGTCATGATGATGTGGATGAGTGTGAAAATGTTCTAAGTTAGATCACGGCCAAGGCAAACAGTGGGATCTGCTACACGTTATTATTATTTTGGTGCCTGTTGACCACGGATAGTCGTGGTAGATTTATAAATATAGTGCGTGTGTAGCTATAGTCTAACTATAGATCTTGATTTGCATGTTTAACACAAGTGTCGCAGTTAAATATAACTTGTGTTTGTAGTTAGGAATAGAGGAGTAGCTAGTGGTTAGAGTGTTAGTACCATAGACAGCTTTTCCAATCATCTGACTGGTAAGTGTGACATTTTTCTTCACCCATTGTTGTATTATTGACAAGACTTTGTGCGTACTTGACAGTCTTGTAAAATTTTTTTGTGGGGTCCAGACGGGTTTATTCAGTATGTCGAGGTTGGACAATGTTAAACAATGTTATCATTGTCTAGCTTTTGGACATTTGTCTATCGGATGCCCTAATATTCTTCGGAATATTAACAGTTCCTGGAGAAGAGGACTGTTTGTCAAAAACAAGCCTTTCATGGCACGAGCTACAGTCAGCGATAAGTGGGAGGACAGAAGTCAACTACAAAACCAGCTAAGAGAACTAACAGGCAGAGTTATTCGGCTGGAAAGACAGGAAAAAGATCTCCAATGGAAGCTGCGACAGCTGTTGCAACAGTTTGAAAACAGAGCTTTCAAACCAGCTAGGAAGGAGAGAAGAAATCAAGGAATCACAGGAGTAAACACGGCCCAGTATTTTGGAAGGGGACAGAGTGGTAGGAAAGTGAGTAGGAAGCCCATCCAACTTCCACATTCCGATCCGTGGAGGGACAGAGGTGGAAATCTCAGGACGGACGTGTGTGGACGACTGGAAAGAGGTTGCGAAAAGGGTTGGAGTTTGACCCAGGTGCAGATGCCAAGTCAAATGAGAGGAGGAGGAATGGTTGGGCAGAAGTTTGAATCGGGCAGATTCTTAGCCCACAAGAGGCCTTTTGCACGGTTACAGATGGAGAGGCAGAACAGGAGCTATCAAAGAGACTTTGAGCACGAGGCGGATGGACAGAAAGAAAGAGATACAGGTTTTGTGTATCCAGAAAAGTTAGGGACGGAGGGCAGGTTACGCAATGCAAACGAGACAAACGTTCGCTCAGAGGTCCAGATAAAATGTTACCGCATCGGACAGTGTAGGCCGAGAATTCAGGAAGAGGGTATTACGTCGATTAACATGGTCGGGCGTGCTGAAAGGAGCCAAGTTTACCAGGAACTTGTGGTCAAGCCTGGTAGAACATTAGTTAAAGTCGACGAAGAATTGAACAAGGAAATAGTCAAAGATTCGTCAGATAAAGAAGAAAGGAGAGGAGGAGGAATGGTGGCAGGACCAGCTATGGTTTCGTGCCCACCCAAGCCAGGTTCTAGCCATGCGGGAGAAGTGGTTGAACAGACCGAAAGAAGGGACAACCCTTCGGCCACCGAGGAAGGAAGTGGGAATGACGCACAGTTGGAATGCGAAACGGACGCACCAACAGCAGCCAACAAAGAAGGAACAGAGTTTCTAAGGAAAACGAAGAAAAGGGAAAGACAGGTTAACCACAGCCAGGACAGCGAACCAGTCATCGAAGCAAAGATGAAAAGATCTCAGTTCGAGATAAGCCAACAGTCAAACGAACAGTGTGAAAGGTCTTTCCCACAAATAGTGAATACAGATGGACGGAAGGCTGAAGTAGCGGACGATGTAAGTGTACGAAACACTACCAGAGAACCGGTGGATCCGAACCAAACAACCGTGAAACAAACAGACCAGACGATGGGCGTTTTACAGGAGGAAATCGCGCAGCAATCAGAGACAGCTGATGGGGCAGCGCAAAGTCTGGTTAAAATAAGCAGTAGTGATAAGGAACGGTTGATGCAATGTTTACTGACGCTAGCCAAAAGCATGGAATTCAGAAATGGAATTAGGTAAAGTCGTGTGGAGTACTTACACACGTGGGCTATCATGTGAAACTCAAGTTGATGTATGCATTTGCATAAAATTTGTTTCATCTACCGTTATCCTTGAGAACGGAGATTTTGATAATTAGGGGGTAGGGTATAGAGATGGAGGAATGGCCAGATGTTAAAAATTCCTTTGAATTCGTTGTCTCAAGTAAACGCCAGACAATGAGCGGACGGTCAGTCTGAAGCGAAGACTGACCGAGATCAAAGGGACATTTCCGACCAGAGAAACGGACAGAACGAACAAGAGACGCAGGATAGCTGGATGCGCCAGGTAATGATTACGCGACGCAGGGTAACACGTGGACGTGATGTTTCGGTCAAAATCTGACCAGGTAGCTTTGATTCGGGGAATTTGTGGAAACAACGGTGAATTAGTTAGATCACAACACTCGGTTTTGATTCCTCGTGACAAAGACGCCAGCAGTTAACGGGGCTATGCAACTTTAACAAAGACTGCACCTGGACTAGTAGGGTTACAGCATGACGTAATTCGACAGGTGGACGATTCGGTTTTTGACTTTTGACTCAGACATAGTTTAGTATCTGATTAAGTTACAACTTAGTCATAGTTTAGTGACATAGTCTAGTAGAACTTAGTCATAGTTTAGTATCTTATAAAGGGGGCATTAACAGGTGCTCATCTGTGGGGCACGAGCAGGAGTGAAGGTTGATGGCACTTGGTCATGAGTATGCGTGCAAATATTTTGACATTTGTATTTGGTGTTTGGGTTTTGACTAATGGTATTACTTGCATTTTAAGTGGGTTGTATGGTCGATATAGTATGCATTGAATTTTTCTTTATTTTGTTGTTTTGTTGTTTAAACATGATTACATATCCTGACAGTATCAACGTGTTATACTTGCTGACTGAAATATTGATATCATAAGTATGCGTGCAAATATTTTGACATTTGTATTTATTGTTTGGGTTTCGACATTGTATGCAATGCATTTGTCTTGTGTTTTGTTGTTGTTTTTTTTGTTGTTGTTGAATCATCATGTTTACAGGTATTTGATACAGGTTATTTAGGTGATCTACAGAGCAGTATATCTCATCCAGACTGTAGGCCTCCGCAAGCACAAGTCACCACGAGTTCCAGAATCACATGTATGTGGAGTCTTTGCAGAGAAGACTACATTGATCAGAAGTTTTAAAATTGACTATGACATATGTTGTCAAATATCGTTTTTGTGGGAAAACATAAAGAATTTTGCTGTTTTCTTTGAGAGGGGATAGCTGTCAAGAGAGACAATGATAACTAGCCTGAGGATAACCCACGTAAGTTCGTGGCCTCACAGGAGTTAGTATGAAGTGAATCGTCGGCCAGGCGTGTAATGAGACCGCCTGAGAAAATTGACCTGAACTGGTCGAGTGTAACAATGAAGGTTCGTGTCCTTAGAGGAAGGCACGGGAAACAGGGCGAGGTATGTTGACCTCAAATGAGTAAGGAGAATTCCTTAAGGTGTTTCTGTTTTGATGAGTTCAAGGTCCCGCAGGGACAGACTTTGGTGTATTTGACTGCAAAACGATGTAAAAGTGGTGGTTTGTGTTGTAAAAACGCCCAGCCACAGTGTTTTTCTTCTGCTTGTATTGATTGTGTATGTATTACAAAAAGTTTATATGTATCAAATGACATGTCTTTTTATGCATGTACGATGTGAGTGAAGTTGTAAACAGGAGTAGTGTTTACATTTTGGATAGTAGAGACGAAAATGGTGGTCATTTGCCAGATGAAAAAAATGACCATCCATGTTTCGGTCTGTAGTTTAGGGAGGTAATGTAACAGTTCCCGCCGGAGCAAGGGGAGTTTAGGATGCCTGAACATGTTAAAGCTTAAAGCTACATGAATGCATGTCAAGGTCACTCACTGTCTCAGCAAAGGAGAACAGAGTTGGGTTAAGGAATGTGGACAGGTAGAAACTGACCACTGGCCTTCCGATTTTGGTAGGGGGAGATTGATTGACAGACGAAATTGGCAACGGGGCTTGCTGCGAGAGAATGAGTGACAGGTGTGCAAAGTGTTTCGTTCCAATTGGAATTGAAGATGACCATACCTGAGATCGATTGGTCAAGCTCTGGTCTTGCTTGAGGATATATAACAGGAGACAAAGTTTAGCTCGAGAGGCTGGAAGAGAGAGGAGGAGAGATGGAGAGAGAGAGACTGAATGTGGATAGTATGTTTAACTCACCGACTTAGATAGAGGAGCGATTGATTGACGGTTGGACGAATGTTTGGTGATAGAACAGGGGCGCTCAAATAGGTGTGTGATTTTTGCATTAATAGATAATGTGAAAGTGTGTTTGTAAGCAAGGACACATTGTGAACGAGTTATGTCGAGATCGCCCGCCTGAGGGGATTTCAGTGAGGAAGAGTATCTGATAAGGTGTGTTGAAGACGCAGTTAAGGCGATGTGTGTGTGATGCAATTGCAAGGCAATAGAACTGGGTTTTTAGATAGTTGGGAATTCCATCAATAGCTAATGCTTACAATTCCCGTTTTAGTAGAATGTTTAGTTAAGATATGTATTATATTGTGTTTGTAATTTCTCTACTCATTGTATGATATGAGTATGATATAATAAATATGCCACCTGCTGTTTGATATGTCATTTACTGAGTATGGTCATGATGATGTGGATGAGTGTGAAAATGTTCTAAGTTAGATCACGGCCAAGGCAAACAGTGGGATCTGCTACAACTGCTTCTTCGTCGTCTGCCTTACACCTTTAGCGTGCAGGATCATATTTGCAAGGTCATTTGATTTCGATATGTGACCGTACAAATCGAGTTTCCTTCTTTTGACAGTTGCATTGAGGTTTTCAAAAGGCCCTATTGCTGTTGTAATTCTTTCTCGTATTTCCTACAATGTAGTATAATCGAGCATAGAATGCAGAGAATACTTCAATGGCTAGCGAAAGTCAGTAAATAGATCACATCTGGCTTTTTTTTTAAATGAACGAAAAAGTAAACTGGTTGGAAATGGAGTTTTTGAAGACTTCATTGTATTAAGCCACAGCCTGTGAGAGGTGGGGTGGCCAGTGCCCTTCCTTGCTGTTTTTACTTTCCCTAACTCATGCGTAAGGGAACCATTTACAGCTGGGTTGATTGGAGAAGGGGTCCCCGATTAAAATCCTGGCCCGAATTTTTGTTGAGTCTCCAGACGCGATTTGAACCAAGTCACGCTATTACCACAGACAATAGCGAATTGTTCGCAATGAACTGAACTAACGTGCCCCACGAAATGGACATTCCAACTTTAAAATCATTTATTAATTAAGTAACACTGTCTCTTATTTCTCAACATAATATCCATCAACATTGAAACACATATCCAACCCCTTTATCGGTGACTTAAACTTGCAGCATTAAAGTCTTTGGTCTGCTATCTTAGCCAGATTTGCACTTAACGTTCAATCTCTTTGTCATTTGAGAAACGTCACCCGCCAAGGTTGGAGCATAAGTGATGGTATAGGTGAAACCATAGTATTGTTATTGCTACACTGTCTATAGCTACTGACCTGACAGCTATAATCGTTATCCTCAGCCGTCACACATATACTTCTGTTTCAATCTGAATAGGACGACCAAATCGGGCTTCATCAGCAAATTTGTGAACAAAAAAACGTTAACTAATTTAAGACCCGGTTAGCGCCGATTTACGATGGACATACTTCTCAACGCAAACAGAAAGCATTTATTCATTGACTTTCCTTTGTAGAAAGTTCCCCCCCCCCTCCCTTTTCCCTTCACAACCCACACGCGCCCCCCCCCTCCTCACCCCACAAATAGTCTTAAAATAATCAAAAGCTTTGTAAAAAGAAAAAGTTTAAAAAATGTTTTTTTTTTTTTTAATATTCCTTATCTTCTCTTCACTCCAAACCTTTCTACAGGGGACGGAGTCGGCTAGTGGTTAAGTGACACGACTCACAACCAGGTTTGCTTCCCATCACAGCATCAGCCGTTACCCCAGGGAAGCTAACCCTTAGAAAATGCAGGAGGAAGCAGACCCTTACATAAAATGCATGCAGAAGTTGGATGCACTGGCCAAAAGGCGAAACATAAAAACATAGTGCAACGCGCACATCGCCTTGGGGAATGAAGAAATTAGGAGAACACAAAAAAAAAACACATAAAAAAAACACCTTTCTACCATTCTTCCATTTCTTTCATTATAATCTTTAACTTGAATTCCCTCCAAACCTTTCTACCATTACCTCCGAGTCTTTCATTATATTCTCTAACCTTCACTTACTCTCAACCTCCCTCCCTGCATCTCCATGCCTTTTATTAGATTCTCAAACCTTCACTCTCCCAACCTCCCTCTCTGTAACATCCATCTTTTTTTTCCACTATATTATTTAGTTAAAATTTTTCCTTCTCAATTCTCAGCATTTTTTTTCGTAAGTTAAATATGTCTGGAGACTCGAAGAATGAGGACAGGAAGTGCGCCGCTATAAAAACCCTCGAGGCTGCTATCCCCCGACCGAGGCCCTGCGACCAGTGATCAATCAATCAATTTAGACCCTGGTGATTTTTGTGGTGATTTCAAGAGAGACATTTTTTAAAGATAAGGGGATGCAAGGGGAGATTTTGAGAAGATTAAGTGAAGAATAGAACTGATGAAGATGAAACTAAGAAACGATTCTTAACGAGAAAAAAATTATATTTTGAAAAAAACAAAACAGGGATCTATGTTTGTATTTGTTTTTAAAATTGACATTTTTTAATTCCTTTTTTTTAATGTTTTCATTTGATTTTTTTTATAAAGGCAACCAATATGCCGTGTTGTTTTAACAGAAGTGACGTAATGTCATCAAGGACAAGTCTAAAGATACATGGTCGCTTTTATCAGATGGTGAAAGCTTTCGGTTGTTATTTTAGCTCCCTAGTTGAGCACACTTCTATTTTTTCCCAACTTTTCAATTATGCTCGATTCAGTCATAATGCCTACTCATTCATTTTGTGGAATGTTAATTCACAAAAGGCCGTATAGGTGGATAGTGATTGGTCTCAGACAGGTGGATAGTGATAGGTCCAAACCGGTAGATAGTGATTGGTCTCAGATAGGTGGATAGTGATTGGTCTCAGACAGGTGGATAGTGATTTGTCTCAGACAGGTGGATAGTGATTGGTCTCATGTGGATAGTGATTGGTCTCAGACAGGTGGATAGTGATTGGTCTCAGACAGGTGGATAGTGATTGGTCTCAGGTGGATAGTGATTGGTCTCATGTGAATAGTGATTGGTCTCAGGTAGATAGTGATTGGTCTCAGACAGGTGGATAGTGATTGGTCGCAGACAGGTGGATAGCGATTGGTCTCAGAAAGGTGGATAGTGATTGGTCTCAGGTAGATAGTGATTGGTCTCAGACAGGTAGATAGTGATTGGTCTCAGGTGGATAGTGATTGTTCTCAGACAGGTGGATAGTGATTGGTCTCAGACAGGTGGATAGCGATTGGTCTCAGACAGGTGGATAGTGATTGGTCTCAGACTGGGGGATAGTGATTGGTCTCAGGTGGATAGTGATTGGTCTCAGACAGGTGGATAATGATTGGTCTCAGGTGGATAGTAATTGCTCTCAGGTGGACAGTGATTGGTCTCAGACAGGTTGGATATTGTTTGGATCAATTCTCCATTTCATTACGATCTTGTCTCAGTTATGAACGCCTTATATATAAATATATATATATATATATATATATATATATATATATATATATATATATATATATATATATATATATATATATGCATGCGCTTTCATTTCTTCTCTCTCTCCCTCGCCATCGTTCAGCAAGAAAAGAACATTTTCTTACATCGTTTTGTAGTTACAGCGGATCTGCGTTATCTGCCCGCACTGGTCCGACACATCTGGTTCCAGCAAGCTAACACATGTTTGGGACTATGTTTGCTATACCTCTTCAAAACAAATTCTCTCAGTCAAGCTGCGCAAGTGTAGCCTGTGTTCAGAACTGTCACCTGAAGGCAAGATAGTGTTTTGGACAAGATCTGGTTCGCTGATAATCCCGATGTGTACAATCAGATATGGGTCGTGGACTGCTGAGACTCTTTAGAGCTAATCGAAAATATGTCTCAAAGAACCACATGTATTTCCTTCATCGATTTGACTGACTGTCTGAGACTTACCTTATCACTGTGCAGTAAATAATAGTCCTCAACCTTCAACGCATCAAATCAAACTTGAATGTATTTAAAGCTGTAGACAATTTGGTAAAACTATAGAAAGTACAAATGTTTTATAAATATTATAAAATCATAATTACCAATTAACAGCCAAAGATAAGCAGGAACAAGCACTACAGACAGAAAGTTCGTCTAGACCTGCCTCAAGATATATATTCTTAGGAGAACAAGCAGCCACTAAAAATGTGTATTTTTATTGATTTGACCTTTCAGAGGCCCAGCTTGCAAATTGGACTACAGACTTATTAGTATGATTCATACATTCTTTTTTAAGTTTCGGAGACCATGTTTCTCCTATATTTGGCGAGTCTATCGCTGTTTGTCAGTTCTGTGTTTTGCTTTCTTCAGTCTTATAATAGTAGAATACCCACGCGCAAGCTTTATTTAAAAGTGTGCCTTTGCCCATTTGATCCTGCAGTTTTGAGATTGCTGTTTTCTAAAAAGAAATGATTACCAAATTATATGTTCAGATCAGGAGAACTTTTGATAGAGTTGAGTTCAGTTCAGTTCATCTCGTGACTCCTTGATAGAGTTGAGTTCAGTTCATCTCGTGACTTCTTGATAGAGTTGAGCTCAGTTCAGTTCATCTCGCGACTCCTTGATAGAGTTGAGCTCAGTTCAGTTCATCTCGTGACTCCTTGATAGAGTTGAGTTGAGTTCAGTTCATCTCGTGACTTCTTGATAGAGTTGAGCTCAGTTCAGTTCATCTCGTGACTCCTTGATAGAGTTGAGCTCAGTTCAGTTCATCTCGTGACTCCTTGATAGAGTTGAGTTCAGTTCATCTCATGACTTCTTGATAGAGTTGAGCTCAGTTCATCTCATGACTTCTTGATAGAGCTGAGCTCAGTTCAGTTCATCTCGTGACTCCTTGATAGAGTTGAGCTCAGTTCAGTTCATCTCGTGACTCCTTGATTGAGTTGAGTTCAGTTCATCTCGTGACTCATTCATAGTGTTGAGCTCAGCTCAGTTCATCTCGTGACTCTTTGATAGAGTTGAGCTCAGTTCAGTTCATCTCGTGACTCCTTGATAGAGTTGAGTTCAGTTCATCTCGTGACTTCTTGATAGAGTTGAGCTCAGTTCAGTTCATCTCGTGACTCCTTGATAGAGTTGAGCACAGTTCAGTTCATCTCGTGACTTCTTGATATAGTTGAGTTGAGTTCATCTCGTGACTTCTTGATAGAGTTGAGTTCAGTTCATCTGGTCACTTCTTGAGATCGTTAGGGCCTATAGCTGACTGCTAGCGTCAGGGCCAGCGAACCAGAGCTGCCAAGACCCTTCTACACCTCCATGTGGTGATCCTGGATAACAGGCTGCAGCTGGGCATACTGGCTAATGAGCAGGGATCGAAGAGGGAATGCTAACCCGGTACTCAAAAACTGTTTGCTGAAGTCGGATGTGTTGGACCGAAAGGTGCGAATATCGCAGTCAAGCTGTAAACTACGACACAGCGCATTCCGTTCTCTGGACTACATTCTGCTACTTAAGCCCTATCAGGGATTGGTAGCGGGAGATTGAGAACGAACGCAGAAGAAGAAGATGATAGGGATAAAGAATGAAACACTTAGCCAAGTCGTGACCAGATATCCTACAAGGAATTATTTAGACACTGGACACAAACAGTCGAGGCTAAAAAAACACTCAGCTATTATACAATCAGAATGTCCTTTACTTATGTTTGTTGTAACCATGGAAACATGATTGGTAGGGGAGGTCCCTCTCCTCTTACCAGGCGTGTCAGTCAGGAGGTGGGTAGATGGATGGTCTATATATTTGCAGGTTGTGAACATCTAATAAACAGCTAAAACCAGAAAAGATGATTTGAGTGGGAACAACCCCTCCACCACGCAAAGACACAACGGTTCAATCATATAGCTGTAAACTAGATTATAAACATGTGCATATAGGAAAATGGGCGGGCCTTAATAATGACAAAGTGGTTCTCAATTACAGACTATGATTTTAGGAACATGGCACAATAGAATGGGTACTCAATTACAGAATTTCAGACTATGATTTTTTTTCTTGCAATGTTACATAGGAACCCATTTTCTGTATTAATATATAATTGTAAAACGACTCTTCTTGTATTTGATATCATCAGCATGATTATAACAACTTCATTTGTAACTAAAAGCAGCAATTTAAGGATATAGACGTGTTTTGGTTTAAATTCAAGATGATCCTCTAGACAGCTGCAGCGGAAGACAGATCCAAGAAGGATATAATAAGGACGCAATGATTGACAGAAGAAGTGCAAATAATATTATGAAAAATGAAATAGTCGTGTGAACTATATGAAAACTAAGAATGCACAAGGAAAATAAAGAAATGCATAGAAGATCTAACACTTAGAAGCAAACTCGATAAGAAAACGCTAACAACACAACTAGAATCCATGAAAGACGTTTGTGAAACATTAGAAAATAATATCGAAGAAATCAAGAAGCTGTTCTTCAGAACCATAAGGTGCATGCTGAAGGAACAAGAAACAAAATATAACAGACGCAAATGTCGATCGAGTTTCAAGAGGGCCAGGCTCTACTACTGCTGAAAAAACAAGTGACGAGGATCTTAAGGCAGCATTGGAGAAACCTAAATTAAAGCAGCTTGTCAATATTGTATAACACCAGAAATGGACCAGTTTATGGGAACTGCCAGTTATTCATGAAGGTTCTCATGGCTAACCTGACTCTGCAATGATATACAAAGGATTTAGAGGTATCCATTATTTTCACCAATCAATTCAGAGTGACAACCGAAATATTGAAAACCACAGATCTATCTCCCTTCTTGTTGTCAGGCAAAGCCTACTGTAGGATAATGAGAACCACAGATTTATCTCCATTCTTGTTGTCAGGCAAAGCCTACTGTAGGATAACGAAACCCACATATTTATCTCTCTTCTTGTTGTCAGGCAAAGCCTACTGTAGGATAATACAAACCACAGATTTATCTCCCTTCTTGTTGTCAGGCAAAGCCTACTGTAGGATAATACAAATCACAGATTTATCTCCCTTCTTGTTGTCAGGCAAAGCCTACTGTAGGATAATACAAACCACAGATTTATCTCCCTTCTTGTTGTCAGGCAAAGCCTACTGTAGGATAATACAAACCACAGATTTATCTCCCTTCTTGTTGTCAGGCAAAGCCTACAGTAGGATAATACAAACCACAGATTTATCTCCCTTCTTGTTGTCAGGCAAAGCCTACAGTAGGATAATACAAACCACAGATTTATCTCCCTTCTTGTTGTCAGGCAAAGCCTATTGTAGAATATTTGAGCAAAGACTAAGATAGGCTGGACCACAGATAGG
This sequence comes from Ariolimax columbianus, assembly GCA_036924085.1. Classification (NCBI taxonomy): domain Eukaryota; kingdom Metazoa; phylum Mollusca; class Gastropoda; order Stylommatophora; family Arionidae; genus Ariolimax; species Ariolimax columbianus. Next base: position 47,203,974 of record JAVGWX010000004.1, read on the forward strand.
CGAACCCAATGACTCCATTATTGAGAGCATAAATTATATTTCAATTATGTGGCTATATGGAAGTAAGGAGTAAGGCCACTGCAGTCTTCCAAAAATGCCAATCAATGCAACTAAGAGGGGTGGATATGCAGGTAGCAAATTAATTCTGCAAAATAAGTTGCTACAGAAACTGCACGAGCTTTTATGCAGGTTCCTGTAACGACCCAGGTGCATTGGTGACTGCATGCCTCGCAAGGAACAAACAAAAATCGACATATCGATATTTAATATATATATATAATATATATATATATATATATATATATATATATATATATATATATATATATATTACTTTTTATTGATGTAAATTATTGATAAATTTATATTTATTTATGTAAATCTTTTTATATTTAAATTTATCTCTATAAATCCTTTTATATTTCAATTTATTTTCTGTAACTTCATGTATTTTTCAATTGATTTCTGTAAAATCTTTTATATTTCAATTTATTTATGAAAGTCCTTTTTTATTTTAATTAATTTTTGTGTATCATTTAATGTTATTTTTTGTCCCTTACATTCTTTAACATTTTAATTAATGTATGTAAATGATTTTATATCCTAATTTATTTCCCTACATTATTTTTTTTAAATTTACGAATGTAAATCCTTTTATACTTAATTTTACTTTGAATTATTTTATCTCTTCGTGTACATATTTCTGTAAATCCTTATATATTTCAGTACATTGCTGTTTATCATTGTATCATTCCGTCACGAACATTTTTAAAACAATAAATCTTTATATAAATAAGTTCATGTGTGTAAATACATTTCAATTTATTTATGTAAATCCTAATACCTTTTCGTGAATATATTTCAATAAATGGTTATATTTTTATATTTGTTTCTCTGATGACTTGCATCTCTCCCTGGATGACTGAAACATACACATGGTTAAAAAGCAATTCCACGCGAGAGCATAAACATACGTTAATCGACATTTCCACCCAAATAGACCTATATCAGGTGTTTGAGAAACGAGAAAAACACAAACAGAAACTTCAATCTAAGTTAAGTAATCATCGGTGTAAAATACACTGTGTCTCACTCGCTACCAGCACCTAGTTGTCCCTTACAACTTTTAAACCAATCTATGTAATTCATTATAATTTGACAGGGACATACATTGGTGTGTGAGAGACAGAATGAGCTTATATTACACATGTTGCAAGTGCGTGTGTATCCCCCTCGCTAACGGCCCCTGGTTTTTCCATGCAACTTTTAAACCAGTGCACTTAATGCCATACAATTTGACATGGACATATTGTGAACCAGTTGGACGGTAAGGGGTACATACTGGCTATTTTCAACTGGACGAAGCGACATGCCCCCATCTCAAATGTCTGCTTACTTCTTTGAAGATCGTGTCATTTCTAAATGACTATGGCAACCAAGGTTGCACAACCTTACTTTAAATCATTTCTTCATATTGTGCTTGCTGAAAAAAACAGTGTTTTTCAACAAGCCAATGAATCTCATGAAACTACAAGAAATTATTCGGTTTGAAACTGAGCCTGTGTAACTCCTTATGCGTAACATGGAGATGCGTGTGCTGGAAGGCGCTGATGCTAATGGCGACCACTTGTAACAAATAATATGAGCTCATTATGTTTCACACACACCATGACACGTCCATGTTAAAATTGTAATGAAATACATTCATTGGTTTAAAAGTTATAAGGGGAAAACCAGTGCCTGGTAGCTAGTGGGACCTCATGTGTAAGGCATACACTTGATAAAACTCAAAAGTTATAAGGTAAAACCAGGGACTGGTAGCTAGTGAGACCTCATGTATAAGGCATGCACTTGATAACACTCAACAATTCCTCACTACCTTGATTAAGCAGATAGTTTCTACTGTAAAACTGTTTATTTACTGTGTATATATTTCAGCTGTATTGAGTTGTACTGTAATCACCTATAAATGCAAGTTGTACAGTAAGCACCTATATATTCATTCTCTAGTTCTTCTTCGATTTTTCTTCTTTTCCGTCGTCGTCCCTCATTCGGAAAAAAAAATATTTAGTAATAGTTGACAGTGAGCCTGCGATATCTGAACTTATCGGTCCGACGCATCCGGTTTTAGTGCGGTATATTTTTGGTACATCTCTTTTCTCAGCCATGTCACAGAAATGCATCATGTTTTCAAGGTCGCCACTTGCCAGTGGAAGTGAGTCTTAATCAGCTCTGGTTTGGTGACCGCAATATAAAATATTTTTGAAAACCATATATAATATATATTTTTTTTATATTTGTTCCTTCGATTTCTTGTATTTTTCTTTGAACAATTTTCTATACATCCGTATTTATCTTCATATCATCATCATCAAGCGCCCAGCCGGTTGGCGATCATGCACCTCCATTTCCTCCTATCATTGTGTCCGTTATGAGTTCCGTCGTTGGTCGCCTCTCATGCCATGCTTCACACTGAATAAAACGTCGTCTCTTTGTCTAACTCTATCCCTCTTGCGTGCGATTCTGTCCGTTGTCACCATGTGTTCGAACCGCTGCCTTCTGATGACATGCTCGAAAAAAATATATTTATATATATATACATACACATATATTTATATATATATATATATATATATATATATATATACATACACATAGATTTATATATATATATATATATATATATACATACACATTTATTTATATATATATATATATATATATATATATATATATATATATATATACATACACATTTATTTATATATATATATATATATATATATACACATATATTTATATATATTTATATATACATATATATTTATACTTAGTCAATGACTGACAAAGCTATTAGTGGCCTTATCATGTTATTACATCGTGAAGGTCAGTGAAACTCCCTCCACTTCACTGGGCCCACTGCTATACGCACAGTGCCTCTCGGTTGTTTCATAATCTTTATGTTTGTGTCGTCCTCTCAACTTTTAATATTTGAAGTCCAGTGAACATTTTTACACAACATGTCTACGTCCTAGTACAGTTATGTTATCTGTCGCTGCATCGATCATAAATAAGCTAGATACGTAGACAGGGACGTCTGCCGTGTGCTAAATTCTCGAAGCCAGTTTTTCTCCAACACCCTCCTATACACAAGCCTTTTCAACGTGGTTGGGCCTGACAGGCGGGAAGCTCTCACTAATGTAATTCTTGGGGTTGTCAGGTTGCAGAACTGCAAACCCGTGACATGGAAAGGACCCTGGTCATGATTGATATCAACATATATTCCAGAAATTATATTAAAGACAGGAGCCGAGATGGCCCAGTTGTTAATGCCTAGGCTTCATAGGCGAGCGATCGAAGTTTGCTCCCTTGTTGGATCGCAAAACGTTTCAAATATCTCAACAATCAGTGATGAAGGATCAAAACCAGTGGCCCTGGTCAGAATAGCACAAACAACAGCAGCATTTGCGCGATTGGAACATATATGGAAAGATAAACGACTCTCCCTCGCCATAAAAGTCAGGCTAATATTCTCATTAGTTCGTTTGATATTCCTCTACGCCTGGACTTTTATAGTAGACCTCCAGAGATGAATCCAAGACACGGAGATGAGATGTTTTAGAAGACTCCTAAATATCATCTAAAAAGAGCGTATCACAAATGATGAAGTACGTCGTGGAATTGAGAATACATTCCAATGGATGTTGTTGCTTAGATGTTTGCCTCACTAGTTTCTACTGGCGGAGGCGCGCCCATTCCATCACAGACCGTAGAGGGATGGCGCAGATTTGTGGAGGTGTCAGAAGGGGTGCCCCAACGTTCTCAAGAGGTCAAGGGATGAACTGATCTGAAAACAAATCCTGGGGTCAACCCAGCCCAAATAAATATGGGTACCAGAATAATCTTGGAAAGAAAAAGGGGCCGTCGCGATGCTGACCACATCAACCTAGTGTGCCGTTGGTCAAGCATAATATGGGTCTAACAACATATTCCCAACATCTATATCAAGGTCACCGAAACAAGTAGACATATTACAACTACAGTGGTTCCTTATTTGTACAAGTGTTTCGACCCTTCTATGTGTGTCTACGATTGACCAACTTCGTATTTCTGTTATTTTTGCCTATTATGTACAGCTCTGTACATCTGTTTTAATTTGTTATGTATTTTACATTTTCACTGAGGCCGAAAATGTAATAGTCTTCTTCTTCTTCTTCTTTTTCTTCTTCTTCTTCTTCTTCTTCTTCTTCTTCTTCTTCTTCTTCGTCGAAATTCGATCTCAACCTCCCGCTGTCCTGAACAGGACTTTGTAAGAAGCAGGATGACCGGAGAACGTAATGCGTTCTGTCGTACTCTTAGTTTACGGCTTGACTGAGATTTTTGCACCTTTCTTTCCGACACATATTTCGGGCAGACATTTTTGTGTACCGAGTTACCCTTCTCTCTTCGATCCCATCTTCTTAGCCAGTTCGCCCTATCGGTACCTGTTATCCAGGATCACCACGTGGATGTGTAGAAGGGTCGTGACAGCTCTGGGTCACTGGGCCTGACGCTAGCAGCCAGCTTTCTGTCGCTGACCGCTACAGCTCATGATATGCTCATCATCTTGATCCCAGTGTACAGCAGTGAATGAAATGATCTCAGACATTGACACATAGCTGGCTGCTTGCGTCAGAGTCAGTGACTCATACCTGACCAAGACTCTATTCTGCCTTCTAGTGTTAGCCCTGAGAATATTCAACAGCCTTGCAGCATTTCTAAGAGATCCCGGGTTGAAGTGGAAAGGCAAACCCAGTGTGTGCTGAAATCGAATGTGTTGGGCCGAACGGTGCAGATATAGAACCGTCGCTGAAAACTGCAACGCCACGTTACAGACATCCATGTCACGAAGGTCTTCCTCTCGGTTGCCATTTTTTTGCATACCTTTTAATTCATCCTCAATCAAAACCTTTTCACACCCCCCCCCTCCCTACCCCATAGAGCACAGGTTGCAACAAATACCACCCAAATCATCAAATGCTTACTTGCCCATATCTTTTGAAATTAGCGTGGCTTAAGAATTCTATAATATCCTATAGCCAGCCCCATGACCGACTCTCCTCAATCGTTTCTAACGATTTGCCTGCCATGTTATAGTCTTACTATTATTTTTTCCCTTTCCGGGTTAGGGTAACACTCGGTACGGAACCTTATTATTCCCACAAACAAAACTAGTCTGTCTAGAGTGAAATAGCCATCAGGGATTTCAAGAAGGCTTTTTTTGCCTTACTATTTATCTACACAATGTACGACTGTACTTCGTTACTTTTTAATCTGTATTAAAATATTCACTCTTCACTACAACAATTGTATTTTCTTCCTCACTGCCTTACACCTCTGTATTTCTTCTCACTATGCCTCTCTGTGCTTTTTTCTTTCTCTCACTACCTAAACTGATCAACCCGAGACAAAGGTTAGTCAAAGTAACATTCTCCCTGGACAAAGGTTAGTCAAAGTATCTGTAACATTCTCCCTGTGTTATTTGACTTGATCTCCGCTTCGTGGCATCCAGGAAACACATTACTAGTTACCTGATCCGTTCTGTTGTCCCTCACAACTCATTAAGCATTGTCTTCTATACCTCTCTTCTACTCCCATCATTATTTAGACTTAACTTTGTGCAGTTTACTCCACTTCCTCCTCCCATCTCTGTCTCTGAACTTCTCATACGCACTCACTCACTCACGCGGACACTTACACTCACAGACACTCGATGCCCCTTAGTCATAGTCAGCCTCTCATTGATCCCCAGTGACATTTGATGAACTGTTGTCTAAATCTGACACACGTTGAGGCCAAAGACAAGACATGTAATCCTTTAATCTGATCGGGTGTACTCCGTGAACGTTGACTCTCATAACGTGCCATAAACGTGTCATTGTTTAACTAGCTTCTTGACCCTAACCCGTAGATGTACGGAAAGTATCACCGCCGAAAGGAAGATAAACCGTTAAACAGACAAAGAAAAGTCTACTACAAGAATTGTATTCCATCCGCTCATTCAATCTTCTTGATTCCTTTTCGCTTCCTACAAAAACAGGGCGGTCACTGTAGATGGTCTGATTTCAGGAACATGTATAATAGGACTTGTGCTCCTGCTGTTGTTGGTTCGGTAGCAGCTCATTTTGCATGATGAGGTTGCTAACCTCAGTACAATTTGCTTGAATGATTACTTCTTTTTCTTTTGCCCTGCTGCTCTTTCCTTGCGGTGTTGCAGAGAGGAAGCATGCATCGACTTCTGGTTTGTGTTAGATGGGAGGTTTGTGTTAGATAGCAGGTTTGTGTTAGATGGGAGGTTTGTGTTAGATTGGAGGTTTGTGTTAGATGGGAGGTTTGTGTTAGATGGGAGGTTTGTGTTAGATGGGAGGTTTGTGTTAGATGGGAGGTTTGTGTTAGATGGGAGGTTTGTGTTAGATTGGAGGTTTGTGTTAGATCGGAGGTTTGTGTTAGATATGAGGTTTGTGTTAGATAGGAGGTTTGTGTTAGATGGGAGGTTTGTGCTGTTAGACATGTTGAACCTTTGGAGTTTTTCTTTGATCCACTCTATGCATCATCGCCGGTGTGAACCTCTTGCTCGTGGCCATGAAACCTCCATGTAGTCTGACCTCATATTGCAGCCTTATTAAATGTCCAAACCACTTTATTTTCTGTGATCCAGTAAAGTAACAAGCCTATTTAGTGCCCACCATTTTCTTCAACATGATGTTGCTAATTTTGTCTCGAATTGTCTTTCCTGCTGCACCTCATAGATATCGTATCTCACAGGTCTCCATCTTAGGATTGTTTTCTGACACTGAAAATATAATATAGAAATGTTCAGCGTATTCACCAGCGTCTGTTTATGGGACATAGGGGCACTTGGATATTTCAGTATCGATGCCATCTTGTCATGCACATTGTTTTCCTTTTTGAATTCTATTCTCTCTCTGTCCAGCCTTCGTCGTCAGTGAAGACACTTCTCAGCTACGTAAACTTTCGCACCTGGTTTAGCTTTGTGTCGCCAGCATCTGTTGACGATTGCCAAATCTCAGTCTTGTCGCTGAAGATCTTCGTGTCCTGCTTTAGGGAGGCTGATTCGAGACATGTGAAATGTTGTTGTAAATCATCCACTCTTTACAATTACTATTGAAATGTTTTTGCTTTTTCAGGCACTAGTAGTTCAAACTAATCTTTTGAGAAGTACACAATAATAAAGAATGTTTCAACCCTTATCAGGACTATTGTGAGGCCAACACGTTTTGAACACTTAGAATACTTGGAATCCTGGTATTCAAAAAGGCACGTTAATGTCTGTTGCCAGGTAGCCGAAGGCTTCGGCTATACGTAGTAGGTATTTGACAGCTTCCTGCTGCTGACTATGCCTGGGGGGAAGGTACAAATATTTTGGGTAGATTTTGAACTTCAATTTTTAAATTATGTCCAGGTAGCGGCCGTTAAGACCACTCTTTTAGATTTCCAACAGCCAAGACATTTTTAACGTGCTCGACACTGAACACTGGAGTCCGACCTCACTACCCAGAGATAAGGAGTCCGATCTCATTACCCAGAGATCAGGGGTCCGATCTCACTACCCAGAGATCAGGGGTCCGATCTCATTACCGAGAGATCAGGGGTCCGATCTCATTACCCAGAGATCATGGGTCCGATCTCACTACCCAGAGATAAGGTCCGATCTCATTACCCAGAGATCAGGGGTCCGATCTCACTACCCAGAGATCAGGGGTCCGACCTCACTACCCAGAGACCAGGGGTCCGATCTCAATACCCAGAGATCATAGGTCCGATCTCACTACCCAGAGATCAGGGGTTCGATCTCATTACCCAGAGATCAGGGGTCCGATCTCAAAACCCTGAGATCAGGGGTCCGACCTCACTACCCAGAGATCAGGGGTCCGATCTCATTATCCAGAGATCATGGGTCCGATCTCACTACCCAGAGATCAGGGGTTCGATCTCATTACCCAGAGATCAGGGGTCCGATTTCACTACCCAGAGATCAGGTGTCAGATCTCACTACCCAGAGATCAGGGAAATCTTTACCAGAAGATGCACGTGAAAAAAATCCCGGTCTTCACCCGAACCCGCAACCTCCAGCATCAGAGACGGACACTTTACTCCAAGTATTCCAAGTATTCCAAGTATTCCAAGTACTCCAAGTATTCCAAGTATTCTAAGTACTTCAAGTACACAATAATAACGAATAATTCAACGCTTATCAGAACTATTTTTCAGGCCAGCAAGTTTTGAATACATCCCGATTAAAATAATTGGATTCGGTCTGTGGTTGAAAAAAAAAAGTGTATCACAATGAGGCCAAAATATGTAAACAACAACAACTCCAACATCCCATGACAACTGGTTATTCTCTTTATAAACTATGAACACAACTGGAGATATGTACAAGTTAATTAAGGCACAAGCTTGGCCCATTGTACACCGCAGAGTTTAGCTCATCCATGTTCGTAATAAATAACGGGGAACGTGTAGCTTCGTTGACAGTGAGCTGGCTTGCTAGACTGGGAGTACAGCGTGACTGACGTTTGCGTTGGGGAAGGTTGTTGTTAGCCACAATGAGTAAGTTGACTCTGGTGTGCGCCCTGAACAGGGCGTTAAGTGGCAGGTTGTAGTAGCTTTCCTCACATTCTGAGCGTGCTGATGAATGTGGACCGTGATCCTCCAGGCGGTTGTGCTATGCTTGGCTTCATCTCGTCATATAGACTGCCTTGAAAACAGCTGTTTACAGGGAACGCTACATGGAAGCGAGATAATGGTCTTGGTCAGTGTATTGTGCCTGACCACGAAGACACGTCCTGGTCAGTATGTTGTGTCTGACTGGGCTAGTGTACGAGGCGTGTTCAAATGAAACCAGACCTAACTGCACCAAGTGAACATAGATACGATGCGCTTGATGACGTCACTTCTGGTGTATACAGCACATACCAACTCACTGTCGACCAGGCTACACGGTACAGGTGGGTCGACCAGGCTACACGCTACAGGTGGGTCGACCAGGCTACACGCTACAGGGACATCGACCAGGCTACACGCTACAGGTGGGTCGACCAGACTACACGCTACAGGTGGGTCGACCAGGCTACACGCTACAGCTGGGTCGACCAGGCTACACGCTAGAGGTGGAGCGAGACACAATGATATCCGGAATGTATTGCTAATCCTACCGCTGACCGTCTGCTATATACTGAAACGATTATATCCAACCCCTTCTGTCCTTTTCACCCTCTTATAAATTTTTCTCATCGCTTCAGTATGTTCAACCATCCTCTTCTCATGAATAATATATATATATATATATATATACCATTACTTCCTCCGAGGCCAGATGAAATGGAACACGTTGTATATCACTAGACGACAGTTAATAAACACATGCAGACAGATTTACATGGTATTGGGCCGAAGGGCGAGAGCCCGGATGCTGCTGCATCTGTAACAACAACAACAACGACTTCTGTTTGTTTTACCAATTGCTGAAATCTACCTGTCATATTTTATAGGAATAAAGGATGCTTTCCAGAACAGTCACCGCAAATTCTGTGGGATAAGAATTTATTTCACTCTCGATACAAACAATGTGAAAATCGTATGCATTACTGGGTTTCAGAACTGTGTCATCAGAGGTTCAAAAACATGTTGTCAGAGGTTCAGAACCGTGTTGTCAGAGGTTCAGAACCATGTTGTCAGAGCTTCAGAACCGTGTTGTCAGAGGTTTGAAACCGTGTTGTCAGAGCTTCAGAACCATGTTGTCAGAGGTTCAAAACCGTGTTGTCAGAGCTTCAGAACCGTGTTGTCAGAGGTTTGAAACCATGTTGTCAAAGTTTCGGAACCATGTTGTCATGTATATGGACTGGGCAGTCTTGTAGGACATATTCAAGATTTTTTGTTTTTCGTCTTGTTTTTAAAAATCTTGTAAAATTGTTTTCTTCTTTTTCAATTTGTACCTTTTCTTCTTGTTTTTTTTTGTCTTCTTGTTAAATTTCTTTTCTTTCTTTTTTGTTTATCTTGTTGTTCAATATGTTCTTCTTCCTCTTGCTCATTTTGTTTCATCTTGTCTTCTCGTTTTTCTTTTTGTTCCATTTCCTTACCTTTTTCTTCTTTTTCATTATATCTCCCTTTTTCTTCTTCTTCTTGTTCAATTTGTCTCATTTCCTCTTCTTATTTTTCTTCTTATTCAACTTATTTACCTTATTCTTATTGTTGACCGTGGTCGCCTTCTTCTATTTCTTCTTGTTCAATGTGTTGTCCTTCCTTTTCTAGTCATTCTTTTTGCTCAATTTGTTACCCTTTCTCTTCTTGTTTTTTTCCCTGTTAAATTGCTTTACCTTCTTCTTTTTCTTCTTGTTCAATTTGTCCCCCTTCTTCTCCTCATCCTCCTTCTTCTTCCCCTTCATCCTCCTCTTCTTCTTCTTTTTCTTCTTCTTCTTCTTTTTCTCCTTCTTCTTCTTTTTCTTCTTCTTCTTCTTTTTCTTCCTCTTCTTCTTCCTCTTCTTCTTCTTCTTCCCCTTCTTCTACTTCTTCTTCTTCTTCTTCCTCCTCTTCTTCTTCTTTTTCTTCTTCTTCTTCTTTTTCTTCATCTTTATCTTCGTCGTCGTCTGCTTCTTGATCTGTTTCTTCCTTTTCTTTTTCTTTTCGTTCAATTTGTTCCCTGTCTTCTTCGTCTTCTTCTTCGTCTTCTTTGACTTCTTCTTGAACTGTTTAATTTTTTCCACTTCTTAATTTGTCTCCATCATCGTCAAGCTCATTCTATTTTCCCCGCACTCCTCTACCTCCTTAGTGTTCGTGGCATCTCACTGGCTTTGCTTAAAAAGACACTAACACAATAGAAAAAGACAAACAACTAAACCTTTATTCCAGAATAGAAGCAACGCCAACTGTTATTTGTCTGGACAATGTTATTCTGGCTACACTGTCGACAATGTTAAAATAGAATCGTCCCTATTCGGAATCGGTGCATGCACCAACGTGAACTTGACACAGCATAATCAATCCGCCATTTTGAATCTGGCTAACTCCAGTCCGTATTCATTGCTCTCTCTCCAAGCTAGCGAGAACATCCTGGCTGAGACTTTCAATGAACATCATGTGTTTTATGGGCTTACCCACCCACCATCCAATCACGTAGGCATGCTGGCACCATCCGGTAAATAATTAACAACTAGGAGATGTTTTATTTCTTCTTTTTCGTTGTTTGCATCTTTGTTAAAGAACACTGTAAGACGATGATTTGATTTCAGTTTTCTAACGCTGACATATGGCACATTTGTGAATTATGTATTGCGCGATATTTGAGACAGCGACACAGAGGACAAGATTAGATATCTAGATGATATTAGATGTATGAGACAAAGGCACACATGTCAAGATTAGATATCTAGATGATATAAGATATATGAGACAAAGGCACTCATGTCAAGATTAGATATCTAGATGATATAAGGTATATGAGACAAAGGCACACATGTCAAGATTAGATATCTAGATGATATAAGATATATGAGACAAAGGCACACATGTCAAGATTAGATATCTAGGGGATATAAGATATATGAGACACCGGCACACATGTCAAGATTAGATATCTAGACGATATAAGATATATGAGACAAAGTCACACATGTCAAGATTAGATATCTAAATGATATAAGATATATGAAACAGAGGCACAAATGTCAAGATTAGATATCTAAATGATATAAGATATATGAAACAGAGGCACAAATGTCAAGATTAGATATCTAAATGATATAAGATATATGAAACAGAGGCACAAATGTCAAGATTAGATATCAAAATGCGATCATGAATGAGACAGAAGCGTAAAGGCCCTAATACATGTTCACTATCATACACAAGACATATACACAAAAGTCAAGATTAAATGTCTAGATGTGATCATAATATTATAAATAGACTGAAATTGGAGTATGTGATTGTGTTTTCTGTTAATTTTAGATTATGTACTGGCTCACAAACACGCATACACGGTAACTCTCTCTTTTTCTCTCTCTCTCTGTTTCTCTATTTCTCTCTCTCTCTCTCACAAGCTTTCGATTTCTCTGTCACAGCCACGAGCGATACAATTGAAAACAATTCTGATACACCTAGTCGCTCTTCTTCTACTCTGGAGTGTAGAGTATTCTACATCACTTACTTAGCCGCTCCTCTTCTACCTTGGAGTGTAAAGTCTTCTACCTCACTTACTTGGTCGCGCTTCTTCAACCATGAGATGTAGAGTCTTCTACCTCACTTACTTAGTCGCTCTTCTTCTACCATGGGGTGTAGAGTCTTCTACCATGGGGTGTAGAGTCTTCTACCTCACTTACTTGGTCGCGCTTCTTCTACTATGCGATGTAGAGTCTTCTACCTCACTTACTTAGTCGCTCTTCTTCTACTATGGGGTGTAGAGTCTTCTACCTCACTTACTTAGTCGCTCTTCTTCTACCATGGGGTGTAGAGTCTTCTACCATGGGATGTAGAGTCTTCTACCTCACTTACTTGGTCTTGCTTCTTCAACCATGAGATGTAGAGTCTTCTACCTCACTTACTTAGTCGCTCTTCTTCTACCATGGGGTGTAGAGTCTTCTACCATGGGATGTAGAGTCTTCTACCTCACTTACTTGGTCTTGCTTCTTCAACCATGAGATGTAGAGTCTTCTACCTCACTTACTTAGTCGCTCTTCTTCTACCATGGGGTGTAGAGTCTTCTACCATGGGATGTAGAGCCTTCTACCTCACTTACTTGGTCTTGCTTCTTCAACCATGAGATGTAGAGTCTTCTACCTCACTTACTTAGTCGCTCTTCTTCTACCATGGGGTGTAGAGTCTTCTACCTCACTTACTTAGTCGCTCTTCTTCTACCATGGGGTGTAGAGTCTTCAACCATGAGATGTAGAGTCTTCTACCTCACTTACTTAGTCGCTCTTCTTCAACCATGAGATGTAGAGTCTTCTACCTCACTTACTTAGTCGCTCTTCTTCAACCATGAGATGTAGAGTCTTTTACCTCACTTACTTAGTCGCTCTTCTTCTACCATGAGATGTAGAGTCTTCTACCTCACTTACTTAGCCGCTCCTCTTCTACCATGAGATGTAGAGTCTTCTACCTCACTTACTTGGCCGCTCCTCTTCTACCCTGGAGTGTAAAGTCTTATATCTCACTTACTTAGCCGCTCCTCTTCTACCATGAGATGTAGAGTCTTCTACCTCACTTACTTAGTCGCTCTTCTTCAACCATGAGATGTAGAGTCTTTTACCTCACTTACTTAGCCGCTCTTCTTCTACCATGAGATGTAGAGTCTTCTACCTCACTTACTTAGCCGCTCCTCTTCTACCATGAGATGTAGAGTCTTCTACCTCACTTACTTAGCCGCTCCTCTTCTACCATGAGATGTAGAGTCTTCTACCTCACTTACTTGGCCGCTCCTATTCTACCATGAGATGTAAAGTCTTCTACCTCACTTACTTAGCCGCTCCTCTTCTACCATGAGATGTAGAGTCTTCTACCTCACTTACTTAGTCGCTCTTCTTCTACCATGAGATGTAGAGTCTTCTACCTCACTTACTTGGCCGCTCCTCTTCTACCATGAGATGTAGAGTCTTCTACCTCACTTACTTGGCCGCTCCTATTCTACCATGAGATGTAGAGTCTTCTACCTCACTTACTTGGCCGCTCCTATTCTACCATGAGATGTAAAGTCTTCTACCTCACTTACTTAGCCGCTCCTATTCTACCATGAGATGTAGAGTCTTCTACCTCACTTACTTGGCCGCTCCTCTTCTACCATGAGATGTAGAGTCTTCTACCTCACTTACTTGGCCGCTCCTATTCTACCATGAGATGTAAAGTCTTCTACCTCACTTACTTAGCCGCTCCTATTCTACCATGAGATGTAGAGTCTTCTACCTCACTTACTTGGCCGCTCCTCTTCTACCATGAGATGTAGAGTCTTCTACCTCACTTACTTGGCCGCTCCTCTTCTACCATGAGATGTAGAGTCTTCTACCTCACTTACTTGGCCGCTCCTATTCTACCATGAGATGTAGAGTCTTCTACCTCACTTACTTGGCCGCTCCTATTCTACCATGAGATGTAAAGTCTTCTACCTCACTTACTTAGCCGCTCCTATTCTACCATGAGATGTAGAGTCTTCTACCTCACTTACTTGGCCGCTCCTCTTCTACCATGAGATGTAGAGTCTTCTACCTCACTTACTTGGCCGCTCCTATTCTACCATGAGATGTAAAGTCTTCTACCTCACTTACTTAGCCGCTCCTATTCTACCATGAGATGTAGAGTCTTCTACCTCACTTACTTGGCCGCTCCTCTTCTACCATGAGATGTAGAGTCTTCTACCTCACTTACTTGGCCGCTCCTCTTCTACCATGAGATGTAGAGTCTTCTACCTCACTTACTTGGCCGCTCCTCTTCTAACCTGGGTTTTAGAAGATTGCCAGAAAGAGCGCCACTGTTCTATCCGCTGTCTACCGATTGACCTGACTCCAGTCTAGTCCACGGTTTCCTATAGCCTGTCTTATGTTGTCAACCCAGCGGACTGTGGGTCGGCCTCTGGGTCTGGATCCTTGACTCTTTGCTTTCTATGACTGCCGTGGTACCCGATCTTCTATCATTATGTATGTTCTCATAGACATGTATATTAATGTCTCATTTATGTTGTGTGGCTATGTGCAGGAAAGACGTGATAGCGTTTTACATTGGAACAAGATTGTCCATGAAATGAGACTAATGTCAGTAAGAATGATTTTGTTCTAAATGGAGAACATTTGACTGACAAGAGAAATAACAGAGAGGTTATAAGAGGCAGCAGAGAGAACGAGAAGGAGACAGAAAGAAACAGACCTAAAGATAGTAGGAGAGTATGATATATATATATAGAACAAGACAGCGAGAATGAGAGAGACAGAAAGAGTTTCTTCTTCTTCTTTGTTCGCTCTCAATCTCCCGCTACCAAGCCCTGAAAAAAGATTTGCAAGTATCGAAATGTAGTCCAGAGAACGGAATGCGTTGTGTCGTGGTTTACAGCTTGACTGCGATATGTGCACCTTTCGGTCCAACACATCCGACTTCAGCAAGCATTTTTTAGTACCGATTTGCCTCCCTCTTCGATCTCTTCTCCTTAGCCAGTCTGCTCTGCTGCAGCCTGTTATCCAGGATCACCGCGTGGAGGTATAGAAGGGTCTTGGCAGCCCTGGTTTCGCTGACCCTGACGCTAGCAGAGAGAGAGAGAGAGAGAGAGAGAGAGAGAGAGAGAGAGACCCAAAGTTACAAAGCGATTGAGAAAGAGAAATAACGAAAGAGAGACCGAGCCATAGAGAATAAGTGTGGCAGGGAATGACATGGTCCAAGAAAAAACGAAAGATAGACGGAGAGAGATAGAGACAGACAGATAGACACCCATAGAGATAGAGAGTAAGAAAGATACCACGATAGAGTAAGGGACGAAGAAAGATAGAGTGAGAGAGAGAAAAAGCGAGAGAAAGAGTAAGAAAGACAGCACGGGCCATTACTAACAAACAGAGATCTATATTTGTCAGCAACAATGACAATGAAGTTTCCGGGCAATATAAAGAGAACACAAACAGGCAGGATAAAGCAATAGGCCGGTCTGGGATTTAGAACTATGCAGACTGCTGGTTCAATATCCGACTCTTTTCTCTACATACGGCGTGTATCGGTGGGAAACCGAATTGTTGGAAGACTAATTAAAAATGGCGCTTCTTGTGTGGTCCGTAGTGGTATTTCTCTGTCCCAGAGTTATGAATATTTATTAGCTCAGATGTCGGGGAATAATGAGACAGAGGTGTAATCGAAACAGGAGAGATGCGAATTGTTCGTAATGTCGCTCCATAAATAATTCCTGCAACGTTATAAACCCACCTGGGAAAGTGCAAAGAAAGCCTATAACTTTTCGTGTGATTATGTGAGATTTGGTGCAAATGCCGTTAATATATTTATCAAAGGTTTCTCTTTTTCTATTGAGAATGAAATTGCTGAGGGGGAAATTGAAAATAAAATAAAAAGAAATACAAATGTATTCATTTCTTGTGAATGGTCTTCAATCCCGTATTTATTAGTGTGGATACTTTTTGATGGAACACCGCTCGGGTATACAAGACCAATCGCTGGCTTAGTTCATTGACTGTTGTGCTATCAACAAATGGATTTTAGAAAACAAATGTGTATACCAGAACATGGGAAGCACCTCCTACTGAACCGTAAGCTCCACCCCTTCATGAAACCCAGTGCCGGCCTCTTTGATTGCTGGTTGCAATCTATACTCCGCCATTACCAACGCTGCTGCGCTCATTATCCAAGCCTAATCTCGGGTGTAGCAACTAATACGTCTGGCATCTCCAGAACAGTAAGCATACCTGTTCACCTGCCCCCCAATCACAGACTCTGAATAGATTGCTTGAATATCATTCTCATCAATAATTATGCCTATTAATAATACGGTGCACCATTTGGGTATAATTTAGATTTAGTATTATACTAGAACAAATACATGGCAGTAGATGCAAAAAAGGGAGTCTTTGGGTGGTTTATAGAATCAGTTTTACTTAATCTTAGATATAGATAAACATAAAAAATCAATAGCCTTAGGAGAAATGTGGTTCCTGTAAAGAATGTTAGATACGTAACAAAAGACAAGGAAATCGAAGGAGGATATATTATCAGAAAACAGTCAGGGCGAAAAAGAAAGATATGAACATAAAGCGAACATGGTGAGGAATGAAGACCTGTGGAAAAGAGGCAACTGGAACAACATTTTAGGAGAAGAAAATGAGGCTGCATATGACATATCACGAGGAAGGCCACGTCTAACATAGCTAGGTAGGCTCTCGCGTGGAATCCGCAATGGGAAGAGAAAGAGAGGCAGACTTGAAAATATACTGAGAAGAGGATGTGAGAAGACTCTAGGATTAAATGGTCACACATGGAGAGAGGCTGAAAGTGCAGTCCATGACCATGAACTCTGGAGAGATGTGGGCAATGGTCTATGCAAAGAGAGGTCCGATGGGCTTGATTGATTGATTAAATAAGAACGATACTTATCAATAAAAAGATAATAACTATAAATGAAAATGACAAGTAAGGATAGCAAAAAGAGGAGATCAAGTAGTAGTCAGGGTCAAACTGATTCAGATCCCACATCACGTCTCCGTTAGTGCTCATAGATGTAGGCTGTGATGCAGACGTCTGGCCAATGAGATAGGGATCGATCCCTGTGATAAGCTTACTGAGTAACCTCGCATTGCACTACAGTCAGGATGACACCAGTCATTATTCTCAAGTCCGCTTCAGGATGTTAAACAGCAGCTGTACCCTGCTGCTTAAAGACACGTCGTTAAGAGTAAACTCACTTCGGCATGAGTAGCTTCCAACAACATCATCATCATCAACAACATCATAAACATCAACATCATCAACAACAACAACATCAACAACATCATCATCAATAACAACATTGTCATCAAAACAACATCATCATCCACAACAACAACAACAGCAACACGACGAAATGTGTGGTTGTGTGTGTATGTGTGTGTGTGTCACGTGCAATATGCAATCATAGTATTCAATCAGACAAAGGAAGTGCATGATGCCAGGTAGGCAAATGTTTCAACTCAATTCGACCTGTCACCTGGGATCAAGATGCTGAGCAGCGCAGGAGCTGCAGTGGTCAGCGACCTATAGCTGACTGCTAGCGTCATGGCCAGCGAACCATAGCTGCCAAGACCCTTCTACACCTCCACGCGGTGATCCTGGATAACAGACCGCAGCAGGGCAGATTGGCTAAGGAGAAGGGATCGAAGAGGGAATGCTAACCCGGTACTCAAAAAATGCTAGTTGAAGTCGGATGTGTTGGACCGAAAAGTGCTAATATCGCAGCTAAGCTGTAAACTACGACACAACGCATTCCGTTCTCTGGACTACATTCTGCTACTTAAGCCATTTCAGTGTTTGGTAGTGGGAGATTGAGAACGAACGAAGAAGAAGAAGAAGAAGAAGACCTGTGACCTTGGCCTAGCATGTAGACTAAGGGCTTAACTCAGGCCATCTCTTAATCTCGTTGCAGTACGTCCACCTGGATATTTAAAGCTCTAGAGTTAAGAAAGGCAGGACAGCACGACACTGAAACTTGCTACACCTCCTTCCTAAATACAAGGCCTGGTGCAGTGAAAGCTTTAACACTCCACTCCTTACGGCAGTAATTGCTATGATACTACATATACCCAGATGGAGTTGTGTTTTTTTAAACTTTCTGTCCTTATTGAACGAATTATTTCAGATCTTTTTCACTTATTTTTAATAGGCAAATTAGATTATCCGATGAAGAGAATCACTACGCCGCTTAAATTAGGTGCTTCCGCAATATATGGGCACTGGGCCACGTATAGAGACTGAACCAATTATGAGCACTTTCAACTCATCTGCAAGGAAAAATGGTGATGATAAGTTATCAAGTGTCGTCTCAGCATCAAGGACTGGCTACCATTGGCCTCCAACGTTCTCTATTTCTTGCCGCGGTGGGTTCCGACAGAATAGTATTATTCCTTCTCTTAATGTTGCTCTCCAATTGTATCTCTTTGTGTTTATTAAACAAACATTTTTTGTTGGTTGCTTTATGTTTTATGTTTTGAGTGCTTTTTTGTGTGATTTGTTCACCTTTTGTTTCTTTATATCTATCTGCAATGATGTTGACCATTTCATGTTAAGTCTACTCTATTTCGTAACTGGAATTTTTGGTTCCCACTTTCCTGGTACATCATATTATGGCGCCGAACTTCCGCTCATTATACTTGGAATCCTGGTATTCAAACAGGGATGTTAATGTCTGTTGCCAGGTAGCCGAATGCTTCGCTATATATAGCAGGTATTTTTGCAACTTCCTGCGGGTTACAATGTCTGGGAGAAAACAAAAATAATGTTGATAGATTTTTAACTAGAATTTCGAACAATTTCTAACTGCCAAGGGGCGGGGAAGCGGTTGGGGGGGGGGGGGACTGAGACGCTAGTCCAGTCAGGCTCAAAATACTGACCAGGATGTCGCGTCAAGGTCAATACACTGACCAAGACCCCAATCTCTCTTCCATGTAGTGTTCCCTGGAAACAGGCTGTTTTCAAGGCATCCTGGCTGACAAGATGTGGATCGATGTGATCCCAGCAGTAGGGGGCGCCAAGTATAGCATAACCGCCTAGAGAACTGCAGTCCACCTTCATCAGCATGCTCGGGATGTGATAAACACTACTACATCCCGCCACTGAACATCCTATTCAGGACGCACAAAAGAGTAAACTTATTCTTTGTGGGCTGTAAACAACAAACAACAACAGCCAAGGTATTTTTAACGTGCTTGAAACTGAACAGGGCAGTCTAATCTCACGAAATTTTGACCAGAAAATCTACCTGTAAAAATCCCGGTCTCCCTCGTGATTTGAACCTGCGATCGGGATCAAGATGCTGAGCAGCACATGAGCTGCAGTGGTCAGCAACCCATAGCTGACTGCTAGCGTCAGGGCCAGAGAACCATAGCTGCCAAGACCCTTCTACACCTCCACGCGGTGATCCTAGATAACAGGCCGCAGCAGGGCAGACTGGCTAAGGAGAAGGGATCGAAGAGAGAATGCTAACCCGGTACTCAAAAGATGAAGTCGGATGTGTTGGACCGCAAGGTGCAAATATCGCAGCCAAGCTGTAAACTACAACACAACGCATTCCGTTCTCTGGACTACATTCTGCTACTTACCCTTTCAGGGTTTGGTAGTGGGAGATTGAGAACGAACGAAGAAGAAGAACAAGAAGGACCCGCGATCTCCAGCACTTGAGATGGACACCTTACATCGAGACCACTGAGCCCCGTCATTTGACATCATGTCTTTTTAGTTGTGGTTTTAACGTTTTTTATCGTCTGTTTTTTTCCCCCTTGTCAAGGACTTTGGCGAGGCCGTAACGTAGATACTATTTAGTTTTTGCCATTGTACAGTCACTGGGCATTACTTATATGTGTTTTTATATACCGTTCTGCTGAGAGAGACCAAACCATATGAGATGAAATCGATAAACTCTCGGTTTGAACCTTAACCTTTATATCTTATTTATCATCTTGCCCACCTGTCTTCAACCTTTCCTTCCAGTATTGTTTTCAGTGGTGTACCAATATAGTTTCTTTATTTGTCAAAATATCTTTGCTGTCAAATTCGTTTTTATTTCATAATTTCCCTTCCCATTCCTAAACTCGGCTTCCAAATTCGTATTTCTTTCAGAATGTCACTTCTTATTCCTAATCTAGTCTGGGAATCTTTACTTGTTTGGTTTTTCTTTCCGCGAACTGCACCCTATTCTTCCTGAATGTCTACAATTCAATATCCTACATTTTGTTTTCCAACTGCAAGCAGTCTGTAGTATAGACACAATCACACCGTTTCTAGGTCAATAACCACGGGAATTATGGGGGATGAGGCTGGTCACTGTGGTCCTTAGAATCGACTGCCATTGCTTTGTGAACATCGTGTCTGGCTGAATGTTAAAGTTTGGGTCCATTATATGCTACTTCATGTCATTTGTTTGAGTTTAAGCTCTACTTGATAGAACAAATGGTTCAAGTACGTTTTATGCATTTTAATGTTGGTAATGTTCATTTCTCTATATTTCATTCATATGAAACGTTTTTTATACTAGACGATATTTAAGTAGCATTCTCTTTGTAGAACGTCACTTCTAACAACCGCTATCCTATTTGTCTGTTATAAGTTTCTTGGCAGGTGTACAGTACGATAGGTTACCATTACTTTCCGTACATGACAGGTGTACAGTACGATAGGTTACCATTACTTTCCGTACATGACAGGTGTGCAGTATGGTAGGTTACCCTTACTTTCCGTACATGACAGGTGTGCAGTATGGTAGGTTACCCTTACTTTCCGTACATGACAGGTGTGCAGTATGGTATGTTACCCTTACTTTCCGTACATGACAGGTGTGCAGTATGGTAGGTTACCCTTACTTTCCGTACTTAGAAAACGATCGTATTGAAAAAAAACCCCGTCTTTGGTGGTTAACTGGAAACGATGGGACTCGAACCTGGTGCGTTGGGATTTTGGAACGGACGTGCGCTTATAATCCACGCTGCCTCAATCGAAAGAGAGCTCGCTCGAACGCTTGTCCCAGTGCTTGATGAAAAGCATAGTCCAGTGGATACCTGCCCATTGCAACATTCCATGCAACGAGGAGGCGGACAGACTCACCAAAGAGGGAGGAACATTGCAGCAGAGGAGTACAGTAACCACAAACGATGAGACAAAAGCAGCCACCAACGCTACAGGCAGAGCAAAATGAAAAAAAGTAGACTACCCTGTCAACATAGAATGCTTACCACTAACTCTCCAGGCGAGATCAAGTGATCATTTTCCGACAACGAGCAGGACACAACGGACTGATATGTCATCAATAGAATAAGTTCACGATTGACAGTACGGACCTTTGTAACTGCGGCACAGCCCCCAATGACAGGTGAACACGTTTTGCAGTTCTGCCCATCGTACACCAATGAAAGCTTCCACGAGAAGCTGTATCGAAGTGCACAGAACCTGAAATCGATCGCTGTCTTCGTTAGAGTTATTGAAGTCGAGGTCTAAAGACGAACGAGGAAGAAGAAGAAATGATACATTGTATCAAAGCAAACAGGCACAGGATATGCCAATAATAAATACTATGGGTTGTCTTTACACAAACAATTTTTGTAACTTTTTAAGTATTGACCAAATATAATATTTTGTGGACATGCCAGTAAGCGCGGTTATTGTGTTCTCAATTTGGATTGTTTTAAGAATCTTAGGGACATACAATTACACAAGTTTTGAGTGTTAATATTTGAATCACTGATACTACGAAGAGTCAAAAAGGTTTATTAGAGCCAGATACATGACCAAATGGGAAACCGAACATACTGGCTACACAAAAAACGATGCCTATTACCAGTTGAACAGAAGATAGCAGGTCGTGGTCTTCAGACTCCGCACTGGCCACAAAAGACTGAGATACCATCTATTCAATAAACTGAAGATAGGTGGCACTGACGAATGCACGTGCGGCACCGGGAAAATGATTGCTGAGCATCTGCTGCAAAACTGCCCGACATACGAGGATCAGAGAGAGCAGATGTGGCCATCACCAGTGGCAACACTAGACAAGCTCTATGGCAGTGTCGACAGCCTCAGGATGACCGCTGCTTTTTTCGAAAAAATAAAGGTTGACGTCTGACAGTGTACAAAGAAGAAGAAGAAGAAGAAGAGTCACTGATACTAATGTGGGCGCTTTGTATATATTAATATCAATTCCACTCGATTAAATTTACATATTTCTCTGAACTATAAAAGCGGAGAACAAAAAAACAAAACAAATGCAAAACAATAAACAATAATCTACACTATAAAAAAATCAATTTCTGTGAGATGTGTGTGTGTGTCTGTGTGTGTGTGCGTGCGCGTGCGCGTGCGCGTGTGCGTGTGCGCGTGTGCATGCGTGTGCGCGTGCGCGTGCTGTCTCTTTGCTGTTAAAAAATGCATTGAAAAATAGTTTTAAATTGTGTATTCTATTATTTTGGTTCTAACGTGAACTAAAACAGTAAAGGAATAAAAAGGATTCTCTAAGCCAAATTATGGGATGCTGGAACTCGAGTTGCGGTCGTGCATTGAGCAGCATACATGTCTTTCGCAGACACACAGCATTTCGCATATATACTATATAATACATACTGCTCCATAAGGGAGTATAGAATGTTACGTTAATTTTGAGCTTTCGAGTGTCAGTGAGGCCAGAGCGTATGTCTCTGGTGGTAGAGATACGGGTTTTATTTGAATTTCGCTCTACGCTCTAGTCTACCCACCTAAAAATGTAAACCTGCCTTAAAGTTAGAACAAAAACTATACTGCAAGGGCAGGAACATGGGAGACCACTTAGAACAATAAATTTAAAAAAAAACCACAAGCCGGGATTTCATAAAGTGGCGTCTCTGATACTTTATCTTCTACGGCAGTATGGATCCTATGGACTACTTTTACTGTTATAGGTACCGTTAAAGATAGGCCGTAACAGTTACTGCTTTCAGGGATGAAATGTTAAAGACTTCATTACACGAGGCCACAGTTTGTTTATGAGGTGGAGTGAGCAGCTCTTTTAATCGCTGGCTTCCCTTCTCTATCAGTAAGTTCGGTTCCCATTTACAGCTGGATTGAGTGAAGCCTACTGGTAATTCGAGTTGAACCCCATACCTTTGCGAGTGCTTTACCACTTGTCTAATTAATTGCTTTATAGACATCTAAGATAATTTACTTCCTGGAAGCCACATATTTTTCTCCTTCTGATCTCCACGTTACTCATTCCTTGATTTCTGTCTAATATAACTGTTGCTTATAGAGATATATTTCCCACAACGAATTCAACTCTACGCCCAGGAAACGTTCAAACTGTGTTATTAGCAAAAGGTGCAGTCCCAGTCAAGATTTAGATAGTCTTCTACCGTAGAGGTAAGAAACCGCGCTGTTGGCCATCTCTTACAACATGCTCTCAGTATGTCAAGGGCGCTTCTCTTATCTCTGTTACCTCCCACGGAACCCCCCTATCAAAACTATTGCATGTGTATTTACAGAACACGGACTGTTGTGCCTTTTTCTCAATTCCGCTTGGAGCCTCCAAGGACACGTCACGTCAATACTTTTTGTTGGTCAACAGGGGCGATAATCTCCATCCCTGGTCTCCCAATCAATGACAGAGAGGCAGATTAATCCCCGTGGTTGATGAACGGACGCACGTGCGTCTGGATCCAGATTGAATTCCTAAACACTCGTAAGAAGGAGAAAAAGTGTATAGCAAGGAAGTGGGTAAATTTGTTTGGAAATTAAAGCTTCAGTTTTTTTGTGTGTGATTCTTTTATTGTGTCTGAGTGCGTCTGTTTTGCTATGTGTGAGGAGAAAATACTTTGCATATATTATTTGAAAGTTAACAAAATAAATATTAAAATAGGTAAATAAAATAAAATTTCCACTTACATAAAGAAAAAGATTAATTAATGAAATTAATAAACGCGATAGACAAATACATATCCAATTTTCAAATAATTAAATTAAATTTGAAAAATAAAGTAAAATAAAATAAGAACAACACACTTTAAAAAATAAATAAATGCACAAACATAATCAGAATCAAGAAAAAAATACCATAAAAATCAATTAAAAAAAAGATAGAAATCAAATATAAACCATCAATCACGGAGAACGTTTTTGGCAATAAACATTTCCTTTGAATACTTTTTTCGGACAATTCAAAAAAGAATTTCAGAATTTTGTAGCCATGATAGCTTATGTGAAATGGAGATTCGGCTACAAATCGCCTGGAAGACCAACAAGCAGATGGAATGATAATATATGAGATGTTCTAGAACACCACAGGCTTCTAACAAGCAACACATCACACTGACACAGGCTTCTAACAAGCAACACATACACACTGACACAGGCTTCTAACAAGCAACACATACACACTGACACAGGCTTCTAACAAGCAACACATACACACTGACACAGGCTTCTAACAAGCAACACATACACACTGACACAGGCTTCTAACAAGCAACACATACACACTGACACAGGCTTCTAACAAGCAACACATACACACTGACACAGGCTTCTAACAAGCAACACATACACACTGACACAGGATTCTAACATGCAACACATCACACTGACACAGGCTTCTAACCAACACAGGCTTCTAACAAGCAACACATACACACTGACACAGGCGTATAGCATGCAACACATCACACAAACACAGGCTTCTAACAAGCAACACATCACACAAATACAGGCTTCAACAAGCAGCACATCACTCAAACACAGGATTCTAACAAGTAACACATCTTACAGGCTTTTAATAAGCAACACATCACACTGACACAGGCATCTAACCAATACAGGCTTCTAATATGCAACACATCACACTGACACAGGCTTCTAACTAACACAGACTTCTAACAAGCAACACATCACACTGACACAGGCTTCTAACAAGCAACACATCACAAAGACACAGGCTTCTAACAAGCAACACAACACACAAACACAGGCTTGTAACCAACACAGGCTTCTAACAAGCAACACATCCCAAAAACACAGGCTTCTAACAAGCAGCACATCACACTGACACAGGATTCTAACAAGCAACACATGCATATCACGTGATGCACGTTGACCACAGAATATAGATACAACCGGTAAATAATTACGTTTGGTTTAGGATATCGGCACTGCTTCTTACATTCACAAAATATCATATTGCAAAAAAAATGTCATTTGTTATTTGGTTTAAATAATGCGTGAGGTAAGAAATATAACGAAGCCAACGTTACGGCACATAGTCTCTGTCATGAATAATAAACAACACTCACGAAAACATCTAACAAATTGGACCTTGTAGCCATAACTTTTATTCCTTTTTATTTTTGTTTTTATGCGTAATATGTTCTGTTATTAGTAACTTTTGACCTTCTGTTCCACCACAGGCTTCGATCTATTTTGTGAACATGTTGGAATTAATTATCACAAGTTCGTTATGTATTTTAATTGTGATTGATTGGTGCAAGGCCTTGGTACACTTTCAGGTTACATCAACTGTGTAGAGCTCTCGTCGTTTGTATTAGTTGAAGTTCAATTCAGTTTAAATCTCAACAGTTCAGATCAGTTTAGTTCAGTTTGGTTCAGTTCAGTTCAATTCAGTTCATATCAGCACAGTTAAATTTAGTTCAAATCAGTACAGTTCAGTTCAGTTCAAATAAATTTAGTTTAGTTTAGTTTAATTTAGTTCAGTTTAGTTTAATTTAGTTCAGTTCAGATCAGTACAGTTCAGTTAAATTCAGTTCAGTTCAGTTCAAGGGACATCTCCTCATCGGAGATTTGATATAATGAATCTTCAACATCCCATGTCTCTTGCACTGACGGTAAAATCCGCCAGTCCTTTCCTTGTCCATCGTATCCTCTGACTTGTATCGTTGCTGACCCCTGACAAGTTTTTCCTTCACCTTTACTTCCAGTATGTTTTCAGCTTTTTATGTGACCAAAATATCTTCACTGTCTAATTCATCTTTCGATGGTCAATTCTCGTTTCACTCTAGTTTCTCTAAGATATCCTAAGTTATTTTATCTACTACCAATGATATTCATCTATACATCCACATTTCAAAGGCATCAATTCTATTCTCAAACCGGCTGTTCTTCTTCTTCTTCTTCTTCTTCTTCTTCTTCTTCTTCTTCTTCTTCTTCTTCGTTCTCAATCTCCCGCTACCAAACGCTGAAAGGGCTTAAGTAGCAGAATGTAGTCCAGAGAACGGAATGCGTTGTGTCGTAGTTTACAGCTTGACTGCGATATTTGCACCGTTCGGTCCAACACATCCGACTTCAGCAAACATTTTTTGAGTACCGGGTTAGCATTCCCTCTTTGATCCCTTTTCCTTAGGCAGTCTGCCCTGCTGCAGCCTGTTATCCAGGATCACCGCGTGGAGGTGTAGAAGGGTCTTGGCAGCTTTGGTTCGCTGGCCCTGACGCTAGCAGTCAGCTATGGGTCGCTGACCACTGCAGCTCATGCGCTGCTCAGCGTCTTGATCAAAAACCGGTTGTTCAATTTCTACGTTTCTACACCAGACATTAAAGATGAACATACATACCACTTATTTGTGGTGCATGTCATATTGGTGAAAATAGAAGTTAAGTTATTTTTGCCATATAACACGACATACCTCCTTGTTGAAGACCATACTAGGGGGGAGGGTAGAAGGCAGTCGTTCACGAGGCAGACAACGTTTTAAGCGGGTGGATAACATTCGGTGATGGACTGGAAAAAGCCTGCCATATTGCACCATTACGGCAAGAGATAGAGTACACTGGAGATACATTGCAGCCGACCTTTGATTTGGGGATGACACTGATCTGCCCTGTAAATGTTTAAAAGAGAAGGGGAAAGCACACATCCCTGCCGCACTCCTTTCTGACATCGATATATCGTGCTTGACCCGGTTGTAAACAGTTTGTCACAGAACTTACGTCGTTTTGGAACCTCCTACTCCATTCAGACACTTGCTAGAGTGAAAGGCATGCATCAACGCACTGGACCTTCCTTCACCGATGAATTTCTATAAATTTAACCTCTTCCCTGATTGACAAAAAAAACGGATAACAGAATGCTGCTCATCTTTAGTGTATCTCAATACTGAGAAAGGCCATTTGTTAACTGAAATTGTGACGTCATTGTGTTCGTCTGCAACGTGGTGGCATATTCAGGACACTCTTGACATCCTTATCAACCATATTAACAAGTTACAATACAAAGGCATGGTTTTTCTAAATTGTATTCCACTTTAAGGTTTTCAGTTGAAGCCTCCTCGTATCTTTTGTCTTGCAGTGGTATAATAAAAACCTACATGTACACTGCGCTGGGACTTCATATTCCAACGATCTTTGATCCCTCATTCTTGCTAATCCTTCAAATGTACCATAACAATAAGAATAGACTGCGCAATTACACTAGGAGTGGACAAGTAATCTCGATAAATATCGCACATTTTAAATTTCTGCGTATTCTACTCATACAAAAACATTACCTTTCATTTGTAATGCTCCTTGTAGTGTTTGGAAATAGTTGCTTTCTAAGTCACTCGTAGTGCCTTTTACTTGGCGAGATGACAGACAAATCTTGATATGTTCAGACATTTGGTCGTCCTAGTTTAATGACAATAAGGCATCGGATCTTCAGTGTTGCAAACAAGTAAATTTATCTTCAACCGGTCGTTAACGCAACTCGATCTACAGAGTTAATAAGACACTGAGGATGATAAAATAGAGATGGCCAAATGAGTCAGCGAGAAAACAGAGTAGAGAAAATAGCCAGGGAAATTAGGGCAGACATTTTCTCAGAGAAAGTCGAGCAGTGGGATAAAACTGGTCGAGCTCGGCCTGGTGATACGAAGAAGAGAGAGAATAGAAGATGTGTGACCTAGTAATTGACACGCCAGGGGCGTTTGACAAGTTCGGTACGGTACACATGACAGGGTGAAGAGGGTGGTACAAGCGACGATGTAGGGGATATTGAAGAGGAGGGAAAGAGGCTGGTATAGGGGTTCTGAATAAGTGATAGAGAGGGGGAATAGAGGTTTGGGTACAGAGGACGGTACAGAGAGCGATACATAGGATGGCACAGTAGGGTGGCTGAGAAGATAGTTGTAAGGGTGTTACAGAGGGTGGTTGAGAGGGTGATACAGAGGGTGGTAGAGAGGGTGAATAGAGGTTGGGTACAGAGGACGGTACAGCGAGCGATTCATAGGGTGGTTGAGTGGTTGATACAGAGGGTGGTAGAGAGGGTGAATAGAGGTTGGGTACAGAGGACGGTACAGCGAGCGATTCATAGGGTGGTTGAGTGGTTGATACAGAGGGTGGTAGAGAGGGTGAATAGAGGTTGGGTACAGAGGACGGTACAGAGAGCGATACATAGGGTGGCACAGTAGGGTGGCTGAGAAGATAGTTGTAAGGGTGTTACAGAGGGTGGTTGAGAGGGTGATACAGAGGGTAGTTGAGAGGGTGATACAGACTCGTATATAAATCACATCTCACGTCCTCGTTGGAGCTCCTTGAAACAGGCTGTGTCCCAACAGAACAGTCTAACCAGCGAAGTGGTGATCGATACTGTTATCTGACTATGTTAATATATATATATATATATATATATATATATATATACAAGATAAGGGATCAAGACGCTGATCAGCAGCATGAGCTGCAGCGGCCAGTGACCAATAGCTGGCTGCTAGCGTCAGGGCCAGCGAACCAGAGCTGCCAAGATCCTTCTACAGCTCCACGCCGTGATCCTGGATAACAGGCTGCAACAGAGCAGACTGGCTAAGGAAAAGGGACCAAAAAGGGAATGCTAGCCTGGAACTCATAAAATGCTTGCTGAAGTTGGATGTGTTGGACCGAAAGGTGCAAATATCGCAGTCAAGCTGTAAACTACGACACAACGCATTCCGTTCTCTGGATTACATTCTGCTACTAACTCCCGTGTCAGGATTTAGTAGAGGGAGATTGAGATCGAACGAAACCAAGCCAAGCCATGCCATATACATATGAGACAAATGGGGTCCACTCGTCTATGACCTATAGAAAGAGGTGCATAAATTAGAACCAACCCCCGCAAAATATTAGGCCTTTGTCAAAATTTGTAAAAATAATTTCTAGACACTACATACCAAGAGGCTGCAGAACTCAGTATATTCCAGGCCTTAAGGATAAATGAAAGGCGCTTTACGAGCATTACGAAATGGACCTCTCTCTGATGAAACCATCCAGGCTGGGTAAGATCTACTACATTCCATATCAGAGTCAGAAACAGAAAAATGGCGCCACTTGGTTGAAGACCTTGATTTGAAACAAAACAGTAGCCGCGCCTGGAAACTTATTAACAACTTAAGTAATGATCCAGCGAGCGCTCCTGCAGGCATAACACAGGTCACCCCCAAACAAATAGCCCACCAATTACTACTGAACGCGAAAACCACTAAAAAAAACATAGAGAACCAATATCCAGCGAGATTGTAAACAGAAAAATGCCATTTTGGCGATACCTTTCTTCTTGCAAGAACTAAATGATGTAATACATCAAATGAAAAATTACAAAGCAGCTGGCCCTGATGGCTTGAGGACAGAGGAAATTAAAAACTTTGGACCAGAAACCATCACATGGCTGCTGAAACTTTTCAACACATGTATCGGTTCTGTGCAATTTCTTAAAATCTGTAGAAAATTCCATGTGGCTGCTCTGCTAAGACCAGAAAAACCCAATCAGAACCTAAGAACTTCCGACTGGTTTCACTACTGTGTCATCTCTATAAAGTCTTTGAAAGAATGATCATGAACCATATCGCCTCCTTCTTAGACTAGATGCTTATGAACGATCAAACGAGCTTCAGTTACTGGATTCCTACAACCTACACCAACTTAAAAAATATACCCCATAATCGGCATAACGCCACCAGAGAAACGGAGAACTATCGCATCAGATATAGAAAGAGATAAACAGGTAATTGACTAAAGACACTCTATGTTCGGACATCAGGTGCAGCGCCCAAGCCTAAAGTCAAGACGAAGTTTCCTACAGTCAACCCAGCCCCTTCAGACTAGTCCAGGAAAACGTCGCATCGAAAGTTGGAAACAGCTGATACAGGTCCCCTTGATCGAGTTACGGGAGGAACCTGCGCCATGACATCTCCTGCCCTACACAACATGACAGTCATTAAATAGACTTCAAACTGGTGTATCACGATGCAGGAAAAACTTGAAAAGATGGGGATACAGGGATGATGAAGCATGCGAATGTGAAGTAACACAAGACCAGGACCATCTGATGATCTGCTCAAACCTCATGGAGACTTGTAGCGTGGATGACCTGTTGAGTGCCAGTGACAGGGCAATCCTTGTGACTGAATACTGGAAGAATAAAGTGTAACATAGTGCCTAGGGCACAGAAAGTAAGTATATATTATATATACACTCACACATCATCATCATTTGTATGTGCCTGTCACTCCCGATGGTGTGGAATATAGGTTCAGCATTGTAATTGTTGATCTGAACCAACTTTTAGGAAAACCATACCTGTTTCTTATAATACTGTTTCAATAGCAAGGATTTTTATGTGGTGAGGTTGCAAGTCACATGCACAGCTTTTCCAAGTCTATATATATATATACATGTATGTGTATGTATGTGTGTGGCTATGTGTCTCTGTCTCTCTCTCTCTCTCTCTCTCTCTCTCTCTCTCTCTCTCTCTCTCTCTCTCTCTCTCTCTCGTCTCTCTTTTCATTCTCATCTGTCCACATTTGAATCTGTCTCTTCTCTCATTCCTGTTCCTGTAAAGACACAAATAATAAACAGAAGAATCAGAATCATAACCGGAGCAAAGGTTATGGACACTATTTGTTCAGAAAGAGGCCAGACAAGCAGTAGGCTCTAAAAACCATCAGTATTCACAGATATGACAATTTGTAGGAAACATATATCACCTAAGGTTCTGCCGGATGTTTAATGATGTCGTGCAGGATAATATAACGTAATTATTGTATTATTATCCTTTACTATCATTATTGAGTATATTTTCTTTGCTGGACTTTCGGTGTGTGGAGACTATATTAATCAAATATAAAATAGCTATGTTTTTAAGTACAATATATAATTTATACTAAGCCGTGTTTTTTTGTTTTGTATTTTGGACTACATGCTCCGAAGTTTGATAGACTAGTATGTCGCACTAGTAGAGGATGTGTAGGTTTTTTTTATTTCTTTAAATTGTACGTGTTTGCCTTACTAGTTTCCACTTGCGGAGGGGTGCCTTTTCCACCCCATACCGTAGTCAATTGGGCCATATTAAGACGCATAAACCAGTGCTTGGATGCATGTGTGCGTCTGTATGTACCTATGGTAGGTTTGTGCACTCTTAGAAGCCAGCCTATCCAAAGTACAATGGATGGGTCTCACCCTGAAGGCGCGCGTGAAAGTTGTGCAAGATTCTTGGACAGAGTAAAATGAAACAAGAGTGTGTGGAAGGAAGAAAGATGCGTAGGTTATAGGTAAGTTGGTTAAAATAGAAGAAATATAAGTCCACGCAAACGAACAGCGGTTATGACACGTTAATAACATACATTCCAACTTCCCTATTTAATTGTCTGCCCTTTTCCTTTTAATATTAATACATACATTCTAACTTCCATATTTAATTGTCGGCCCTTTTCCTTTTAATATTAATACATACATTCCAACTTCCCTATTTAATTGTCTGCCCTTTTCCTTTTAATATTAATACATACATTCTAACTTCCATATTTAATTGTCTGCCCTTTTCCTTTTAATATTAATACATACATTCTAACTTCCATATTTAATTGTCTGCCCTTTTCCTTTTAATATTAATACATACATTCCAACTTCCCTATTTAATTGTCTGCCCATTCCTTTTTAAATTATTACATATGTTCCAACTTCCTTTTTAAATTTTCTGCCCATTTCCTTCTTAAATCAATCTTTATTTTTTAGTGTCGTTTGTTTATCCTCTGCCCCATTTTTTCCTAAATAAATGCATACTTTCCAACGCCATTTTGTCATTCTGTGTACTCATGTCATCTTCCATCTTTAAGCTGAACATTATCTTTTCAAATCTCTCTTTCCATCTCAGAGATGACGAAGTGACTTGCATGCAGAGCAATCGTAAATCACGTGATGGCACACAGCGTGTCACAAAGAATGAACAAAATAAAAATAAAATGAAACAGGTTTATGCAAAGCAGCAAAGATTTTTGTTTTTTAGATCTCAGTTTCAGGATTTAAAAAAAATTACACCAATACATTCAGCACGAGCCAAATATTTCATCATCCAAGATGGCGCATGGACAGCAACGACTTTCGTGAATGTTTTCGGTATTATTACCATATTGCTAGTCAGTTAGCAGGTCCACTCGATATGTACCAAAGGTGGAGGAATCAGACCTATGTAACCCGCCAAGCATATCCTAAAGGGCGACTGAAGAGGTCTGCGCAGTTAGAAACCAATTCCGTTATTCAAAATACAATGCTACATACACCACAAGGGCAACATCAGTTTGTGTCTTGGGACAGACTTTCTACCCCCTACTCGAGTTTATGGTACATGTTTGACGTTGAACAAAAAGAAGCTTAGAACATGTTCACACACACATCACAGCTGAGAATGAGTGTGATCAGAAAATACAAACCATGCAAGCAGTCGCATTCAAAGCTTAGATAAATAGACATTACTTGTCTCTCATTCTCCACGGAGAACATTAGGCTGCAACTATCATTCACTGTCCATTTCAACTTTGGACACTATTCCTGGAACTTTATCTTTCTGTCTTCCTCAATTGCTGTTCATCATCACACATTCTCTCCCATACTTCTAATTCCTTGCTGGTGCCAATACAATACATATCTGATTATATTGCTCGATATTTCCTCGAGGATGTGTCAAACACATTTCAACTTTATCTCTATAATCGCGTGCTGTTTCTCTTGATGTCGGTTACCTTGTCCTTATTATTTCGTCTGTTTAATTGACACCAGAGATCAGTGACCTACGACCCACAGGTCAGATCCAGCAGCCAAGTCAAACATATCTGATTCTCATTTCAAAATCAAAATATCCTCTCCACTTATCCGAGGCATATAACAAAACAACTCAAATGGCCATTTAAAACCTGCTGTAGATTCTCACGATTTCTAATGAAAGTGTTTGGATATATATACACACATTCTTTGAAATAAAGAATAATCACTATTCATGTTTGGCCAATTGCAGTATATGGTCCTAAAATATTGACTTTAGCATAGAAGGACCAAAACAGAACTTGGAAAAGTTTCAAATGTGGTGCTGCTGTTGAATGAAACAAGAGAGTTGGGCCGAAAAAACAAAGAAATGCCAATGTCCTGACTGGTATACAGTGATATTCAAAAATACACAGCAACGAAGATTGATTTGCGTGGGACACAAAATGCGAAAGAAAAGTCTTCTATAGATTTAAATAGAGGGAAAGATCCAGAGGGGATGATAAAATGGCGACCAAGACTCACCTTTATATCTCTAGCACGAAGAGACATTGAAGTATAAACCTATGCTGAAATGAAAAGAGCTGCAGAGGATAAAGTCAAATGGAAGACAGATGTGTCGGACAGAAAGGTGCAAATATCGCAGCAAAGCTGTAAACTAGCAACACAACGCATTCCGTTCTCCGGAGTACATCTTGCTACTCTCAAAGCCCTGTTCAGGGCTTGGTAGCCAGAGACTGAGAACGGACGAAGAAGAAGAAGAGGAAGAAGAAGATAGTCAAATGGAGACACATTTTCAGATAACTTCACAACCAATCAGTCTTTGGACTGATACACAGGATGATGACATATATTTACATACACATACATAACCACACATACACATACACACACATATATCCACACATACACATACACAAACTGCCACATATACACATACACACACATATATCCACACATACACATACACAAACAGCCACATATACACATACACACACACATATCCACACATACACACAGCCACACACACACACATATATCCACACATACACACAGCCACACATACACACAGCAGCTGTTACACCAGCTGTAAATATGTATTTGTTTCTGTCCAACTGTAAATGTGCATATGTTTCTGTCCAACTGTAAATGTGCATATGTTTCTGACCAACTGTAAATATGTTTCTGTTTCTGTCCAACTGTAAATATGTATGTTTCTGTCCAGCTGTAAATATGTATTTGTTTCTGTCCAACTATAAATATGTATATGTTTCTGTCCAACTTTAAATATGTATCTGTTTCTGTCCAACTGTAAATATGTATCTGTTTCTGTCCAATTGTAAATGTGTATTTGCACGCACCAAGCTGTAAATGTGTATCTATATGCACCCAGCTGTGTGTCTGTTTATCTCCAATTTCTAGGGAGGCATATTCAGCACAAAATCGAACACCTTTTTGACGGACGAATATCAGATTGTCTCCCATCTTATTGCCCTCCATAAAGTGTCCCCATAACTGGATTCCGACATTTTGTCTAATAAAAGTTCTGATCAAGGACCCGATAGACAGAAAACGACACAACCTAATAAGCTAAACCAAATATGTTACTGTCAGAGTAACGATCAAATGAAGTTATGAAACCCTTGCCAGATCGAACCATCGGAACAACAAGTCTGTTACATTTGCTTACTGTGTTCCTACACAGAACGGAGGGGCAGGAGCAGTCCTGAGCCTACCAAATGGCAGAAAAATAACACTGTCATTCCCTACTGGTAAGTACACAAGCAATTTCAGAGCGGAGGAAGAGGGACTGAGGGCGGCAGTGGAAGAAATGGTGACACACAAAGAAAATGAAAGCCATATAGTCCTGCTTACAGATGCTCTGGGCGTAGTCACAGCGCTAAAAAGCCAGAAAAACACTGAGCTTAATGACTTAAGAGCAGTACTCTGTCAACTATGCCAGCAGTCCGCACCAAAAATGGTAGTGGTACAGTGGGTCCCATCACATTGCAACATCCAAGGCAACGAGGAGGCAGACAGACTGGCAAAAAAAGGTGCAAGACTACCACAAACAGATGCTAGTATGACGTACGAAGAGTCAAAACGGCTTATTAAAGCCAGATACAAGACCAAATGGGAAACTGAACATACCGGCTACACCAAAAACGATGCCTATTACCAGTTGATCAGAAGAGATCAGGTCGTTGTCTTCAGACTTCGCACTGGCCACAATAGACTGAGGTACCACCTATTCAATAAATTGAAGATATGTGGTACCGACGAATGCCCGTGCGGTACCGGGAAAATGACCGCTGAGCATCTGCTGCAGAACTGCCCGACATACGAGGATCAGAGAGAGCAGATGTGGCCACCACCAGTGGAACCACAAGACAAGCTCTATGGCAGTGTCGACAGCCTCAGGATGACCGCTGCTTTTTTCGAAAAAATAATGGCTACTTTCTGACTGCGTACGATGAAGAAGAAGAAGAAGCTTACTGTGTTCTATTCTATTTTTTTTTAATCCGACGTCATTGCAACTCTCGACAGACCTATATGTGATTTGTCGCATTCATTAAAACCTGCACGACGCCACATACTTTTTTAACGAAAATTTGCGCAAATATTTATCACGTTATAGTAGTCGACTTTCAAAATTTGTAACTGTTGTGTTTGTTTGTCAATAAATATGATTTTTGTGTGTGCAGAGACATAGTTGAAAAAAGAACATGTGGGTGTTATTGTTTTTGTTGTGTGTTTGTTAGTTTCTGAGATACAAAAAGATGAAGTTGAGATTTTATGGACAACAGGGAAAATTTGGGCTCAACGGCTAGGCCCAGTCGCTCCGATAGAAATCCATGGAAACCATAACAACGTATCGATACTGTGTTTACAATATCGACACAACTGTTAGTTTCTAATTCAAACGTAGTTCTTTCATCTAAACAAACAGAATAAACAGATCTACTCGATGAAGATCATTTCCAACAACCTACTTTACTTTTCGCAAAAAGTCGGCTTGCCCCAATCAACGTATTAGAGGTGTTAGAAGATAAATCGTTCAAACTCCATTTGTAATCTAATATACGATACTTTTACCGGTAAAATATCGTGTGTAGATGGTGACGTATCAGCATTAACAAAATTGAGTATGGGTAGGGTCGCCGTGCAGAATAATAAATTTGTTCCAGAATTTCGAATTTAGTCCAACCAGACTAGACCCTGGCGTGAAGAAGGTGTGGCGTGGCGAAGAGTGTAGATACTGATGATTCGTGTAGCTCGCTGGCTGAACAAACTCCTGCTCCTAACTCTCAGACAATCTCTGCTGGACCCACGTATAATTTCAAAATCGTTCAATCTGCGCTTTGCTTTTTCATCGATTGCAGTGTCTTTTTCCACAATACGATCGTTGATCAACTTTAAACTGTTCACAGCGAGGGTGCGATATCTGTGACTTTCGGCCCGATACCTCCTCTTTCAGCACGTCTGTATTCTGACCACGAGGATATGCTGTCAATACCTCGGTATAGCAAACGTATTTTTTTGTATCGGAAGTAACAATAGAGGCATAATGTACACCGCGTTGCGGACTGCAGGAATACACGGCTTATTTTCCGTTAGACTACAAATCCTCCCGGTGTTTCTCAGCAATGAAAATCCGCATAAACAATTTCCTATCAGAAACTGCCGTTTGGGATGATGTGTTCGAGATATCATTACGCCACAGTTTGTACGAGGAAGGGGTGGCCACTTCCCTTCCACGCTGCCTTTCCTTCTCTAACCGTAGGTCAGGAACCCATTTACAAATGAACTCTCTATACAACTGAGTTGAATGAAGTGCGCTGGTAAAACAAAGGCAAAGGCCGCCGTCCATCGTAGACGATGATGGAATAATTTATTTTGCTAGCGATAATTTTAGTAAGGATTAACTGCGCTACTTTTTCTCCTCACTCTCTCGACTCGTGCCACCCAACCCCAGTGGCAAGTCAAGGACAAGACGACTATGGGGCGACTACGAGATTCAGGGGACTCCGCATCACCCCTTGAAAAAGACGGCGGAGTCCGGAGTCGAACCCACACCACCTGATCACGAGGCCGACGGCTTAACCACTTCGCTATGGAATCCTGATAGTGGAAGTTGAACCCGGTACCTTTGTCTTGAAAAACGAGAGCTCTACCGCTTCAATAATCAGACGTTTGTCTAAACGGCAAAAAAAGTCGCATGATAAAGATATATATATATTCACATCGTCAGACGTTTACGACAAGTGACGTTCAAGACACGAAAAATGTCATTCAAAGCAAGAAGAGGGACTTTTAAGATTCGAAGAGCCCACACGAGAATAGAAAAAGATTCTTTCTGAGACATTATTGCATCAATTTGTATCTTATTGCATTATCTTTCTGGTCAGAAGGCAGGGTCTGTGTCCCCAGGCGTGAAAGTTGTCTCAGCCTATTACTGACATCATCATTATCATATGTCCTGTCGACTGGCATAGGCGAAGATGCATCTGCACGTCGTCCTGTCGTTCGTGCCGTTGATCAGCACTACTAGTGTTTAAGTACGTTGCAGACAGGCAATGCAGTAGTTACAAATGATCACGAATAGTATTCATGAAATTATTCATCTGAAGAAATAGCGTTCGATACTGTATTAAAAACAACCAGATTATTTCTAGAACCTATCCCATTGGCCGCCAGAAGCAACAAAACAATTGTAGCATATAGAGTGACATACACATATTTCTAAAAAGTGTATTTTTATTGATTGTAGCTGCATTGTTCCACTTTGTCGTCAACTGTACCCTGTGTCCAGGAATTGTAGGTGTTTCATCAGTGCGTCACTAGTCTTCATTGAACGTCTGAGTGGCAAAGCAATCAGCGTGTTCTCGCTTCCTGCGTCAAAGTGGTCCCGGTATGGGAACTCTTCAGTCCACCCAGCTATAAATAGGTACCTGAATTACAATTAGACAAGACAAAGCTGCAATGAAGAGTAAGGGTAATCTTACTTTCAAGAAAGCGGAAGCCTCGTACAAGATAGTCTCTAACACTTTATCCCCAACAACAGTGTCTGTTTTAAGGCTGTCTTTACCTTGGCGATTTGCCCACCGAATATTGCTGGCATTGTCAAAATAATGTAGGAACAACAATGCGCACTCTGTCACCATGGTGATACTTCTTACCATTAAAGAACTTTTAACATAATTAAACACTTTGCGCCTAACCCTGATAGTCTAAGGCTTGATCCGTACATCGCCCCCTGTACGGTTCAGGAAACAAGCATTCAGAGCAAGGAAGGACAATTTCATTACTTGAGAAACCAGCGCCACAACTGACAGCCGAGAGGAGTTATGAAACCCAGGGGAAGAATAGAGTTACCAAAGTCTAGGATTCTTTGTTAGAGACTGGACATCAATGATTGTCTTCCCCTGTCGGTGGTGTCAAGAGCTGAAATAGCCGGTTGTCATTAGGGCGACTAACCCGGGTGAGAAATGTGATTATTTGGTCTTAAGTGGGTGCTGGAATGGAATCAACAGTACGCTTGATATAGCTTTGGAAAAAGTCAATGAAAGTTACAGGCCTCGTTGGAAAAGTAATTGAAGGAAAATGTAAAAAAATTGGTAAAGGTAGTTACATATTAGCCTCAGTCATCTTGAATACAGTATCACAGATTTTATAGTACTTTCCACTCAACTTTTATAGTATTTCATTTTCACATTTAAAGTACTTTCTTCTCAACATTTATAGTACTATCGTCTAAACATTTTTGTACTTTCGTCTCAAAATTTATAGTACGTTCGTCTTAACATTTATAGTACTTTCGTCTCAACATTGATAGATTCGTCTCAACATTTATAGTGATTACGTTTCATCTTTTATCGAAAGTTATACTGGCCAGTACTCTTTCTTGAAAAACAGAAGTAAATATTTGTCTAAAACAACCTTTTCAGTAAAAGCTTTTATTTATTCTAAGACCTGTTTTTTGTTTTGTGGCCTGTTAGATTTTCTTCCCCTGCGTCATCTTCTATGTTTACTTGGGTTGATTCGGGATTTTCCAACTCAATGGAAGCGTCTTACTTTTTCACATAGTTGACTAACTGCATTTTTTATTTGGAAAGTACATTATTTAAGGACAGGTTATTCGAGGATACATCATAATTTCATAGATTTGCAGGTTGCACTAGTAGAGCACGTGTACAACATTTCAGCTGTCTAGAGTATGTGGAGGTTGGTTAAAATAGGAGAAATAGAAGTTTACGAAAACGGACGTCATGTTAAGGTAAGTAAAAGTTTGTTAAAAGAACATCAAAAATTGCAAGTATAAAATAAATATTCTTGATGAGAGTTAACAGAAAATAAAAGTCAGACTACACTAAGAATAAATGAGAATAAGAGGAACTAATAGCATTCAGATTGTGTTGAATATGGCACTACTACAAGATGTAGAATCATTCATATCTCTGGGGACGGCGTGGACTAGTGGTTACATAACACGGCTCATAACCCGAAGGTGCTGGGTTCGATCCCCATCACAGCACGGTTACCCTGGGGAAGCAAACCCTTAGAAAATGCAAAAGGAAGCAGACCATTACATAAAATTTACGCTGAAGTCGGATGCACTGGGCCGATAGGCGCAAAATAAAAACCACACCGCCTTGGGGGATAGAGAAATAAAGCGAACGCGAAAAAAAATAAAATAATTCATATCTCTTGGTAGTAATATAGACAAAGACCGAGGTACTGATAAGGATATCAAAAGAGGAATACAAAAGAATTGTGGAGCTTTCATAGCGTTGCGGAACTCATTAAAATCAGATTGAATTGAAGGAAATGTGTCCGATACTCTGATTAAAAGCTGCTGGATTCTGCCAAGGAACTATCGAAGAAGCTACTTTCTGATTGGCCGTCAGAAACAACAGAGCAGCTTTCTGGACATACACACATTTCAAGAATTGTATTTCAAAATATTATAGCAGCACCGTATCAGCCTTACAATTCAAAAGAATAAACAATTTCAACTTCAAAGTAAAGTCAGTTCTTTTCTTTGACTCTAAAACACTGGAAAGCTAGGGTTAAGATGTCTTTTGTTTGCACTGAAACATGGGAAAACAAGGATAACGATTTCTTTTTGGATGGGCACAAAGATGGATATATTTATGGCTGGACACAAATATGGATACATTTATGACTGGACGAAAACATGGACACATTTACACCTGGGCACAAATATGGACACATTTACAGCTGGACACAAACATAGACACATTTACAGCTGGACACAAACATGGACACGATTACAGCTGTACACAGCCGTACTGCAACCTCATCAGGTGAAACAAACTACTATAAATTGGATCGAGCTAATGGGATACAGTAGGAGTGTGTACAACCAATAGGTTACTGTAACAATCATTATCCACACTTCATCTTTTTAAATGGAGAATGGGCACCTATGCGTTTGCTTGGAGTGCAGTGACCGCAATTAAAACAAACAAACAAAATAGAAGACAATTGCAGAAACCACCGCAAGTGGTTTTGTTACAAACTGCCTGTAAGGAAGCATCATGTTAACACTAAGGAAGAGACAAACAATAACAATTGACTACCTTGACATCGTTTATTCCCACTAATGGAGGCTGCCGGATTTATTTATAGGGTTAGAAATAAAAGCCGTTTCCTCCTGCAGTCGCTTTCAGCGTGTAGGCTCGATATTATTTCACCACTGATAGAGAACAAAAAATGTATGTCTTACATGGTTTTTCAACTTACAGCCGCTCCGTTATGGGGCATGTATCCAAAGATCTCAGCCACACACTCATTCGCGAACCGGTTGCATTAGCCAAGTCCTGCCCTGGCGAAAAGCGCAATTAAAATTTGAACGAAGATTAATACGCCATTTCGTAAATCCCCCAACAGATGTCTGCAAATGGGGCGATCAATTTGAAGCAATTTGTACAGTGAGATCCCTGCCTGAAATGGTTGGGAAAGGAAAGGTCTAACAGTGACAACTGATAGCAACCAACCATGTGTAATCTATGTGCGACACTGTAAGAAGTATTTGATGGCCCAAGTCAGAAGTTTGGTTAACGGCAATAAGATAATCGTCTCTCCAACTATTGCTTTTGAATTCCCACCAGAAAGAAGAGATACTACCCTGAGCTACATAATGAAAAACTACCCAAGCATGGACTGGACCCATGCGTACACCGACGGTTCTGTAACAAACACAACACAGAACGGAGGGGCAGGAGCATTTCTGAACCTACCAAATGGCAGAAAAATAACACTGTCATTCGCTACTGGAAAATACACAAGCAATTTCATAGCGGAGGCAGAGGCACTGATGGCGGCAGTGGAAGAAATGGTGACAGGTAAAAGGAATGAAAGCCATATAGTCCTGCTTTCAGATGCTTTGGCCGTAGTCACAGCGCTAAAAAGCCAGAAAAATACTGAACTTAAAGATTTAAGAGCAGTACTCTGTCAACTATGCCAGCAGTCCGCACCAAAAAGAGTAGTGGTACAGTGGGTTCCATCCCACTGCAACATCCAAGGTAACGAGGAGGCAGGTTGACTGGCAAAAGAAGGTGCAAGACTACCACAACCAGATACTAGTATGACATACGAACAGTCAAAACGGCTTATCAGAGCTAGATACATGACCAAATGGGAAACCGAACATACTGGCTACACCAAAAACGATGCCTATTACCAGTTGAACAGAAGAGAGCAGGTCGTTGTCTTCAGACTTCGCACTGGCCACAATGGACTGCGGTACCACCTATTCAACAAATTGTAGATAGGTGGCACTGACTAATGCCCGTGTGGTACCGATAAAATGACCGCTGATTATCTGCTACAAAACTGCCCGACATACGAGGATCAGAGAGAGAGCAGATGTGGCCATCACCAGTGGCAACACTAGACAAGCTCTATGGCAGCGTCGACAGCCTCAGGATGACCGCTGCTTTTTTCGAAAAAATAAAGGTTTATGTCTGACAGCGTACGAAGAAGAAGAAGAAGAAGAAGAATTCCCACCATTCATCATAATCATGTAGTCTCCTGCCGAGTGACGTTGACGATCTATTGCACAAGCATCTGTTGCTTGAACGTGACGTGAGCTCAACACTTCAGATGGTGGCCGTATTTCCAACCAGTCTACTACGCCATTCCTATTATCATTTGGTTGCCATTCTATACCACACCTGCCCCCTATATTTTCCTATGTAGCAATGTTTTATGTGCGCAACTTTCCGAATACTTGCTAAATAGATCTTACCCGTCTTCTTCCTTGAAAGCTAGAAATGAGCTTTAAAAACTGTATCTTTGCAATATGCCTTCGCTTAGATCCATA
This sequence comes from Ariolimax columbianus, assembly GCA_036924085.1. Classification (NCBI taxonomy): domain Eukaryota; kingdom Metazoa; phylum Mollusca; class Gastropoda; order Stylommatophora; family Arionidae; genus Ariolimax; species Ariolimax columbianus. The sequence continues at coordinate 47,246,554 of JAVGWX010000004.1, forward strand.
TCACCATTTATGTAGGCTATACGATCTGGTTTAAAATATTTCTGACAGAATACACGGTTTAAACGATACATGATTACATGTGTGAATTGTTTCTCTTCTTGGGGATCGCAAGAAGAAGTAGAAGAAGTAGGAGGATAAAAGACGACGAAGAGAAGGAAGAAGAAAAGTTATAATTATAATGAAGAGAAAAAACGAAAAGAAGAAGACGAAGAAAACGGAGAAACAGAATAATAGTTAAAAGAAGATAGTGAAAATGATGAAGTAAAAAAAGAAAAGGAAACATGATGATAACAATAATAATAATAATAATAAGAAGAAGAAGAAATTGTAGAAAAAGAACAAGAACTGGGACAAGAAGAACAAGAGAAGAAGAAGAAGAAGAAGAAGAAGAAGAAGAGGAAGAAGAATAATAATAATAAGAAGAAGAAGAAGAATAAGAAGAAGAAGTAGGAGAGTGTGTTTAACAATATCAGATGACTCAACCTCTCACAGATATTATGGAACGTCTTCACAACTGCAAGAATAACCGTTACTGTGCTATTCTGTAATTTGAGTGTTCTTCTTCTAGCGAAGCACATTCTACCCAACGACAGACAGATTCCTTTCGGTTCTATGAGAACTTGAGAGAGCTAATTAGTAATGCAAAGTTATAAAAACAAATTTTAAAAGAAAAAATAATTAACTTGGAATACTTGGAATCCTGGTATCTAAACATGCATATATATGCCTGCTGTCAGGTAGGCTAAGCTATCCGATTTATGTTCCTTTAGTAAATTTACTTCCTGTAGTTTTCTAGGTCCGTGAAAAGGTAAGTGGTGTCCTGTGTAAGAATTTCATTATTTTGATAAATTTTAGCTTGGACCTCGACTAGAGTCTGTTCTTTTCTGTTTTCATTGGCCATAGTCTCTTTTCCGCGGGCAGCGTGCGCACGGGACCTCCGAGTTTATCTCCTTCTCTGATAGGACGATGATCTCATTAGATGCAAAACACAGTACAGCTCATACTATCTTAATAAGAAAAAAAAAACATGCGCGCACAAAGATGATATATATTTTGAACACAAATAATACACAAGTGTCAGAAATGTTATCAATATTTATATACATTTCTAAGGGCAAATGGGGAGTGCATCTGTCGAACTAGCGAGTCAACACGTCAATAACCTGGCGTGGGTCTAGGTGGTAGTAGATAATGGCTCATCATCGAACGGTCGGTGCGACCTGTTGATACTCATTTCGAGATATGTTCACACAGCGGACGATCAATGTCTGCGTTGTCCGTTCGAGCTGCTGATCACCCCTCCTCACCGGGCTCACCTCGACGCCTCGTGACTCTCAAGTAAATCATACAGTTACTATTTCCTACAAAAACATGTTAGGACGGGCAACAATGGAAAGCTGTGTATGGAGTTGCAGAACTCACCATTTCTTCTTTTTTTTCTGATTCTTTTTTCTCTCTTCTTCTTTAGTCGTTCTCAATCTCCCACTATTAAGCCACGAAAAGGGTTTTGTAGGTTGTTGTTCGGAGAACGGAATGCATTCTGTCGTAGTTTACAGCTTGACTGCAATACTTGCACCATTCTGTTCGACATTCCGCCTAAAGCAGGTATTATTGAATTCTGGGCTAGCCTTACCTCTTTGATCCCTTCTCCTTAATCAGTCTGCTCTGTTGCAGCTTATTATCCAGGATCACGGCGTGGAGGTATAGAACGGTCTTGGCAGCTATGGTTCGCTGGCCCTTATGCTAGCAGTCATCTATGGGTCTCTGACCGCTGCAGTTCATGCACTGCTCAGCATCTTAATCCCAAACTCACCATACCAAATCCATCGTTACTGAAACCTGCTACAAATCAAATGAATTCAGGATTCTCTATAGGGTTCGGTAGAGTACACAAAATGCAGCTTTGCACCAATACTCCGTCATCTGGTGCGACATATGATAATTATGATGATTATGATGATTATGATGATTATGATGATTATGATGATTAAGATGATTATGATGATTATGATGATTATGATGATTATGATGGTAATAAAGAAAATTGTAATCAGATCAATGTCGTGTATCAGAATCGTACGGTTCTACATCCGACCTAAAATATGTAGAATTATTTTTTATTTTAAATCATGCTTCTTTTAGGCTCATTCATTGACCTTTTGGTTATATCAAGGCGCCAAAGGATTTACCAGCTATACACTAACACTTGTATTAGAGATTTCTCTAGAAGTCCCTCACTGTTTCCAGGATTCGATGCAAATCACGTGATTGGATTAGCGAGGGAAGCTTTCAACAAGCTCCTAGGTGTCGTTCGTTCATCCCTTGGGATGAGGTCGGTGAGTTACTTAATGTAAATGATAATTTTTGCTGGGGTTTTGGGCTCGAGACGAAATTGTTGGAAAACTTGAGGGACCTGTTAACGCGAAACTTATGTTAATTGGGGTAAATAACAAAAAACTTCAGTTTCATCGCTCCATGGGAAGAGTTAGATCACCATCACAACCGGTGCGTTTACAGAAAGCCTGTATTATGAGCATAGACTATACTATTTTAATAACAACGGTTTTACATCGTGAGATTGCTAGTTTATTACACTTTCTCCTTTAGTCATCGTTGACGATATTATTGGAATGGTAAAGTGGTCCTATACTTTTCAACTCGGATATCAGTAAAGTGGCACTCAAATCTACCCATTAGTACGTGGGTACCTAACTTACTGTTAGGGAAAGAAAACCACGAGTAAGGCAGCTGGTGTTCTCACCTAAAGAGGGAAAATAAAGCTTAGATCTAGTTCCTAACATTTCATCCCCGGCGGCAGTGCCTTCTACTACGTCACATTTATATATTTTTTTTTAAAGTTACAGTGCGAGCAATTACCTCGATTTATCTTATTTTTTTTAAAACTCTGTGGCAGTGCCTGGTATTATGTCATTGTTATGTTTTCTTTCAAACTCTGTGGTAGTTCCTGGTATTATGTCATTGTTATGTTTTCTTTCAAACTCTGTGGTAGTGCCTGGTATTATGTCATTGTTGTGTTTTCTTTCAAACTCTGTGGTAGTGCCTGGTATTATGTCATTGTTGTGTTTTCTTTCAAACTCTGTGGTAGTGCCTGGTATTATGTAATTGTTATGTTTTCTTTCAAACTGTGGCAGTGCCTGGTATTATGTCATTGTTATGTTTTCTTTCAAACTCTGTGGTAGTGCCTGGTATTATGTCATTGTTATGTTTTCTTTCAAACTGTGGCAGTGCCTGGTATTATGTAATTGTTATGTTTTCTTTCAAACTGTGGCAGTGCCTGGTATTATGTCATTGTTATGTTTTCTTTCAAACTCTGTGGTAGTGCCTGGTATTACACCATTTATATATATATATTTAAAAAATCAGTGCAGTGCCTGCTTTTACGTTACTTTTATCTTTTTTTTTTTTAACTCAGTGACAGTGTGAAAGTTCCAGCTGGAGCATGGACGATTAGGGTAAAGGAGATTGGGCTGGCGACTTTAAGAACAAAGGTTGCCTGAATGACTTGGACGAACACAGGTCACGCAATGGTCAATTACCGTTTCGACACTAGGTCGAGGGGTTTAGGTGGACGACATTGTCTGGTACAGTGGTGGGTGTTCGGAGCTTGCCACTCTAGCGTCAGAATTGACATGGATAGAGGTTGGTGACAGTCTGATGCTGCCACGACCGGCTGCGACATTTAGAGTGACAGTGGCTTGTGGATAGTCAACCAATAACATTTAGTTAAGGGTAGTTCCAAATTGGAGTGATGACTAGGTCAGACAGCCAACAGAAGACCATTTGACAGACATGTTGTTGATTGAGACTATACAATACTTTGCAAAGAAAAACTCAACAGACTGTCTGGCAGACTGGCTGAAAGACTGTCAGGGAGGCTGAGAGTGAGTCTGGAAGGGAGTGAGTTGCAGGGTGACTGTACCATTTTACGTCTGGAGTTGGCCAGTCGCGCTCAATAGGTGTTTATGATGGACACCCTGTGAACAGCAATAGATCTGAATGTGTGTGCAGGACACCCTGTGAACAATGTATGTTCTGACCAGTCACACGAGTGTACAGATCGCCTAAGGATGAGTTCTGAATGTGTGTGGTATGTGCAGGACACCTTGTGAACGATGTGTGTTCTAATTAGGTGTAAATGCACATATTGACTACGTGATCACACGTGAGTACGTGATACGAGTATAAGTGACGTGATCGAATTACATATAAATCCACAGATCGCCTGATCGTACGCGAACTGATTGCATCTGAATGTACAGACATCCGATTGAAAGTGATCTGAGTATATGTGAATGCACATATCGACTAAGTATGTCATCAGACCGTGAGGACGAGTTTGTGATTGTGTGTTAACAGTGCAGAAGAAAGATGGCGAGCTAACTGGAGCCATTAAGTTGCAGATAGAATAATTCTTGAGGTTGTGCAGTTTTCTTGTTGCAGGTTTAGGCATATAATCTTGGTTTCTGGTCTAGTTACTGAAGGGATATGAACAGCTAGTGCTTATATCTTCTGGGGTAGTTTAATATACATATTATGATTATTTAGTTTAGATGTGCTTTGCTTTTGTTGATACTGTGTAAATATTATTCTTGTAATAAATGATATTGTTTTGTTGTATGGTCAGGATAATGTTTAATGTGTTTTTCTGTGTTGAAGTCGTGTCGTGGTGTAGATACATGTTGTAACTCTTTAGATAAGTAAACTCCTCAACTAAACCTAGACTACCACAAAAGTGCCTAATATTACCCTATTTTAATCTGCTTTTTAACTCAGTGACAATGCCTGCTATTCGGCCACTTTTATCTGTTGCTGTTTAAAAACTCAGTAGCAGTGCCTGCTATTACGTCATTCCTATACGTTCTTTTTAACTTTGTTGCAGTGTCTGCTATTACAGCACTTGTATCTGTTAAAAAAACAAACTCGGCAGTGCCTGTTATTGTGCCATTTCTATCTTCTTATTTTAACTCAGTGGCGGTGCCTGCTATTACGCCATTTCTTTCCGTTTTTTTTTAAAGTCTCAGCTTAGGTTGAAGCGGAAGAAGAAACATATATGAAATTAGGAAGTTGTAGGTGAGTTGGTGCTTGTATTAAAATACCACAGCACGAACGTAATGACGAGAACTCTTTAGACCAGTGTTAAGTAGTTCTCCAGGTCCTGATACAGGATTAGACTTAAAGTGCATGCAGACGCCGGAACCAAGTTGAGAGTTGAATGTGGAGTATCTGGAGACATATGTGAGACGGGATGGGTGGAGGATGTGTTGCAGTGCCCAAAGAGTAAGTGTGTTTGAATCGATGTCATAGCTTCCACTCATCTCTTGGTCTCACTATTAGTGACACCGAATATGTGTGAGTGTGTGTCGTCTGTGAATGAACGTAGAGTGTGTGCTTGCTTGGTATGCATAACCGTGTAGATGCATATATGCGCACGCGCAAGCACACACAGAAGGACACATGTATGCACGGAAACGTTTATGTTGTACGTTAACATGCACGTTTTATCTCTCCCTCGCTCTCTTTCTCTTTCTCTCTCTCTCTCTCTCTCTCTCTCTCTCTCTCTCTCTCTCTATATATATATATATATATATATATATATATATATATATATATATATATAAATTCTGGACTGATTGCGTACTACATCCCCCATGTTTTCAACGGCTTTCTTGAGGAAACTATGAGTCGGATGATAATGACATTTTTGCAAACTTGACGTTTGGTATGTGCTGCATACGCCAGAAGTGACGTCATCATGCGCATCGTACGTATGTTGACTTGGTGCAGTTAGGTCCGGTTTTATCTGAACACGCCTCGTGCATATATATGTCAAAACTGGGCACTAACATCGAATGAGAAACGACAAATCGTGACAGCAGAAGTGAAATGCTTGCGAAAATGTTGGATGTAGCAAAGAGAGACAGGATTAGAAACGATGCCAGTTGGCACTGGTTGGAAAAACACCAGTACTAATACATTAAAAGACAGCAACTAAAATGGTTTGACCACGTAACAGAACTTCTGGTACAACGGGTTCATGGCTTAAGGCCGACCACGAAAAAGATGGTTTAAGGAAACATTTTATGATGTGAATGCCACTGCGCATGAGGCACACTGTCAGGATAGCTCTAGAGATCTCTTCATAACCTGACGCTGAAGGGCAAAATATGATTAGCGGAAAGAAGAAGAACGTTTGCTGATAACAAAGACATCCCCAGCCCCACCATCAAGGAAGCTGAGCAGTGCCTAAATAAGCTCAACAGCACATGCGTGGTGGTTGGCTTAAAAATGAATATACAAAAGGCCCAATGCATGTTGAACACTTTTTGTCCTTACAGAGAAACGTGTCTTCAAATTGATCCAGTCAAAGACTTAACTTACAACATTTACTTTGGGCAAGAAATGTCAACCTACCACATAAAACGTAGCTTAACATCTGTATGCTGATTTAGTAGGCTGTACAGAGTTATGTAGACAGCCACTATTTTTCATTCGAGTCGTGTAGTTTCGAGTTTTGTTACAAAATGACCAGTGGACGATTAGAATATTCATGACCCCCGCCTCTCCGCTCCCACCCCGCACTGCTACCTTCAAAGTTGCCCTCACGCGGTCATGATTACGATGTAGGGCTCTGGGCTGTTGGTTCTGGGATTGGCAGGCTCGTTGGTTTCACTGCTTTTGTCCAGCTGCTGCACCACTCCCTCTACCTCCGCCACCCATCGTGTACTTGTAAATTGACTGCCCTTGGGTAAGTGCACTTATGAGGAATCCGGAACAGGATATTCTGCATATTACCATTAAAATGGGATGTGTATAGAATATTTCAATTAATATTAACGGCTAGGCGAGCATAGTTGACGAGGTCACAACGGCCTCCAGCATTCAATGACGATGAAATCAAACCAGCGTGAACGCACGATTTGGTCCGTTGTTTAGGATTGTTCGAAATAACAAGCAATTCGCGAAATGAGCAAGTTGACGAGTTCTGGTGCACGAATTTAATTTTAATATGACCGTTGAATAATGTTATTAAATAAAAAATACTGTGCGAACCTGCTGGAGAGGTGAAAACATGATGAAGGAATTGCTATACGATGGTTACTGCAATATCTACATACACACCTTTTTAGGGCGCACAAAAGAGTAAATCTATTCTTTGTGGCATTCAACAACACAACAACAACAACAACAATAGCAACCTGACCCTGACTTACATGTCCGATCAGTACGCTTTGCATTACCAGACTTTAGTCTCCTCTTTCCCCCTCCTCCGTAGTGTGTTAAGCCAGCGAGCTACAGAAACCGTGTACATCCTTCACCATTTGCTGAAAGAGACTGGGCACATATAAGTATGCCCGAAGTAAAGTGATGTCGATTCTCAAGAACAGAACAAAACCATTTTAAAAACTCCTTTTCAAACGTGTCATCTATATTTTCCTACTATGTATACCTCATACACTCGTCCTTCCTCCGTGACCTTAGTTTCCCTCTTCCACCTCCTCTCCCATACTGCCACACACTTTCCCATTTCACCGTGCCAGCTCCTCTCACAGTAAAGAGGATAACATTAGTGAAACCACTGACAGGTTTTGAGAGCTTTGATATAATCATGAGTTATGTGAAGGAGAAACGCATTCCTATCGATCACAGCCCAGCCGCTACCTAAGATCCAAGGCCACGCTACTGCAAGAACAGTATCTGATCCTATCTAGGTCAGTGTGAGAAGCAGAACTGCAGAGCGTTTTGCTTCTCACAATAAAGATACTAAGTGTCTTCTTCTTCCTCTTCTTCTTCTTCTTCTTCCTCCTTCTCCTCTTCTTCTTCCTCCTTCTCCTCTTCTTCTTCCTCCTTCTCCTCTTCTTCTTCCTCCTCCTATTCTTCTTCCTCCTTCTCCTCTTCTTCTTCCTCCTTCTCCTCTTCTTCTTCCTCCTTCTCCTCTTCTTCTTCCTCCTTCTCCTCTTCTTCTTCCTCCTCCTATTCTTCTTCCAAGCCCTGTAAATGATTGTGCAAGTAACAGGATGTAGCCCGCAAAACCGAATACTTTGTGTCGTAGTTTACAGATTGGCTGCGATATTTGCAGCTTCCGGTACGTCACATTTGACTTCAGCAGGCATTTTTTGGTACCGGGTTAGCCTTCCCTCTTCGATCCCTTCTCCTTAGCCAGTCTCCACTGTTGCAGCCCGTTATCCAGGATCACCACGTGGATGTGGAAAAGGGTGCTGCAGCTCTGGGTTTCTAGCCCTGGCGCAAGCAATTTTTGGTCACTGACGGCAACAGCTCATGCATGCACTGGTCAACGTCTGGATCCCACAATAATTAATTAGATTCCCGTTAACGAAATGTTGCAGTAAACGGTTTCTTCACTGATTAACGTCGGAATATTTTGCACATATGAGCACATATATGTTTATCTTATTAAACTCAAACACACAACCACATACTAATAATTAAGACCGATTTATCATCAATATAGTTTCACCCACATCACATATTGGATTTTAAACTATTCATGGGTGAATGAAAAACGCACGAAATAAAGGCATTTGATGTGCGAAGGAGTAAATTTTTGAAATCACCAATATCCATAATTCTTACCGTTTGTACTTCAGGTATAGTACCAATGAGTACAGGGCATTCAGAAACGTTTGCAGAACCCATGGTAACTTAATTGGAAAAATGAAGGACTTTACTGGCCATTTTATTACATTCTTAAGTCACTGGTTCAAATCTGGCTGATGGGAATTTCATTTTCTTTTAAAGTTGTATAATGAAAACCATTTAATTTTACACTTTGTTTCATCATTTTTTCTGGTCCCAACTCTGCCTCCTGTCGTATAGTCTGGAGAAACTACTGAAGGATTGAATTGTTCATGTCCGTTGAGTTCGCCCCCGTGCAGACAACCTTGGGCTATAAGGATCTGGGCTGTTGGTTTTTGGGTCGTTATTGTTCAACTCTTTCCTCACATCGTCCTACAGTATACCACAGTAGATGATGTACAATATAGTGACGTTAGTATTTCTAAAAACCTCTGCAGTAACCCATCTGTACAAATGTGTCTTCTATTGAACATTATACATTCACCTTCTGTGATTGGAAAGGAACCAGAGATGTGCTGCGCAGAACTGGAGACGTGGAGGCAAATTGCACCGTATTCTTGTGTCCCAAATACATCGTAAAGACACAATGGCACAGGACGCGGTAATCCCTTTGTATTGAACTTTTGGTTACACCTAAAGTCTCAGATCAGTTTGGCATAACCAGCAAGCAGTTGGTGGCAGGGGGGTGGGGTGGGGGTGAGCGCAGTGAACCCTGTCTTGGCTACAGTATCTCCGAGGGAAGCATGGTCGCTTACTTATGTCCCACACTGATGTGACAGCCCCTATCTATCTTCAGACCTGGGTGGGTAGAAAATCCACAGACATACCAGCAACAGCATACCAGTACAACCGATCTGAACTGCAGAACATCTGAAATGTTGTAGTGCTCACAGAAAAGGCAGTTGGGGAGTGGGAACTGATTGTCAACAACACTAGGACTTCCACATGATGATGATAACTACTTTTATGATGATGGTGAAGAAGCAGTACACTTTACAATCTAAGGACGGGTAAAATAAGTTTCAGGGAGCGAGGGATCAAAGAACGAATGCTACAGCGGTAAATTGAATGTCGAGGAAGCTATTCCGTTCTGTCATTGATGCGTGTCGGACAGACGATAAAAAACAAACAGATGCATACCCGAGATCAACATCACAGTGCTCCTGCAACAGTACCTCAACCACAGTACCCCTAAAAGTACCCATACAAAAGTACCTCTACGAAAGTACCCATAGCAAAGTGCCCCTACCAAAGTACCCCTACCAAATACCCCTACCAAAGTACATCTGCCATAGCACCCTTACCAAAGTACCCCTACCAGATAACACCTACCAAAGTAGAGGTATGTACGCATGTACGTATGTATGTATGTATGTATGTATGTATGTATGTATGTATGTATGTATGTATGTATGTATGTGGGAACGTATGTATGTATGTGTGTACGTGTGTCTGTGTGTGTGTGTGTGTGAGAGTGAGTGAGTGAATGAGTGAGTGAGTGAGTGAGTGAGTGAGTGAGTGTGTGTGTATGTATGTATGTATGTATGTATGTATGTTAGTCTTCTTCCACAGTCTGGGTCGGGTAAAACATACTGGCCAAGATTCCCACCTCATTTCTACGCCTTTCCCCATTAGAACGGACTTTTTTTCTTGACAGCCTGGCTAACAAGGTGTCAACATGATCCCCAGAGTTATATGCAGATGTAGCCACGCATAGCCCAAGCACATGGAGGATCCTGGTCCACCTTCATCAGCACACTCGGGATGTGAGGGAAGCTACTGCAACCCTCCACTTAATGCACTCTTCAGGAAGCAAAAAAAGATAAACTACTCGTTGCCGGCATTCCCAACGACAACAACAGCTGTATCAATACTCTCGGATCAAAGATAAAGCACAGTGAATGAGCTGACAGCAGCCGGCAATTCATAGCCGGCTGTTTGCGTCATGGTCAGCGAACCAGCTGACCAAGACACATTTCACATCTAAGCCGCGGCCCAGGAAACAGACTACACGAATGTCGTCTGGCTAAAGGGAATAGGGACCACAGTTGGGTAGGCAAACCAGTTAGCCAAAATAGCCAACAAAAGCCTAATGTGTCATACTGACAGGAGCAGATATGGCCTCCCCTAAACAAACTAACACACGACGTCCCTTTGAACGTAACTATGTAAATGTGTGTGTATTCATGCGCGTTTGTATGTAGGTATATATGTAGGCGTGTGTGTATTTCATTCGCGTTTGTATGTAGGTATATATGTAGGTGTGTGTGTATTTCATTCACGTTTGTATGTAGGTATATATGTAGGTGTGTGTGTATTTCATTCGCGTTTGTATGTAGGTATATATATAGGTGTGTGTGTATTTCATTCACGTTTATGTGAGTGATTCTGTGTATATGACATAGAGATTTGCTAAAGAACTGCACATTTCTTCTTCCCTCCTGTTTTTACATTTGTCGCCTTCTTTCTCTTCCTGCCTCTATCTGTTTATCTCTCTTTGTCAATCATTCTCTCTCTCTCTCTCTCTCTCTCTCTCTCTCTCACACACACACATACACACACACACACACTCACTCTCTCATAGAACTTCACACATTTATTGTTCTCTTTTTCTTTTTACAGTTATTAAGACCACATATTTCTTGCTTCTTTCAATTTTCACAGTGATTAAAACTTCACACATTTCTTGCTTCCTCAAATTTTTACAGTGATTAAAACTTCACACATTTTTGCTTCTTTCTAGTTTTACAGTTGTTAAAAAAAGAACATTTTTTCCGCCATTTTGTAAACACTGTTGACCTTGACATTTCGCTGACCCTGTCCACAAATTGGTTAATTACTTACTCATTCTTTGGGAGAACTTGGCCGACCAGACTGTTCTTAACAAACATGCACAATAATTAACTGAATTAATGGAAGAGGCTGACATTATCGGAGATGTATCGACTAGGGACGAGAGAGTGCAGAGAGATGGCCAGTGCATGACACACAGAGCTGTCGCTTTGGCTTAGGCCGATGGACAGGGCTTCTTAAGCTGTTGTTGGGTCTCGCAAAAAGATGTACGGAGAGGATTAGTTCTATAGAATTTATCGGAATGAATTTCTCACTGGCTATGTTAATAATCCGAGAAAAAAGGGAGGATGTTTTTAAAGATGGGGGTGGAGGTGGAGGTGGGGGAGGGGGGGGAGAAGGGGGGAGGAAAAGGGGGGGGGGGTTTAGAATCAATTTCATGATCGAGTGTGAGGACAATAACGTTGTGAATATCGGCACTAGTAAATTACATCACAGAGAGAGTGAGGGAGAGTGTGAAAGAGAATGAGTGGGAGAATGAGAGGGAGAGTGTGAGAGAGAGAGTGAGGGAGATATAGTGAGAGGGAGAGACAGAGAGTGAGAGTAAGGCAGAGAGAGTGGGAGAGACTGGTAGTAATAGAGAGAGAGTGAGAGCGAGAGACAGAGGGAGAGAGAGTGAGAGAGGGAGAGTGAGAGAGAGTGATAGTAAGAGAGAGAGTGCGAGAGAATAAGAGTAATAGTGAGAGAGAGTTAGAGTGAGCGAGAGTGTGAGGGAGAGAATGAGAGTGAAAGAGGGTGAAAGACTGAGAATGAGAGAGAGAGTGAGAGAGAGAAAGAGAGAGTGTGAGAAAGGGAAAGAGAGAATGCCTGTCAAAAAGAGATAAAGAATAGGCCGGGAAAGAAAGAAATGTATTAGAAACACAGAGCATGTATAGAGAGAAAGATAGGGTTTCTTCTCCTTCTTGTTTCGTCCCCACTACCAAGCCTTTAAAAGGGCTTTGCAAAGCAGGAGGACGTTATGAGGACAACGGAATATGCGATAGTTGCACCTTTTTGGTCCGACACATCCTTCTTCCGCAGGCATTATTGAGTACCGGGTTAGCCTTTCCTCTTCAATCCATTCTCCTTAGCCAGTCTGCTCTGTTGCAGCCTAATATCCGTGATCATCGCGTGGAGGTGTAGAATGTTCTTGGCAGCTCTGGTTCGCTGACCGTGACTCTAGTAGTCAGCTATGGGTCGCTGACCCTGACGTTAGCGGTCAGCTATGGGTCGATGACCACTGCAGCTCATTTACTGCTCAACATCTTTGTCCCTGTTAGGGTTTGAGATCGTGAGAGAGAAACAGAAAAGGAACAAGAGACAAGGAGGGAAAGCGATTTCGCACAAATAACCATTTCTCTCTGGTTTCCAATTTTTAGCTTTAGGTTGGTAGACCTATTAGAGCTTATATCTATCACGTCAAAGGGACGGGATTCGCTGCATGTGGCGGCACGCTCAAATCTACTCAGATGTAAATCGCGACTTGACTGAACAATTATTAAAACAGGCTAACTGAAAGGGAACTTGTGTTACTGCCTCCTCACAAATACTGAGATAAAGTATCATGCAGTCAAACTGGACACGAAGTGATTTTGAACCTAGAATATTAGAACACATGCATGGAACATTCCCTCTAGTCAGGTCAAGCACAACATACTGGCCAGGACGTCGCGTCAGGTCAGGCAAAACATACTGACCAGGGCGTCGCGTCAAGTCAGGCATAACGTACTGACCAGGGCGTCGCGTCAGATCAGGCACAACATACTGACCAGGGCGTCGCGTCAGGTCAGGCATAACATACTGACCAGGGCGTTGCGTCAGGTCAGGCATAACATACTGACCAGGGCGTCGCGTCAAGTCAGGCATAACATACTGACCAGGGTGTGGCGTCAAGTCAGGCATAACGTACTGACCAGGGCGTCGCGTCAGGTCAGGCATAACATACTGACCAGGGCGTCGCCACAGGTCAGGCATAACATACTGACCAGGGTGTCGCGTCAAGTTAGGCATAACATACTGACCAGGGCGTCGCGTCAAGTCAGGCATAACGTACTGACGAGGGCGTCGCGTCAGATCAGGCACAACATACTGACCAGGGCGTCGCGTCAGGTCAGGCACAACATACTGACCAGGGCGTCGCGTTAGGGTCAGGCACAACATACTGACCAGGGCGTCGCGTTAGGGTCAGGCACACCATACTGACCAGGACGTCGCGTCAAGTCAGGCACAACACACTGACCAGGGGGTAGCGTCAGGTCAGGCACAACATACTGACCAGGGCGTACGTCAGGTCAGCCACAACATACTGACCAGGGCGTCGCGTCAGGTCAAGCACAACATACTGGCCAGGACGTCGCGTCAGGTCAGGCACAACATACTGACCAGGGCATCGCGTCAGGTCAGGCACAACATACTGACCAGGGCGTGGCGTCAGGTCAAGCACAACATACTGGCCAGGACGTCGCGTCATGTCAGGCACAACATACTGACCAGGGCGTCGCGTCCGGTTAGGCACAACATACTGACCAGGCGTCGCGTTAGGTCAAGTACAACATACTGACCAAGACCACTTTCTCTCTTCCATGTAGGGTTCCATGGAAATATGCTGTGTTCAAGGCAGTCTGGCAGGCGAGACGTGGATCGATGTGATCCCCGTAGTAGTGAGCGTCACGTAGATGATGCAAAGCATTGCACAAACCCCTGGAGAACCGAGGTTCACCTATATCAGCACACTCGGGGTGTGAGATAAACAACTACAACCCGCCATTTAACGTCCATTTCAGGGCGCACAACAGTACTCATTGTGGGCATTCAGCAACATCATCTTCTCACCCAAATGCGCATATGAGAAAGTCTGTATGCGTTTTATGTGTGTTATTTTTAAATGCAACATATTTCAGATCAGCACAAAAGGATTGTCTTTACAGAGGAATTGACGATTCTTATTTTCGTTGAACTATTTTTTAAAAATGTTTATGTGTATTTTGACGTCTCGAACAAACATGAGAATGGCCGTTCAAAAACATTGATAGTGGTTATCTATTCTTATTTTTTGGGTGTGTACGTTACACACCTGCTGCACACAGGCTTTGCTTAATTGTTATTGTAAAACTTAAGATCCGTTACTAATGTGCATCGTTACAAGAAAACCATGAGCTGAAAGCAGTGGTGCGCAAGCATTTTTGTGAAGTCGACACCACCGAAGTTGTATTTTGTATAATAAAGACGCCCATGCTACTATCAATCAAATCAATTACAACCTCTAAGTTTCCTGTGGAGCACAGGTCATCAAAAACGCACGTCAAGTCCACCTGTTCTATGCCATTCGTTAAAACTCTGTATACTCCGCCCTGCTTCATTCCTGTTTTACTCCAGCTCTTTTCCATTTGTGTTTAGGTCTACCTGTACTTCTCTTGTTCCGGATAGTCAGTAAAAGAGACGACCCTGCAATGTTATCAGCTGCATTCTTTGAAATTATACTTAACTTAACGTCTTTAAACTGGTTTAGGAACTTTAGACGACTCTGGAGTTTCTGTATACAACCAGTTTCCTTTACATTCACTTGAGTTAAAGATAATTATGTGCATTCAATCTATTCTTGAATGCATTAATTGATCCTGCCTCCACTATGGTGGCAATGCATTTCTGTGGCAATGCATTCACCACTCTATGACTAAAATAATATTTCCTGGGATCTAATCTAAACATATATTTTTTAGTCAAAGATAGGTGAATACGTAGAATGCATTGCCACAGGAAATAGCGGAGGCAGGGTGGATTACGTGTTTAAGTCCAATTTCAGCGTCTCCCCCTAACATTACTTTCCATACGTCTGGTTGTTTTGTTGTTCAAAAGTTTCACATTAGTGATCTTATCGTACCATTTTAATCCTTCTATTCTGAATGAAGTCAGTTCAATGGACTTTCCCCATTTTCAGCGCCTGGGGAGTTGAGCCAGAATATTTTCATTTACCGAAACCAGCCGCCACACGGCGAGTTTGAGGAACCAATTCTTAGAGAAACTTTCCCCGAGCCTCGTTCTGTACTCTGTCTTTGTCAGCGAACAACTGCCAAGGTCGCCGGACAATTACTGACCTGCTCAATCTCCGGCCCCGGCTGGCCAGAACAATCTCCCCTATCAGTGATCTCCAAGGAGTTAAGCACTGACCAGGGAGTAGTCATTGATTGTAATGGTCATGGGAAGACGGATTTACGAGTACAATAAGTTGACGAGAAGAAAAGGTTTGCTCCCTCACTATCTAGCGGATACGTCTGATAACTAGCTAGAGACTGTTCCGATGGGTTTGACTGTCAAGTGGGACCGGTTTGAATGGATGTCCAATTCTGGGTGGTACATTCAACAGAAAGACTCCGCATCATAGATTAGAGGTAGCTGGGCGGAAGTATGAGAAGCATAGGGTAGAAATTCTTGAAGCTTCGAGGCGTGAGAGGGAAGGGGTGGGGGTGGGGGGGGGGTAAACATTCTCACCGCTTGGTGGCATCCCTGCGAGATAAGGAATGTACTGCTATATTTGTATTTTAAAATAACCCCACCGATTGAGATTAGCTTGGTGTGTCAAGGAACTTATAATACCCAAATAGGTTGGCGATTGTAAGAGCGACGTTCTTCAACGGATATACTACTTACTTACTTATCTTAAGTAGAGTGTCCGAGTTACATAGAACAGTAATTATGCACACTTAATTCAGTAATGGGTCCGGTTCGATCCCTATTAGCATCACGCTCCATCGACCCAGCTGAAAATGAGCACATGGTTTAATTTTGGGGAAGGTAATGCAGCGTAGAAGGGAACTGGCCACTCCACCTCATCTTCTTCGTCGTTCGTCCTAAAAATTACTTTTTGTGACGTTGTTTTGTAGTATACAGTGAGGCTGTAATAACTGCTCCTTTCGAGCCTGAACATCCGGTTTCAGTACTGCCCATTTTGGGGAGGCGAATACATAAAAGGTGCACGAAGAAGAAGAAGAAGAAGAACAGGAAGAATAAGAAGATATCCATAGAGGATTCCGTGGCGAAGTGGTTAAGCCGTCGGCCTCGTGTGAGTTCGACTCGGCACTCCGCCATCTTTTTCACGGGTGTTTGATGCGTAGTCCCATGCATCTCGTAGTTGCCGCCTAGTCGTCTTGTCCTTGACTTGCCACTGGGATCGAGCGGCTTGAGACGAGAGAGTGAGGATAAGAAGTAGCGCAGCTAATCCTTAGTAAAAATATCTCTAGCAAATAAATAATGGCATCATCGTCTGCCTTTGCCTTTGCCTTTGCCTTTGCCTTTGCCATAGACTTAGCGTGCGACCTATTATACTCACACCAATGTCTTACTCACTCAGCCTGATTAGCTCACGCGTCTCTTTCCAAACGAGAGGCATATAGTTTCTGTTATCTTTAGCGCTAAACGTTTATGGATATTATATATACAAGTATAAGAGATGCCCGTGAACAATATCAAAGAGATGTGTATAAGAACAATTGAAAAATTTAATTTAAAGACAACAAGTGAAACAGTCACATTTGTAACGGGTTGACAGGTTAGTCTAAAAACTATAATTGAAAAATGCTCTCGTAATAGCTAAATTGCGTTTGTCTGCAAGGGTTGGGGTTATAATCGAAGACGTTCATATGAGTGAATGTTCGTAATTCGACTGTTCATTTAGCAAGGTTACTGTATACACACGCGTCTTATAAATAGGTAAAGAACACAAATTCTTGTCAGATTTTAACAAGACTTAAGTAACACATGAACACACATTTAAACACAAACACTGACACCACGCCCCAAACACTGGCATCACGCCCCAAACACTGACACCACGCCCCAAACACTGACACCACGCCCCACACTTTTTCTATATTTATCAACATTGAGATATCCTTTACTTGAGAACTACAATTATCGACCATCAAGCTATTCGGGCGAACTTATATATTTGTGGTCGCTATTCTGTTGTATTGATCTCTCATAGTTGTCTGACCAGCGACAGGGGGTAGCTGTACTCAAGAGGTTAAGGCACTCGCCTCTCACAGTAGTGAACGGAAACGGTAGGCGATCGAATCCCGCAAGTTTCAAGCGACCCCTGGTCTCAGTGCCTGTATCCTGAGTTACCTCCAGTCGTCTCGACCAATAGTCTTGCCACTGATCCAAGGTAACTCAGGATAAGAGTGAGATTGATGACCAGCCCATATTCTTCCTCACTAAAATCCTCAAACAGCGCACATCACATTATTAAGACAAAACCGTTTGATGTTGTGGCCGTCATCGCTTCGTGATGGGCAATAACTAAACTATGACCAACGACATGACACTTGCCATTATAAAGACACACACAAACGTATACCACGACACCGGAGAGGAAGTGTCAATCTATTGACTAAGACGGGACTCAAAAAGCTAAGATACCCAGACAAAACATAAGTAATTTGTCTTCGCAATAAATAATTATATAAGAACACATTTTTTAAAAACAACATCGTGATATTTAGAGTGATATTGAAACATCACCAAAATTAAATGATTAAAAGTTATTCCGTTTTACAAACCGAGAAACCAACTCTTAACATACAAAATCAATCCCGACATTAATGTCAAGGTTCCGCTCTCGACGCATCTCGCATGCCTCCAGTTTTTGTAACTCGATAACCACCATAATGGCAGTTACCAGATGCAGTATTAGGCCAAACCGCTCGTAAACTGCTTGGCCCTTCTGTCAAGGATTTGTATCCAATCAGCTTCAATGACTCTCCTGCCTTCTCGCTCTGTTAAATATGTTATTTGCGCTGCTTTTATAACGTTAGACGCCAAGAAATAGGTACGGTTCAGGGATCATAAATCACGTTTCGCTCCCAGTGAAGTATAAGACCACCACTGCAGCTGACCCGTTTACAAGCAATATGTGTGTATGCGAATATTTGCAATGGGTGTTTCAATAGAAATGAAGAATGTATCAAATTAGGTGTCTTGTTTAGAAGACCTCCACGAGGTGATCCTGGATAACAGACTGCAACAAGGCAGACTGGTTAAGGAGAAGGGATCGGAAAACTGGCTAAGAAGAACGGATCGGAGAGGGAAGTCTAACCCGGTTCACAAAAAATATCATGCTCAAATCGAATGTGTCGGACTGAAAGGTGAAAATATCTCAGTCAAGCTGTAACTTACTACACAGCGCATTCCGTATTTCCGGACTTCATCCTACTATTTTTAAAGCCCTTTTATGGGCTTGGTAGCGGGAATTTAAGAGCGATCAAAGAAGAAAAAGAATAAGAAGAAGAAGAAGAAGACAAAGAGCTTTTAATAAAGAGGATGTGAGCTTCATTCTCAACTTTCTGTAATCGTCTTTACAACATACTTTGACTGAACTGAAAAGATGGGCCCTGTGAAACACGGGAAGGGAGGTTTACAGGCATATAGCAAGCCCAAATCTCACTCAACAATCATTTGAACAGATGGGCCATGTGAAACACGGGAAGGGAGGTTTACAGGCATATAGCAAGCCCAAATCTCACTCAACAATCATTTGAACAGATGGGCCATGTGAAACACGGGAAGGGAGGTTTACAGGCATATAGCAAGCCCAAATCTCACTCAACAATCATTTGAACAGATGGGCCATGTGAAACACGGGAAGGGAGGTCTACAGGCATATTGTAAGCCCAAATCTCACTCAACAATCATTTGAACAGATGGGCCATGGGAAACACGGGAAGGGAGGTCTACAGGCACATTGTAAGCCCAAATCTCACTAAAACAATCATTTGAACAGATGGGCCATGTGAAACACGGGAGGCAGGTCTACATGCATTTAGCAAGCCCAAATCCCACAAATCAGCTGAACAGCATCCAACACACTCCTAAGTGCCAGCTGTGCACACACACATAGGAAACCGTTGCGCTGATCATCATCTGTTTGACTGCTTGGCGTTCCACGATATTAGAAAAATGCTTATTCCTCCGAGGCCAGATAAATGGAACATGGAACATTTTGATTGACACTAGACAACAGCTGATAAACACGTGCACATACCATTACAAGTCATTGGGCCGAAGGACTAGAGCCCATATGCTGCTTGGTTGGTAACTTCAACAACAACATACTTTGAAAGAGGTGCTCCTTTTTGTCAATACTTGTGAAACTCATATGTGTATATATGTTGGTCTGGAGGACCTCAGTTATTTTGAGGTAAGGTGTTTGTCTCATATGCTGGGGGTCGCGTGTTCGAATCTCAGTGGTGCCCGGGATTTTTCACCTGGATCTTCTGTTAAAAATGTTCCTGATCTCTGGGTAGTGAGATCGGACTTACGTGTTCAGTGTCGACCACATTAAAAATTCCTTAGCAGCTAGAACCCGAAAAGAGTAGGCCCAACGGCCGCTTCCCAGACAAAAATTCTACCCAAATTATGTGTACCTTCTCACAAGCCTAATAAGTGAGCCTCGCAGCGCAGTGGTTAGCGCCCTGGCTTAGCACCTAAATGATCCTGGGTTAATTCCCCAATAGAGGCGGAATTGGTTTTTCAGACCGCAATGGCTCCCGGGTCGACAAAACCATAAATGGGTTCCCCTTCAGTCCGGGAAGAAAAGGCGTCCGGCGTGATGCTGACCACATCATCCATTAAGTGCTGTGGATTACAAAATAATATGGGCCTAGCACCATATTTCCTATGCGCCGCATGGCGTGACAGGATCTTTACTTTTTTTTTACTTTTACAGGGGTAGTAAGCCTCAGGATGTTTAAAATATCTACTACGGATAGCCTTCGGCTATCTGGCAACAGACATTAACAACATGCCTGTTTGAATACCAGGATACCAATTATTCCAATAAAATTCCGTAATCTGAATTTCTAACTGGAATACAATTCTTTCCAGACAGTTCATCTAAAACAAGCAAATATTGTATGTTCTTTTTTAACTATGTTCTCGGTTTAAACTGTTATGTATAGTAAGAAATGTTTTTGTTCATATTTTTGGTTAACATAAGTTGAACAGGTCGTACTTGTAGAGGATGTGTACAAAATATTGGCTCTCTAGGTTATGGGGAAGTTGGTTAAAATAGGAGAAATAGAAGTCCTCAAACACGGACAGCAATTATATCGAGTTAAATATGCATTTGTTAAAGGAACTTTCAACACGACGACAGGGTAGAATATTTGTGTTGTTGTTTGTTGCTGTTGTTTATTGATGTTGTTTGTCCATTGTTTCCGAAGAGGACCACATTGTAACCTGTCAATCATGGAGTGGGTTCGTAGGTGGCTGATCAAACCAATCCGAGTTTGAAAACGTATATCGTACTGATGGCAGAGAAGCACTGTCAGATGGAGGCAACTCGTCTCTTGCCTTTCGTGTCGCTCGTCTCCGTGAAACTTCCTTGATTCTTATCTGTTCCATATGCGCGGTGCCTGCAGATAATTTATAAAGCCAGGAAAAGGGATCAGCAACGCGGCTTTCTCGATTTTCAAGGTCAATGAGTTCTTGGTAGAATATAGACTGATCGTAAATAACAAATGTAATTTATTTGAAGTATTGAAAAAGAATACAAAATGATGGCGGAGGCAAGGTCGTGAAAACGAGCCGGTGCAAGTGAAATATGAGCACTTCCATGATCCAATAAACATGTCAATAACCCCAAGCAATAGACTATAAACATGTAGGAACAAGCATGTGTACACGAGACGTTTGAATGAAAATACTATTTCGACATGTTTGGGGGAGGGGGGGGGGCGAAGGGGGTTTGCGAATGTTGAGTGCATGAGTATGATTAGCAAGGCTACGAGAACAGCCCTTTTCGAGGGAGACCTGCGTCGAAGTGAGGTAAGGGTCTTTGCCAGTACATTTGACCTGACCCTGACTAAAACATCCAATCAGTATGGTTTGCCTGACCAGATGTTAGTCCTCAGGTATGTAAGTCGCCCGTCTAAGAGATAAGGACCTGGCGCCATCTTTTTATAAGCACGATGAGGGGCTGAGTCCAAATTGTCATGCAATGGGGAATGAGGTCGTTCCGATTTGACCTAATCTGGTAGTGCACGAACTGCCAGGGACGCGGGACCATGACGGACGGGTTCAATTATCATTCTTGATGTTCATGACTTGTTTTAAGGGCTTAAGGATGGAGGCATCTTCGACATGTCTAATTAGGCTCAAACGGCGACGGTTTATGTGGTGTGTAGAAAAAAGACACATGCGTTTTTGATGACATTTCTGTTCACTGTTTTGAGGTTAAGAAAGTTCAGAAGAAAAGTCTTTGACATTGTCTGAGTGTAGCTAAGTCTCTACTCCATATTGAGAAAGGTCACGTCAATTGGGAAATCTTCTTGTGGCGGATAGTCGAGTGAGCGTGGTAGTGTGATGTAGCGCATGCCTCTTATGTAACAGCTGATGCCTGTTACAAAGTTGTCTTTAACACTTCATCCCTGTCAGCAGTGTTTGCTATGGGACTACCTCTACATGTAATTTTCTGAGTCTTGCATCGAGATACATTTGTCCTATTTCATTCTTCATCTTCTTCTTCGTCTTCTTCTTCTTCTTCTTCTTCTTCTTCTTCTTCTTCTTCTTCTTCTTCTTCTTCTGCATCTACTACTACTACTACTACTACTACTACTACTACTACTACTACTACTACTACTACTACTACTACTACTACTACAACTACCACTACCACTACCACCACCACCACCACCACCACTACCACCACCACCACTACCACTACCACTACCACTACTACTACTACTACTACTACCACCACTACTACTACTACTACTACTACTACTACTACCACTACTACTACTACCACCACTACTACTACTACTACTACTACTACTACCACTACTACTACTACTACTACTACTACTACCA
Source organism: Ariolimax columbianus (assembly GCA_036924085.1). NCBI lineage: Eukaryota > Metazoa > Mollusca > Gastropoda > Stylommatophora > Arionidae > Ariolimax > Ariolimax columbianus. Next base: position 47,268,862 of record JAVGWX010000004.1, read on the forward strand.
CTACCCCTACCACTACTACTACTACTACTACTACTACTACTACTACTACTACTACTACTACTACTTGTTCTTCTTCTTCTTCTGCTTCTTCTTCTATCAAGTGATACAATGCTTCTGGTCGGTGATGTTCACGAAGGAGATTGTGTATTTCAGGTCTTCGCTAATCCCCCACATCTTTTCAAGCATAGTCGCTCCCCGGGGCCAAACTGTCTCTATTTTATCTGCATAAGTAGGACAGTCCTGCAGGATACGATGTTTGCTTGGGTCTTCCACTAACGCTCGAGGTGGTATATCTGAAACCCACGTTGTGTAGGTGGGCCTCAAGACTGCATTGTCCCGTTCTGAGTCTGAAGATCTTTGTCTGCCCACCTCTACCAAGTTTGTCTATGTAGTCATTTTCTGACTTGCATTCTTACGCTGGTCTCTCCATTCCGTCCCCATGGATCGTTTGATGAGTGTCTTTGCTTCTTTATAGCTTTGTGGATGTGGAGTCTGCGTGTTATTTTTTTTACTATTATATCAGCAACACTTTACCTCTTTACTTTGAAACAAAATATTTCTACTGGCGTGTTATTTGCTTATTTGTAAATTAAACGTCTTACAAATAGCAGACACTGATGCCGGGAATTTAAGTGCTAGTTACTGCATTGCACGAGGTCACAGCGTGTTTATTAGTATTGGGTTTTTGGGTGTCCCTCACATATGCATGATATGCGAGTCTAACAGCTGCTGCAAGTCATTAATATGGATATTAGCGTTCTACTGTAGTAGACAATGCGTGAGTGATGGTGATTTATCGTCATTATCCTGAAGATTTATGCTCCAATGTGAAGTATCAGTCACGATGGAAATGGTTCCTTTTTAAAGGCAGCTTGTCTCCGAGCATTTGCAATTATTCACCATTTCGCTCAAATATGAAATACAGCCTTCAACTGCCTATTGTCCTCGTACTGCAAGCCCGTATCATATCATTATACGACTATAATATCATGTTGTTGTTGTTTGCGAATGTCCACAATGAGAAGGTTACTGTTTTGTGCGCCCTGAAAAGAACGTTAAATGACCGCTTGCAGTAGCTTTCCTCACATCCCGATCGTGCTGGTAAAGGTGGACCGGGGTCCTTAAGGCGGTTGTGCTATGGCTTGCTTCATTTGCGTTTCACTCATTACTACGGGGATCACGTCGATCCCTCACCTCGTTAGCTAGGCTGTCTTGAAAACAGCCAGCTTCCAGGTAGGGCTATGAGGAAGTCGAGGTGAGGGTCTTGGCCAGTATATTTTGCCTAACATGTCTGATCAGTATAGTTTGCCTGACCAGACGTTAGTCTTCCTCGCCACTATAATATCATAGCCTATTACATTATGCGGCTGATAGCCCCCATTTACAACCAAGTTATCACATGCTTAGATATAAAACAGAGGGCCTCTTATTTACACCCGGACGCCAATCGACTGGCATTATTTTTAGCGCTTTCAAATATGTAGTTTCTGTACTGATCATCTGTAGCAAATATGCCTGGAATTTGCTGAGCTGTATACCTGGACATTTTACATTTACTGTCCTAAAAATACTGAGCTACATACCTGAACATATTACATTTACTGTCCAAAAAATACTGAGCAGTACACCTGGACCTATTACATTTACTGTCCTAAAAATGATGGTAAACTATGATGGCATAATAAGACCTCCGTAATGTTTGAATCAAGCTTTAAAAGGACATTACAATTGTATTCTTTCATGGGGCTAGCAAGCGTATCGTGTAAAAAGAATTCCTATAGTAATGAAAAATATGGTCTTCTTGTAAGTGGGACAGTTGTAGTTGTCATTGAAAGTTTCATACCTCGCTCAATATTTATAAAACGAACAAAGATGAGATGTGTCCTTGAGGTGAGAACATACCTGTGTCCTTGATGTGAGAACAGACCTGTGTCCTTGAGGGGAGAACAGACATGTGTCCTTGAGGGAGAACAGACATGTGTCCTTGAGGGAGAACAGACATGTGTCCTTGAGGTGAGAACATACCTGTGTCCTTGAGGGGAGAACAGACATGTGTCCTTGAGGTGAGAACATACCTGTGTCCTTGAGGGGAGAACAGACATGTGTCCTTGAGGGAGAACAGACATGTGTCCTTGAGGGAGAACATACCTGTGTCCTTGAGGGGAGAACAGGCATGAGTGCTTGAGGGGAAAATAGGCATGTGTCCTTGAGGTGAGAACATACCTGTGTCCTTGAGGGGAGAACAGACATGTGTCCTTGAGGTGAGAACAGACATGTGTCCTTGAGGGAGAACAGACATGTGTCCTTGAGGTGAGAACAGGCATGAGTGCTTGAGGGGAAAATAGGCATGTGTCCTTGAGGGAGAACATACCTGTGTCCTTGAGGGGAGAACAGGCATGTGTCCTTGAGGGAGAACAGACATGTGTCCTTGAGGGAGAACAGGCATGTGTCCTTGAGGTGAGAACAGACATGTGTCCTTGAGGTGAGAACAGGCATGAGTCCGTGAGGACAGAACATGCATGTGTCCTTGAGGGGAAAATAGGCATGTGTCCTTGAGGGAGAACAGGCATGTGTCCTTGAGGTGAGAACAGGCATGAGTCCGTGAGGTGAGAACAGGCATGAGTCCGTGAGGACAGAACATGCATGTGTCCTTGAGGGGAAAATAGGCATGTGTCCTTGAGGGAGAACAGGCATGTGTCCTTGAGGTGAGAACAGACATGTGTCCTTGAGGTGAGAACAGGCATGTGTCCTTTAGGGGAGAACAGGCATATGTCCTTGAGGGGAGAACAGGCATGTGTCATTGAGGGGAGAACAGGCATGTGTCCTTGAGATGAGAGCAGGCATGTGCCATTGAGGGGAGAATAGGCATGTGTCCTTGAGGGGAGAACTTACATGTGTCCTTGAGGGGAGAACAGGCATGTATCCTTGAGATGAGAACAGGCATGTGTTATTGAGGGGAGAACAGGCATTGGTCCTTGAGGGGTGAATTTACATGTGTCCTTTAGAGGATAACAGGCATGTGTCATTGAGGGGAGAATGTGCAGGTGTCTTGGAGGGGAGAACAGGCATGTGTCCTTGAGATGAGAATAGGCATGTGTCATTGACGGGAGAATAAGCATGTGTCCTTTAGGGGAGAATAGGCATGTGTCCTTGAGGGGAGAACTTACATGTGTCATTGAGGGAAGAACAGGCATGTGTCCTTCAGGGGAGAACAGGCATGTGTCCTTGAGAGGAGAACAGGCATGTGTCATTGAGGGGAGAACAGACATGTGTCCTTGAGGGGAGAACTGACATGTGTCCTTGATATGAGAACAGGCATGTGTCATTGAGGGGAGAACAGACATGTGTCCTTGAGGGGAGAACTGACATGTGTCCTTGAGATGAGAACAGGCATGTGTCATTGAGGGGAGAATAGGCATGTGTCCTTGAGGGGAGAACTTACATGTGTCCTTGAGGTGAGAACAGGCATGTATCCTTAAGGGGAGAACAGGCATTGGTCCTTGAGGGGAGAACTTACATGTGTCTCTTAGAGGATAACAGGCATGTGTCACTGAGGGGAGAACAGGCAGGTGTCCTGGAGGGGAGAACAGACATGTTTCCGAGATGGGAACATGCATGTGTCCTTTAGATGAGAACAGGCATGTGTCCTTAAGGGGAGAACAGGTATGTGTCATTGAGGGGAGAGCAGGAATGTGTCCTTGAGGGGATAACAGGCATGTGTCCTTGAGATGAGAACAGGCATGGGTCCTTGAGGGGAGAACTTACATGTGTCCTTGAGGGGAGAACAGGCATGTATCCTTGAGATGAGAACAGGCATGTGTGCTTGAGGGGAGAACTCACATGAGTCCTTGAGGGGAGAACAGGCATATGTCATTGAGGGGAGAACAGGCATTGGTCCTTAAGGGGAGAACTTACATGTGTCCTTGAGATGAGAACAGGCATATGCCCTTGAGATGAGAACAGGCATGTGTCCTTGAGGGAAGAACAGGCATGTGTCCTTGAGGAGAGAACAGGCGTGTGTCCTTGATTGGAGAACTTACATGTGTCCTTGAGAGGAGAACAAGCATGTGTCCTTGAGGGGAGAACTTACATGTATGTGTCCCTTAGGGGAGAATAGGCATGTGTCCTTGAGGTGAGAACTTACATATGTCCTTGAGCAGACAACTTACATGTGTCCTTGAGGGGAGAACAGGCATGTGTCCTTGAGGTGAGAACATACAATTGATTTCAATGGCTTTCCACTCCCCAAGAGGCAACACTGTTCTCCAACCCTGCTGAAAGTTAAACTGAATTGTGGCAGAGGTACCTCAAACAGACTACCGCGTTTATGGGGTAGATATTTTTAAAAGCATTAACTGAGTCTCGGTCAAGCTTACGAGTGAGACAGACGTTATAATTAAGAGATTAACCGAAACGGGTCGATGGTTATGAGGGAGATAAATATGATTAATTTAGTGATAGTCTTATCGTGGCCAGGCTTGTGTGAGAGATATATGTTATGCCGAAGAAGGATGTGTCGGACCGAAAGGGTCAAATGTAAGCTATCGACACAATGCATTGCGTTCTCCGGACTACATCCTGCTACTTGCAAAGCCCTGTCAGGGCTTGGTAGCTGGTGATTGAGAACGAACGAAGAAGAAGAAGAGAAAGATATATGTGATTTTATGAGAACCAACGCAGAATAAGAAAAAGAAGAAGAAGAAGAAGAAGATATATGTGATTATACGAGAACACAGCAGAAGAAGAAGAAGAAGAAAAAAAGAAGGAAGAAGAAGATATATGTGATTTACATGAGAACGAACGCATCAGTCGAATAATAATAATAATAATAATAAGAAGAAGAAGAAGAAGACGAAGAAGAAGATATATGTGATTATATGATAACGAATGACGACGAAATGGAAGTTCTGAGACGGATGTTGTTTAATGTTGAATCTTTTGTGCGGGACGTATAGGCTAACGTCTGGCCAGACCAAACACACTGATCAGAGAATGTTAGTCAGGATCAGAAAAACTATACTGGCCAAGACCCTCACCTGACCTCCTTCTTGGTCGTCTTGGTCGAGGACAACAGTTTGGCTAACAATATCAGGTTTGACGTGATACCCGTAGTAGTGAGCGACACGCAGATAAAGCTAAGCATAGCACAACCGCCTCGAGAACCCCTATCCACCTTCATCAGGACGCTCGGGATGTGAGGAAACCTATTGCAACCCGCCACTTAACATCCCTTTCAGGCCGCACATAAGAGTAACCTACTCATTGTGGACCGTCGCAATCAACAACTCTTTTGTGCGCCCTGAAAGGGACGTTAAGTGGCGGGTTATTGTAGCTTTCCTCACATGCAGAGCATGCTGATGAAGGTGGATCGGGGTTCTCCAGACGGTTGTGCTATGCTTGGCGTTATCTGTGTGGCGCTCACTACTTCGACGATCATATCGATCCACATCTCGTCAGCCATGCTGCCTTGAAAACAGTCTGTTTCCAGGGAACGCTAAATGGAAGAGATATTGTTGTCTTGGCCAGTATGTTGTGCCTCACCCTGACACGACGTCCTGGTCAGTATGTTGGGCCTGACGCGACGTCCTGGTCAGTATGTTGGGCCTGACGCAACGTCCTGGTCAGTATGTTGTGCCTGACGCGACGTCCTGGTCAGTATGTTGGGCCTGACGCGACGTCCTGGTCAGTATGTTGTGCCTGACGTGACGTCCTGGTCAGTATGTTGTGCCTGACCCTGACACGACGTCCTGGTCAATATGTTGTGCCTGACGCGACGTCCTGGTCAGTATGTTGTGCCTGACGCGACGTCCTGGTCAATATGTTGGGCCTGACGCGACGTCCTGGTCAATATGTTGTGCCTGACGCGACGTCCTGGTCAGTATGTTGTGCCTGACGCGACGTCCTGATCAATATGTTGTGCATGACGCGACGTCCTGGTCAGTATGTTGGGCCTGACGCGACATCCTGGTCAGTATGTTTTGCCTGACGCGACGTCCTGGTCAGTATGTTGGGCCTGACTCGACGTCCTGGTCAGTATGTTGGGCCTGACGCGACGTCCTGGTCAGTATGTTGTGCATGACGCGACGTCCTGGTCAGTATGTTGGGCCTAAAAAACGTCCTGGTCAGTATGTTGTGCTTGAATGGACTAGCGTCTCAGTTCCCCAGGCTCTGACATAAAAGTCCATAGAGAGAAGAAAACGGACTAGTCTTTTAGAATTGACATAAAAACTTGCTTCTATGTTGTTGTTGATCGAAGATACTTCTAGTGCGTTGAATTAACTCCTGATCTCGATTCTTTAGTAGCAGGTTACAGTGGCTCTTCTCACATCTCAAGGTGTAAATGATAAGGTGGGCTAGAGTCCTTTTGTCGATAGTACAGTGCGAAGCTGCTCAGTAAGCTCACAGCTATGACGACTACAGTGTTGATTTTCAACTCGTTGTCTAGACTGCTGGGACACAACCTGTTTCTAGAAGCACGGACAAAGGCATAAGGTGGGGGGTGGGGTGGGGGGGGGGGGGGGGGTGATCGCGATCATAATCACCAGGCAGATTAAGGATACTGCAAATTCCTCAACAAAGTCCAGATTTTCATACTTCGACGCTGAACTTACCACACCAGACTACTAAGTCACCATCTGTACACTAAATTCAAGATTGGTATCACCAACATAAACTACTGTAGCCTGTCAGACATGACAGTAGGACATCTACTTTAGGACTGACTGTCCCCAGGACACCCAGCAAACCGATCGGAGAAGGAGGATAGGGCCCGGGCCCACGTCTCTCGAGAAAATACTGTACGGCGGTATTGAGACGCTGAACAAGAACATATTTTTTGTGGGCGTGCAATCGATTATCTATCCAAATTTGATAGATTTGCAGGTTAAAATAGTAGAGGTTGTGTACACAATTTGAGCTATCTGATGAAGATGATTTTAGAAAAATAGAAATATAAGTATATGCAAACCGACCTCGATGTCAAGTTAAATAATTCGCTTAGGAAGAAGAAGAAGAAGAAGAAGAGGAGGACGAAGAAGAAGACGAGTATGCTTCGCCTGATTCTGATAATTCTTTCCTCGCACGTTACTCAAAAAAAAGAAATGATACCAGGCTACGTGTACATGATACGAACTGATAGCTTATCAAGACCCTATTTCCCCTTGAAGGGATAACCTTGCCAAGAGGTTACACTAGTGCAATCTTGCTAGAAGAATGCAGTGGCAAGGCAAGCCCAACACAAAAACAAACAACTATCTGAAACCGAGGTACTTGTGTCTTAATTCACCCCAAATAAAAGAAAAACCTAATTTTAGCACCACATTCGAGGTAGTGATGTCACAGAATAGTCCATTTTTTAAATGTTGGGGGTGTCAAACATTGAACGAGAATAGACGAGAATGTCTGCTTCTGCTGTCACTTATTCCTGTCGTCTTAGCAATGAATGTCTGGAATCTGTCAATGTTGGTCCATAATAAGGAGAGTAGCATCCAGTTTCTACAGCATAATGGCCGTATTCATGCTGCCAGACGATGTAATAACAACCTTGTTATCTAAACCTAACCATAACGCTAAACCTAACCATAACCAAAACCATAACCATAATTCTAACTATAACTCTAACACTTGTCAAAACTGAATATAACCCCTTTTCAAACTTCTGTCTTCTGCTTCTTCTACGTTCCCTCTCAATCTCCCACTACCAAGCACTGAACAGAGCTTTGCAAGTAGCAGAATGTAGTCTGGGGAACGGAATACATTGCGTCACTAGTTTACAGCTTGACTGCGATATTTGCACCTTTCGGTCCGACACATCCGTCTTCGACAGAACGCTTCTGTCTGTTACTAAGTCTTTACTTATTTATTGAAAATGAAATTATTTTAACCTGTCCTCACCTTAACCCGAAATGGAATGTCCCGTGACGTACGACGGAAACACAGGGAACTCTGTTTGGGGTGAATTAAGACACAAGTACCGAAACCGGAAGTGTTGTACCGAAAGGAGCAAATATCGCAGCCTCAATGTGAACACTACGACATAACGTCACAAAACCCTTTCAGGACAATCCCTGAAGACAAGGTTGCTTGGACCTGGTCGTGTATACATATTTAAATGCGACCGCATTCCAGATATTGCTGTGATGGATAAAGTGTTAGGTGCGTGATTGTATTAGACCTTAGTTTTTGATGTGGTAAGGTGGTGAGTGCCATTCAATGTTAACACTCTCCTCTAAAATGAAACGAGCACCTGGTACCCAATGCCAGTTTGGATGACGTTCTGTCTCTGACCTATATTCAGCGTGTCGTTTAACGTGCTACAAATTCTATAAATTCCCACCTAAAATTGTTATTTATGACTTCACGATACATCTGACTTCAATCCACCAATCAAAATAATTTAGCCCTCCGTGAGCACATCTTATCAACAAACGCACACCAAGTTCGTATGCCCTGAGCCATGTGTTGCACTTCCGTCTATGTATTTTCTATTTCCTTTGTGTTTGACTCCAGCTTTCTTTTGCATGTTTGTTTGTTGTCTGTCCTATATTCTCTTGTCTCCAGCTATCTTCTCCATGTTCTTGATGTCTGTCCATAATTCTCTTGTCTCAGGCTCTCTTCTCCATGTGTTTGGTTTCTGTCTATAATTCTCCTGTCTCAAGCTCTCTTCTCCACGTGTTTGGTTTCTGTCCATAAATCTCTTGTCTCAAGATCTTCTCCATATGTTTGGTCTATCCCTACTTCTCTTGTCTCCATGTCTCTTCTTCCTGTCTTTGGTCTGTCCCTACTTCTCCTGTCTCCAGGTCTCTTCTTCCTGTCTTTGTTCTGTCCCTACTTCTCTTGTCTCCAGGTCTCTTCTTCCTGTCTTTGGTCTGTCCCTACTTCTCTTGTCTGCAAGTCTCTTCTTCCTGTCTTTGGTCTGTCCCTACTTCTCCTGTCTCCAGGTCTCTTCTTCCTGTCTTTGGTCTGTCCCTACTTCTCTTGTCTCCAGTTCTCTTCTCCCTGTCTTTGGTCTGTCCCTACTTCTCCTGTCTCCAGGTCTCCTCTTTCTGTCTTTGGTCTGTCTCTTCTTCTCTTGTCTCCAGTTCTCGTCTCCCTGTCTTTGGTATATCCCTACTTCTCCTGTCTCCAGGTCTCTTCTTCCTGTCTTTGGTCTGTCCGTACTGCTCTTGTCTCCAGCTCACCTCTCTCTGTGTTTGGTCCGTCCCTACTTCTCTTGTCTCAAGCTTTCTCTCTGTGTTTGGTCAGTCTCTACTTCTCCTGTCTCCAGTTCTCTTCTTCCTGTGTTTTGGTCTATCCCAATTTCTCCTGTCTCCAGCTCTCTTCTCCGTGTGTTTGGTCTGTTCCTACTTCTCCTGTCTCCAATTCTCTTCTTCATGTGTTTGGTCATAGAAACCACATTGTAATGCTTACCTTACGTTTATCCTATCAAACACCATAGTTTTTTCCTCGCGTCATGTCCCACTGCCATATTTCTGGTTGTATCCACAGGTTCTACATTAGTAATCTTATCAAACCATTTCAATCACTACATTTTGGGTATGCAATCATTTATGAAAATCTGTCACTTTTTGGTTGTTATTATTCTCATGTTTCAGAACCGTACAACAGAGCGGCCTTTATACAAAAGTTGGAGATTTGTATTTCTGTGTTAGACTTTAATTTCTTTTTATTTCCATAAGTTCCTCATGTGATCTTTTGTTTCCTTATTTTAATATAAGTATGTTGTTTAAATGCAATGTCATTATACATTTTTCATTCTCTTTACTATTTTAGCCATCAATTACTATCTACAGATGTAGAGGGTATGCTGCCCACTAAGTAACATGGTGGGCAGATCCTGTATCAATCCCTGGTGTATATGAACAATATCGTGCAGATGTCCGTACATACATTCCTCTCTTCCAATCTGCAGAACACAACCGTTTGCATGACATAACCTGTATCTCCATTCGTCTGTGTATTTCCTTTTAACACTGCAACAGTGGAGTTAAGTGTCAAGGGCCCAAGCGTGCTATTTTTTACCTCGCGCCGATCGCAGTGTCCGTCAATTTCCTCCTAATGCAAATAAATATCCCCCTCTCTAAATTGTGTTTGTTTTTGCGTCCATTTGTTTTCTTCTGCCTTCCTCACCCCCCTTCCAGGCCGGTATCAATACCTCCCACCCAGCCCCCTCCCACAGTGTGCATTTTTTTGTAATAGTGATGGGCCCCCTGGGAGGAACGATCAGGAGCGAGTACACCCAGAGAGCTTTAGCAGCGATTTGTACCCACAACCTTCGCCATCTCCTCATCGAGACTGAGCACTTATCGGTCTTTCTGGAGTGCAGTGATGTCGGCTCTACTTAGCATAATATATAAAATAGGTATTCTGGGAAGTGCAGTGGTACCTTCTTTGCTTTTCATGTCAAATGTGGTGGGGTGGGGTGGGGAGGTGGGGAGGTGGTTCAATCTCCTTTGTCGTTTCGCATCAGTCGACCCAACTGTTAATGGGAATCTGATTTACTATTAGGGAAGGTAAAGCGGGAATGACAAAAACTTGCCACCACAATTTATGATATTTGTTTTATATTTAAATGTAAAATTAATCTTCAGACACAATGATGTAATGTAATCATCTTTTTCTTAGTTTGACTTTTTATTGCGAGCGCAGGTGTGTAAAGGGGATTGTGCGTAAGAGGGTGTGCATATGCATGCATGTGTGTGTGTGTGTGTGCATGCGGCGTGCCTACGTATGCACGCCTGTGTGTGTGTGTGTGTGTGTTTGTGCTTACCTCTCAACGCAAAGAACGGAAACGGAACGGAAACCCGCAAGTTCGGCGACCTCCGATCTGAAGGGAGGTAAGACCAGAGAATCTGCATCCTAATTAACGCCTAGTTTCCATGACTGTTCGTCCTGCCATTGATCCAGGGTAGCTCGGGACGAGAGAGGGAATTTGATGACCAGCGCCGGTCACCCTCGTTATATTTCAAATAAAGTTGCATCATCAAGACAACTCATATAAACACACCACCCCCCCCCCCCCCCCCCCAAACCCCGCCACACAAAAACATAAATATATTATGATGTCATTACCGATTGCGTTGGGCAAATTACAAGAATACATACATATTTGTATATGGTAGAGCTTCGATCTCTCTCATGGTGGGGCTTCGATCTATATATGGTGGGGGCTTAGATCCCTTTCACGGTGGTCAGTAGTTAACGTTTATTGGTTTTTTTTCATCCTGATTCTAATCTAATGTGCCGTACATTTTGCTAGCCCGCTTAGGGAGTCGTTGATCTTCACAATTCATTCACCTCCCTCGTCGCCTGGGATTTCATGCACTGGCGATGAGCATTCCCGTAATCGGAATATTTTCTTCTTTCTCGCTGTGGGAGGACCACCTCAAAATATGGACATGGAAACGCTTTTCAGTTTGCACCATCAAAGCAAGAGGCAGAGGGCGTTGTAGATCCATTAGAGACGACCTTTCATGTGGAGATGTCACTTGAACTGTACTGAGTTGAACTGCTAATCTTTATGTTTGTACATAACGTAAAATGATCAACTGCTAAAGATGCGTGTAACCGCGAGTACAAGTTATTGGGATTAGGTACAGAGGATGACAAAGTCATCAAATAATGAACTTGTTTACATCGTGGAACGGAAGTTAATCGATACCAGGACTGATACATAATACTTGGAGCGACTCGCGATAACTGGCCCTAGTCGGAACGACAAATAATAATGCTAATGAAAATTTGATATTTACAAACTTCTTTTCGTCTTCCGGCAGTCTTGTTTAAATAGAGAACAAACAGTGGGTGTGATAGGAAGAAAATAGTCAGTGAAAGAAAGAGAGAGGGAGACAGAGAGAGAGAGAGAGAGAGAGAGAGAGAGAGAGAGAGAGGTTATGGTAAGGGTACTCTTACATCAGCCTATGCCGTCGTAGATGAAGTGAAAGTTACTCCATTGTTCAAGGTCTTAGCTTCCATTTTCTTTGAGGCCAGGTGGTCAATTGTCTTCCTGGATGCCTTGTCTTCGCCTACAGTAAATCAAGTGTATTTTTAGGAGGGGGTCGGTTCGGATGTGAACCTGGAACTTTTGTTGCGAAATGTAATCTCTCCACTTATTCGGTCTTCAGACACATAATAGAGTGAGAGAGAGAGAAAGAGAAAGAGAGAGAGTCAAAAGAGAGAGATACAAAAGAGAGAGGGACACACAAAAGAGAGAGAGGGACACACAAAAGAGAGAAAGAGAGAGAGAGAGACAGAGAGGAAAAGAGAAACAAAGAGAGTGACAAAGATAGACAATAAATTAGCCTTCCATCTTTTCTAAATGTGATTAGTGACAATAATGATAGAGAGGTGAAGGACAATAAATCATTCCTCTCTCGCCCGGCGGCGGAGGCAGGACAACCTGATCTGCCGGACAACTTGTCACATTCTATATCAATGTTTCTGTATCATAGTTAGGACCGGTCAATGATTTGCCCAAGTAGCCAGCATACAGAGAACCATTATGGCGCATGTTCTCGCCGATAGCTTCAGGTATCCCAGGGCTGAACCACCAGACTTGCTTTGACTTATATAAGGACAGATGAGCAACCTTCGCCAGGCAGGCTTCATTTGGTGGATAGTAGAAAATATTGGGGATTCCGTGGCGAAGTTGTTAAGCCGTCGGCCTCGTGATCAGGTGGTGTGGATTCGATTCCAGACTCTGCCGTCTTTTTCCTGGGTGCTTGATGCGGAATCCCCTGCATCTCATAGTCGCCCCCTAGTCGGTCGTCTTGTCTTACTTTCCACTGGGGTCGGGTGGCTCGAGACGAGAGAGTGAGGATACAAAGTAGCGCAGTTAATCCTTTGCTAAAAATAGCGCTAGGAAAATTAATTATGCCATCATCGTCTAAGATGGACGGCAGCCTTTGCCTTTGCCTAGAAAATATACGGTTTAGCCTTCACCCATGTGGTTCAAATTAAATTCAAATCAGCATTTCAGGTTTGATTGAAATCCGCACGATTTTAATTAAATTATATCGATTCGGTTGAGTTATTGTTCCCTCGATTCTTTTATGCTGAATCATTCGGTCACAACTACAGCTGGCCACACTAACAGGAAGTCTGTATATCAGAACGTGCAGTGGTAGATTAATCAACTAGTGTTTTTACATGATGAGGCGGATATTCCCATAAACAATCTTCTTTAGTCGTCCCATTCAAATCAAGCAATATTCGGATGGTTATATATATATATGTATGTATGTATGTATGTATGTATGTATGTATGTATGTATTGATGTATGTATGTATGTATGTATATATGTATGTATGTATGTATGTATGTATGGGTTCGCTGTAGTCCAGATGTTAAGGCACTCGCCTCTCATTGTGATGAACGGAATCGGTGGGCGATCGAGTCCCGCAAGTTTCAAGCAACTCCCTTGTCTCACGGGAGTTATAACCAGAGTGCCTGCATCTCGAGTTATCTCCAGTTGTCTCGACCAATACTCTTGCCACAGGTCCAATGTAACACGGGACAAGAGAGTGAGATTAATGACCAGCGCATTCACTTCATCACTAAAAATCAAAATACAGCCCCCATCAAATTGTTAAGACAAAGCCGTCTGATGTTGTGGCCATCATCGCTGGGGAGGGGCAGTAATATGTATGTATGTATGTATGTATGATGTATGATGTATGTATGTATGTATGTATGATGTATGATGTATGTATGTATGTATGTATGTATGATGTATGATGTATGTATGTATGTATGTATGTATGTATGATGTATGATGTATGTATGATGTATGTATGTATGATGTATGATGTATGTATGTATGTATGATGTATGTATGTATGATGTATGTATGATGTATGTATGTATGTATGATGTATGTATGTATGTATGATGTATGATGTATGTATGTATGATGTATGTATGTATGTATGATGTATGTATGTATGATGTATGTATGTATGTATGATGTATGTATGTATGTATGATGTATGTATGTATGTATGCTGTATGTATGTATGTATGATGTATGATGTATGTATGTATGTATGAATGCATCTATGTATGTGTTTATGTATGTATGTGTATGTGTGTGTGGGTGTGTGTGCGTCCGTGCGTATATGTATGCGTAAGTGTTCTAAAATAAGATTATATATTGTAAGTGTTCTAAAATATGACTATATATTTCAAGTGTTCTAAAACATAACCATATATTTCAAGTGTTCTAAAATCTTTATATTTCCAATGTTCTAAAATAAGACTATTTATTGCAAGTACATCAATAAACCTAAGATTGTAATTATTTAACAAGGAGAAACAAAACACATAAGCACATCAACAATTACTCACACTATGAATAAATGATTCTCTTAATTGTAACTTTTATCTCCCGTAGGCGATTTGTACTTGCAATAGCTGTGACCTAATGTGCTTTCATGGTCTGCTTAGTGTATAATTCCCGGAATATAATTCTCCTGCTATGTCTATATGATGTGTCGAGACTTATTTGCTGCCCTCAATTGTTTATGTGACTTTAATCCAACGCGTCCAACACTCTGTGTTATTCACATATCTTACATGGCAAAAACTTTGCGGTACACTTTATTTGATTCCTTTTCTCAGACAGAAAATACGAGGGGGGCTTCAAACGAAATCTGTAAAAGTGGAATATAAATGAGAAAAACCATCCCATTGTATTGTAACTTGCTAATTTGGTTGCTAAGGATGCCAGGAGTGGACATCACGGTGCAGACAAACAACATGACGTCTTAATTGGAGTTAAATGTTGGCTACCGCACTATAGACACGCACCAAAGAGAAGCAGCGTTCTTTTACACGTTATTTAAGCAGCAGATGGGTGGAACTTATTTAAGTTCATCGGAGAAGGCAGGTCCAGTACGGTGATGCATGCCTTTCACTTACAGCCAATCGGCGACGGTCAGCGGCTGCAAGTACTAGGGTCACTACTCGGTGTGCCGGACCCTGACGTAAACAGTCACTGAACTCACGCCGTTTTGAATCTTCCCTCACTCGTACACTTGATGGAGTGAAAGGCATGCATGAACAACATTTGCTTTATCCAACATGGAAGTCAATAAATAGACTCCGAGCTGATGGATCATGGCGCAGGAAGAACTTGAAGAGACACCTGGCTTTAAAGCAACACAAGACCCAGACCACCTGATGATCTGTCCAAACCTTCTGGAAACATGCAATTTGATGTTGAGGCTGGGTGAATTACAGAACAATCCGTGTGGCTGAACATTGGAAACATGGTGTCTGACTCGGTGCCCGGACACAGAAATTAAGGAAGTAAATTGGCCTAGAGGCATCATTATTTCGAAGGCGATGATGGAGTGGGGGGGGGGGGGGGGGGGGAGGAGGAGGGGGGGGGGTGAAAAGTGTCGACGCATCTTTCGAGAATCCCAGTAGGAAGGCAGTCTATTGTGTCTATTGAAAGTAGGCATTATTTTTTTTAAACATTCAAACTGTGAGATCAATGGCAGAACTCTTAATCCTGAAAAAAACGTACTTCATATTGTTTTACACAAGAGTTCCGAAACTCTTTGATGGGCGCGGTGATACTCTAGTGTGACACGGCACAATGTTTGAGAACTAGTTTGATGGGCGCGGCGGTACAGTACATGTGACACGGCACAATGTTTGAGAAATAGTGTGATGGGCGCGGCGGTACAGTAAATGTGACACGGCACAATGTTTGAGAACTAGTTTGATGGGCACGGCGGTACAGTAAATGTGACACGGCACAATGTTTGAGAACTAGTTTGATGGGCACGGCGGTACAGTAAATGTGACACGGCACAATGTTTGAGAAATAGTTTGATGGGCTCGGCGGTACAGTAATGGGACACGGCACAATGTTTGAGAAATAGTTTGATGGGCGCGGCGGTACAGTAATGGGACACGGCACAATGTTTGAGAACTAGTTTGATGGGCACGGCGGTACAGTAAATGTGACACGGCACAATGTTTGAGAAATAGTGTGATGGGCGCGGCGGTACAGTAAATGTGACACGGCACAATGTTTGAGAAATAGTTTGATGGGCGCGGCGGTACAGTAATGGGACACGGCACAATGTTTGAGAAATAGTTTTATGGGCGTGGCGGTACACAACTGTAACACATGACACCGTTTTAGAAACACCGCTCTAATCCATTCAGCGATGTCGTCTTCCCATCGGTGGTAGATACTGACAAGGTGTTCCTAGCGTGAAATGTTTTGAATTTTCTTTAATCATTTCAAAGCCACACCCATCTTGAGTTTGTTTATTTTTGGAATCTTATTGTGATGCGCAGCTGTCTAAACACGATGTGTTGTTTAGCTTAACTGATCGAGTTTATCACAATGGAAGCTTCATTGTTTGTAATCCTGTCGGTTTTCTTATGTTTTATATCTTTCAGAGTGCATTTCTTCCGTGCAATTTCGTTGAATTGTTTTGTGTGTTTTTTGTAAAAAGTCAAGGTAATCGTAGTCTAATACCACCGTCTGCTGTCGGGGATGAAGTAGCAAATAATTATTTATACTATGATTCAACTTATTTAGGAGGTAAGGCTGCCTGTTCTCTGTCCCGCTACGTTTTCTTCTATAACATCATTCCAGGTATCCATTTACAGCTAGGTCGACTTGACGGTGTCGATAACATGGATTGAAACTGGCGAGAAGCTGGTTCTCTAAATATATACGACTTTTGGTTTCTGCAGAAGAGATCGTAAATACAGGAATTTATGTTTTTGTGAGACAGGCAGTAATTAGCGTATCATCTTACGGAAGGTTATTGACATAAACCTTTCCGCTGGGATTGTCGGAATGTGGATGGGAAAGGATGTAAAATATACGCGTTAATACATGTCAGTGCTTCGGCAAACTACATGTGTTTGAAGATGGAAATCACTGGGAAACATGCGAGTAAAGAAACGGAGAACGACATAAAGGTATTTTACAAAACAGATGAAGATTATATCGGGGGATAACTTCTGAACATTCAACTGTAAGCATTATTGGGAAAGTAAGTCAGTCAGAAACTTAACACCCCGAGTTATTTCCGGGAGGGCTATTCGTGTAACAGAGAAGAGAATCGGTCCAATGCCCTGTTGGGATTACGTCATTTTAGACAACTTGATCACCTTCATTTTTTGGACTTCATTTCTTACGTCATTATAGACAACTTGATCACCTTCATTTTTTGGACTTCATTTCTTACGTCAGACAACATGATCACCTACATTTTTTGGACTTCATTTCTTACGTCATTACAGACAACTTGATCACCTTCATTTTTTGGACTTCATTTCTTATGTCATTATAGACAACTTGATCACCTTCATTTTTTGGACAGCATTTCTTACGTCATTAAAGACAACTTGATCACCTTCATTTTTTGGACTTCATTTCTTACGTCATTATAGACAACTTGATCACCTTCATTTTTGGACATCATTTCTTACGTCATTATAGACAACTTGATCACCTTCATTTTTTGGACTTCATTTCTTTTGATTTCCATAAGTTCTCCACTTCAAATAAAGTTTCTCTCGCCTTCCTTTAATTTTTTGTTGTTGTGTGTGCTTCTTTTTAAAACTAAATATGTGTATATGTGCATCGCACTGTTTCTCATAATCTTTTTGTTTGTCTGTTTGTGTGTTCTGTGTATTGTCAATCCTAACTTCTGTGATCTCTCTTCAAATATTTTTGTTTTATTTAGCGTCTGATTGCAGTTATGGGATAGAAAATCCAAGTCACTGTCAAATTACAGTTTATGAACCTACCGAAGACGGATGTGTCGGACCGAAAGGTGCAAATATCGAAGTCAAGCTGTAAACTAGCGACACAACGCATTCTGTTCTTCGGACTACATCTTGCTACTTTCAAAATCCCTATTCAGGGCTTGGTAGTGGGAGATTGAGAACAAACGCAGAAGAAGAAGACAGTTTATGACGTTCTTCTGTCAGAGTTCATTAACATCCATGTTTGTTTTTGGTGGTTGCTCTTGCGTCATCGTCCAATCCAGCAGAAAGATAGTGGTGATAACCAGTGCCTTGACAAAAGCGCTCCCCTGCTCGTCTTGTGACGAGTACACAATTTTGCTTGACAAGTAAAATAAATCCGTTTTTAATCGTTAATTACGTTTTTAATCGTTTCTACATAACGACTGTCGCACGATTATTATTGATATTACGGTTCGAATAGGTTGTACATACGCTAGCTTATGATGCTGAATCTAAATGGAACTGCAGTGCCACAATTTAAACCTGCTAAAGCCATCGATCGATGGTACGTAGCATGTTCAAGGACACAAAAGCCATGCCTCTGACAGCAGTGCATTTTTTCTTGAGAATAAATAGACTATTACTGTGTAAGTAATACAATATATTTTGGTTTGGTACGCATTGTTATGTTTAAATAAAGGGGAATTTAGGGCCTAGTGTACACTTGTTAACATAAATTGCATGACTGCGGTCCGATCATGCTGACTGGTGGCATTTTTGACTGATTGGTGAGCCACCCTAAAATTTGTCAAGGCCTGATGATAAGAATCATCTCTGCCACACACCCGTTTTGATCTCAAAAAGGTTAGAACGATGGCGATCTTCTATAATTCTACACTTCATATCTTCACATGTTTTCTAAAGAACTAAGTAAAGTCAAGGTTTGTCCCATAGTAGTTACACTACTGTCGGAGAATGAAGTTTTTATAATAATAGTTAATAGTTGTCCATCACAAGTGATGAAGACCACTCTCTTTGTTCAGCCGTGTGGACAGTCGTATCTCCTGCTGTGTCCGCTGAAATGGGTGACTTGCGCGGAGATTTGGATTAAAGTGAGGAAGAAACTGCGCCTTTTTATAGACTTAGTTTTTATAGACTTAAAGAAATGTAATATATTACTGGTGTTGTTCCAATTTAGTCTCATGATGGTCATCGTTCTGATTTTGTCTCTCTTTATTACACAAAATATTTTTAGCATATTGTAGGGGCAAACATCGTGTTGTATAAAACTTTTTCGGTAGCTCTTGTCACGTGCTTGCAATTGTATTGGTGCTAATTGTCCAAGAATCTGATTTGCCTTATTGCATATTTGTTTGATTTCCGCTGTAATTCTTCCTTCTACTAGTTAAGTGCTCCCTAAGTATGTGAAATCTTGCATGTCACTGATTTGTTGTTTTACAAGACAGATATGGGTTTTTCTGTTTGTCTGAATATTTTCATGACCTTATTTTTGTCTAAATGATTTTCATGATATACTCTTTACATATATTTAGTTTGTGAACACATTGTTTGCAATTGTATTTCTGAAGTTTCTATGACTGCTTTTAATAATAACGCTATTCCTTGATGTTTGTTTGTTTGTGAATGCTCCACAATGAGTAGGTTACTCTTTTGTACGCGCTGAAAAGGACGTTAAGTGGCGTATTGCAGTAGCTTTCCTCACATCCCGAGCGTGCTGATGAAGCTGGACTTAGGTCCTCCAGATGGTTGTGCTATGCTTGGCATCATCTACGTGTCATTCACTACTCTGGGGATCAAGTCGATTCATCACCTCGTTAGCCAGGCTGCCATGAAAACAGTCCGTTTCTAGGGTGGGCTACAAGGAAGCCGAGGTGAGGATCTTGGCCAGTATGTTTTGCCTGACCCTGACTAACATGTCTGATCAGTATATTTTGCCTGACCAGGGGTTAGTTTTCCTTTCCACTATTCTCTTACACTATTCCTTCATAATGGGTACACAACTGCAGATATCTTTCCTAATCAACTTGACAATAGAACCTTCCACCCAGTCTGTTGACAATTATTTATATTTCCTTCTCTAACGATATGTCAGGTACCCCATTTCAGCTGGATTGATTGGAGCTGCCGGTAGTGGGAGTTGAACCCCGTACATTTGCCATGAAAAGTGAGTGCTCTACAACTGCGCTAATCTATTTATCGCTGTAGCAGCTATGCAATATGTATTATGTCTCAAGTATCTTTACTTCCGATGTAAAAAAAAAGAAGCTTTGCTTCACTGAAGTTTAAAACTCAAATTTTCGTGGTCACAACACATACCTCCAAATCACTCGACCAACTGCGCCTTGATATTAATAAGCCTTCCAAAACTACATTTGAGTAAAGATGCACCGATTTACCCGACAAAACACTTTTCACCGTGAACAGGAAGCATTTCCTTATGAATATCGTTAATATAAAGTCATTTTGCTTTTTAAGAAACAACAGAACACTGTACTTTGATAGTATACTCCGTGAACACAAACACTAGTTTAGTTTGCATCTGGACTGCGTACCTGCATGAGACACCTAGTATCTGCTACCTAAATTAATCACCATGCTGGATGTTACTTACACCTAAGGGTCTTTGACGATCACTTCGATCCCGTTGTTCAACGATCACTTCGAACCACCGTTGACAATAAAAAAACAGGACCACGGACGATCGCCTGGGTTTAAGAACAAACACAAATCATCCATTCTGTAGCAATCTACAAACGGTTCCTCAATCAAATTGTAGTTCGTCAATCAAGTTGTAGTTCGTTAATCAAGTTGTAGTTCGTTAATCAAGTTGTAGTTCGTTAATCAAGGTGTAGTTCGTTAACCAAGTTGTAGTTCATTAACCAAGTTGTAGTTCGTTAATCAAGTAATAGTTCGTTAATCAAGTTGTAGTTCGTTAACCAAGTTGTAGTTCGTTAATCAAGATTTAGTTTGTTAACCAAGTTGTAGTTTGTTAATCAAGTTTTAGTTCGTTAACCAAGTTGTAGTTCGTTAATCTCGTTGTAGTTCGTTAACCAAGTTGCAGTTCGTTAATCAAGTTTTAGTTTGTTAACCAAGTTGTAGTTCGTATAAAGTTTCTTTCAGTTTAGCTTAGCTATAGTTTAGTTCACAATTACTTACAACCAGTCAGGTTCTGTTTTGAGTGAAGATTGGGGAGTCAGTTGTGAACGAGTAGTTATAATGGTTCATTGTATTGTGTTTTATTTCAATTAGTGTCGAAGTTAAATGGTTTGAGTCGGGTGAAGTGAGAATATAGTTAGTGCAGACCCCTTTCACCGTATGCTCGGCATGTCAGCAAGCGAATCGCTGCTACATCACTGATAAAAGTCCTTTCCTTATTAAATATTCATCAATGTTTCTCTCTCTCTCTCTCTCTCTCTCTCTCTCTCTCTCTCTTATTGACTTTGTATTATCTGTTCCACCCCATTGTTAAAAAAAAATATATAAACAGTGGTAGCGCGGTAGGGGCGGGGCTTGCGGGAATGATCGCACACGCTTGTGACAATTGCCGGTGCGGACCCACTGTAATGGAAGCATTGCAGCGTATTACAAACATACACAGCACAAATCCATACAGTGAGCAGATAAATATGAACAAAACTGTTTCGGGGCTGGAAGAACGACTGTAGCGTTGACAAAAACAGCAAAGTAAACATTTAACGAAGTAAAGAACACAGCAGTAGAAAACTGTGCCATTGCCAGGTATTCAACCATTTTCAGGCCAAACTGCTGTATCGCGATGTCCAAGAGTGTAGGTTTGGATGTATATTATAAATGTAAGAAACATATAATTAACAGAATGTTGCTTCTTACACCTGCCAACTTATTTGGTTGTTATAAGTTCCTTGCCAGGTGTACACCACGGTAGGTTGCCATTACTTTCCGTATGCGAAGTAGCGGTCGCACTGAAATACTGGACACAGTAGGATTCGAACCGGGTGCGTTCGAATTGTAAAACGGAAGTTTCCCAGCTATCACACGCTGTGCAGATGTCAATTATTTTTGCCAAATGTCTCTAGAAGGAAAAGTCAGCGCGTTTTGCATTTCCCTTGAACACAGCCCCGCTTGAAACTTGCGAGTTTCGA
Organism: Ariolimax columbianus; assembly: GCA_036924085.1. NCBI lineage: Eukaryota > Metazoa > Mollusca > Gastropoda > Stylommatophora > Arionidae > Ariolimax > Ariolimax columbianus. The sequence goes on from JAVGWX010000004.1 coordinate 47,290,726, forward strand.
ACATCTCAACAATAGGCGTTTTTGTTCGTTTCATGAGAGACGATCGCCTTACATCTTAGCTATAGCAACCACCTACATCCATGCAATCATTTATAAATACATTCACATACACATTAACTTATTAATTCATTTGTTAAAATTCAAGCACTAAATCATTCAATCGTTTTTTCATTCATTCACTCACTGATTTTGTCTTCTAAACTTGTAACATCCCTTTCTCAAGTCATCATCACATACCTACCTCTGCGACCCATTACCCCTGCCGCCTCCACTCGGCTGATCTATACATGTCTCTTAGTGGTGATAGCTCCTTTGTTGCTCGGCAGATATGCTTCCTGTGTGATCGCTTCACTTTCTTGTCCCTGGAAGGTGTCTATGAGTTCTTGTGTTGATGTTCAACGCATCAAATTCTATCCTTCGATGAGCCCATTCGTCGCGTGAGCCCCGTGTGCACGTGAAATGAGTATTGATTTATGCCGGCCACATTATTTTCTCTGAAATCCCCTCTTTGGTCCTTTCATGTCTTCTTCGTTCGTATCACGGAAAGCTTCGTCTCAACTGCTTGAGGAGTTTGTGAGCATTTCTGTTTGTGTGCGAGAGGAAGTTGTGGTATTATTCAATATGCGCCATCTAATGTAATGAATCTGACAAAATGAACACGAATCAAGCAGTAGTTAACGCTGGGAGAGGAGACTAAACGTCTGTTGAGGCAAACCATACTGGTGGGGTATGTTAGTCAGGCGCAAGTAAAACATACTGGTGGGGTATGTTAGTCAGGCGCAGGTAAAACATACTGGTGGGGTATGTTAGTCAGGCGCAGGTAAAACATACTGGTGGGGTATGTTAGTCAGGCGCAGGTAAAACATACTGGTGGGGTATGTTAGTCAGGTGCAGGTAAAACATACTAGTAGGTTATGTTAGTCGGGTTCAGGTACAACATACTGGTGGGGTATGTTAGTCGGGTTCAGGTAAAATATACTGGTGGGTTATATTAGTCAGGCTCAGGTACAACATACTGGTCAAGATCCCTACATTACTTCTTCTTTTTCTTTTTCTTCCTGTTCTTCTTCTTCTTCCTCCTCTTCTTCTTCTTCTTGCTCTTCTTCTTCTTCTTCTTCTTCTTCTTCTTCTTCTTCTGTCTCCTCCTCTTCTTCTCCTTCTTCTTCCTCCTCTTCTTCTTCTCCTCTTCTTCTTCTTCTTCTTCTGCCTCCTCTTCTTCCTCTTCTTCTTCTTCTTCTTCTTCTGTGTACGCTTTCAGACGGCAACTTGAAAATACCCAAAGAAAGCAGGGGTTAGCCTGAGGATATTGGTACCTCCGAGTATCGATTATCAGACGTACTTTCTGTGTTCCTCGTAGGTTGGACACTTTTGTAACATGTTCAGCAGTGATCTTGTCAGTGATGCAGACACATTCATCTGTATGTCCTATTCTTAGTTTGTCTAACAGGTGGGATCTATGTTGTGGTCTATGCGGAGTCTGAAGATTGCAACCTGCTGGTAATATGTCGTATGATTGATTACGCTGTATGATGATGCTACAATCTATCAGAAAAAAGTATGGTGCTCATCCTGTGGAGTCCCGCCAGGCAGCGAGAGTGCCGGGCCCCACGCTTCGAAGGAGCCCACCCGATGCTACTGGTGGTCACCCACCCATGTGCTGTGGAGTCAAGGCACAAGGTGATGGGCAAAAACTATTGACCAAAAACCCAAGACCCTCAGAATACTACAGTGGAATGCGGAGGGAGTCATTAACAAAAAGCTTTCCCTAACACATCAACAGCATGAAGGCAAGATTGACGTGGCATGTATTCAAGAAACGCACCTCAACAACAACCACAAATTCTCAATCAGAGGATACCAGACCTTCCGTCTTGATATACAAGGTCATAAAGGAGGGGTTCTGATACTGACACGTAACTGCATACCAAGTAGCGCGGAAGCTGTCAATCACACTGGACAAGCAGAAATTGTAGGAGTCGACATAATGACACAAGAAACGAAGATCCGCATCTTCAACCTGTATGGCCCACCCAACAAAGACCTGTCGCTCTCGAGTATAGAAATCAAGGACTCCAGCTGCCTAGTAGTTGGAGACTTCAACAGCTACTCGGAGAGATGGGGATATTCGGACACAGACAACAGAGGTGATGAAGTGGAAGACTGGGAGATAGAAACACATCTCTATCTTATCAATAGGCCGGAGGACAGCCCTAGCTTCTATTCTAGAACATGGCATACGACCTCTACTCTAGACTTGGCCTTTTCTACGGTGGATGTTCACCACAAAATAGACCGCCAGGTGCTCAATCAATTGGCAGGTAGCGACCACAGGCCAATTAGGCTAGAAATTGATATGGAAGTAGGCCCACAGGAAATAAAACCGCTCTCACGTTGGAACTATAAACGAGCCGACTGGGACAGATTTGTAATGCTGACAGATGGGCTGTGTGAAACCATCAACACACGGAATAACAATATGAAACCTAAAGTGGAAAGCCTAAGCAAAGCAAAAATGCAAGCAGCCACCGAAGCCATCCCAAGAGGGGCAAGGAAAAACTACAAGCCATATTGGAATGACGAATTGCAGAAAGCGGAAGACGAAGTCTCAAATGCTAGGAACATGGCAGAGGGAAAGAACAATCTATGGAGGCAAATATCGCCCTCAAGGCCATCACGGCGAAATACAAAAGAACACTAAACCAAATAACAAGAGACAGCTGGAAAAACGAAACAGAAAGCCTCAATTTAGATAAAGCAGGGAACAAACTATGGAAGTTAGTCAGAGCCATGAATGACGAAACACCATCAAATAAACAAATTACCAGCAAGCAGGACGACAACATGCTTACTGGAAAAAAAAGCAGCAAACGCCTTTATAGAACACGATGTCCCTACAGACACGCATACAAACATTAGTGAAGAACAAAAGAGAAACAACAACATCAATACGGCACAAGAGGAGCACTTGATGGCAAAACTAACAATGAATGAAATGGAAGAGGCCATGAAAACTTTAAAGAAAAAGAAATCGCCCGGAAAAGATGGGGTAACAAATGAAATGCTGATGGGGTAACAAATGAAATGCTGATGGGGTTGGGCCAAACAGCAAAGAGGAAGTTACTATCAGTCCTGAACCAAAGCTGGAAAAGGGGAATTGTACCGCAGGCATGGAAAGATGCTGTACTTATACCAGTACCAAAGAAAGAAAACGATAGAACAGATCCAAATGGATACAGGCCTATCAGTCTACTGAGCTGTGTAGGAAAACTGATGGAGCGAATTATAAACACCAGACTGATGTGGCATCTGGAAGAAAAACACATACTAATTCCGCAGCAAGCAGGTTTTAGACAGCACAGATCCACTGAGGACCAGATCACTCTCATAGCCCAGGAAATAGAGGATGCTTACCAGGAGAAAAAACACACAGTAGCGGTTTGGGTGGATTTAGAGAAGGCATTTGACAAGGTGTGGAAAGAGGGACTTAAAGTCAAGCTACGAAGAAGTGAAATTTGTGGGAAAATGTACAGATGGATCAGCCACTACCTCCAAAACAGAACAGCCAGAGTTCAAGTACAAGGGCAGATGAGCAAAAAGGTGACACTTGATGGGAGTACCCCAAGGGGGAGTACTTTCACCCACACATTTCCTGGTATATATAAACAACATCACAGATAATATTACAAGAAGCGTCCACAGCTCCATGTTTGCAAAACGATCTGGCTATGTGGACCTCTGAACAAAAAACTCACCATAGCAAGCAATCGGATGCAGCAGGCCCTAACATCATTGGAGGAGTGGGCGAACTCATGGCTGGTCAAAATAAATGAGGAAAAAACAACATGTACGATATTCTCGCTTTCAAACAAAACCAAAAACACCAAAATAAGTCTTAACGGCAAATATCTGCGGCCAAACGACAACCCAAACTACCTGGGAGTCACATTTGATCGGCGCATGACATGGAAAAATCAGATCGAGAGAAACCGAATGAGAGCCAGACAAAGAATGGTAATCATGAGGAAACGTGCTGGCACAAGCTGGGGAGCAGACGAAAGTATACTAAAGAAACTATACACTGGAAGAGTGAGACCAGTTCTCGAGTATGGCATTGCGGCGTGGACAACAGCAGCAAAGGCGAACTTTGATAAAATTAGCAAACTTCAAAACCAAGCCATGAGAGTTATAGCAGGAGGCATGAAGTCAACGCCAATTGTAGAACTTGAAAAAATTACAAATCTGCAATCCATGACCAACAGAAGAGACTGCAGAGCCCGGCAGCAAGCAGAGAAACTCAGAAGATTGTCAGACCATCCAATGCACCAGATACTAAATAGATTTAGAAATGGGAAACTAAAATTGAGAAACTTTGCAGAAATAGCCAAAGCAAATATGAGCGAAGACCATATGAACACATTAACAACACCAAAGCCCATCTCTACTGTACGAAAACCTACCTGGAAGCAGCATATTATTCCGGAGGTGGTAGAAAATATACCAGGTATTGGAAACAAGAACAGCCAGACTGAAAAAGAAAGAAGAGACATAACCCTGAGGTAAATAACGAAAAAGTACCCAAGCATGGACTGGACCAATGCATACACCGACGGTTCTGTAACAAACACAACACAGAACGGAGGGACAGGGGTAGTCCTGAGCCTACCAAATGGTAGAAAAATAACACTGTCAGTGGCAACTGAAAAATACTCAAACAATTTCAGAGCGGAGGTAGAGGCACTGAGGGCTGCAGTAGAAGCAATGCTGACAGGCGAAAGCAATGAAAGCCAAATAGTCCTGTTTACACAGCCGTAGTCACAGCACTAAAAAGCCAGAAAAATACTGAACTTAATGATCTAAGACCAGTACTCTGTCATCTATGCCAGCAGTCCGCACCAAAAAGAGTAGTGGTACAGTGGGTTCCATCCCACTGTAACATCCAAGGCAACGAGGAGGCAGACAGACTGGCAAAAGAAGGTGCACGACTACCACAACAAGATTCTAGTGTGACCTACGACGAGTCCAAAAGATTTATTAGGGCCAGATACATGACCAAATAGGAAATAGAACATACTGGCTACACAAAAAACGATGCCTATTACCAGTTGAACAGAAGAGAGCAGGTCGTGGTCTTCAGACTCCGCACAGGTCACAACAGACTGAGGTACCATCTATTCAATAAACTGAAGATAGGTGGCACTGACGAATGCACTTATGGCACCGGGAAAATGACTGCTGAACATCTGCTGCAAAACTGCCTGACATACGAGGACCAGAGAAAGCACATGTGGCCATCACTAGTGGCAACACTAGACAAGCTCTGTGGCAGTGTCGACAGCCTCAGGATGACCGTTTTTTTTCTCGAAAAAATACAGGTAGACGTCTGACAGCGTAAGAAAAAGAAGATATGATTGATTACCTGTGTGCTCTGTTTCCCACTTGCTTCTGTATTTACATCTCGACAACCGTTTGCCTCTTGATAAGTTTTACCTATACCAGCTCGAGGTATCTTTCTACCTTCTCTTGACAGTCAACTAGCCTCTTTATTGTCAAAACATTGCAATGAGATGGAATACAGTTTCATAACTCTCTTCAACAGGTGATATAACTTATAGAGTATCACTTAGTTCCTTAAGGTCTTTATTTTTATGGTACCCCAGTGCCACACCCACTTACAGTGCGTCTGCCGCCTTACTTCCACAGCTAGGGGGAGGAGGGTGAATACTGATGATTCATGTAACTCGCTGGTTGTACACACTGGCTTACTTGCATTTATCATTTATGATGTAATGACTGCTGTAGCAGTTTGTTATATAGAATGCACAGCTATCTTTTGTCAACTTTTATCAAATGCTTTGTGGTGTAGTTGACTTATTCTTTTATCCCTGTCTGAGGCCCAGGTATCTCGTTGGGATTATGCTGTCCTAGCTTTTTAAAAAAATGATCCAGATAAGAATATATTTCTCGAGAACCGAATTCAAGACAACTGTGTCCAATTGATTATAAATGCTGCGCTTTTTCGTATTGTCTACCTCTCGCTCCATCTGAAGCATAGAGCGATAATTACAGCTGAACCAGTTATTGGAGACATGCGTCATAGTGTGTGACGGGACATACCAGAATGAATTGCCTCGCCTGTCGCTATGTGACGTTATTCCATTGCTGGGGTGATCAAGAGGTTTTCAGACCGAGGACTGCAGATCGCTTCGCCACGCCGTGTGCTAGCCACATTTGCGTATTTCGCCACGCCGTGTGCTAGCCACATTTGCGTATTTCGCCACGCCGTGTGCTAGCCACATTTGCGTATTTCGCCACGCCGTGTGAAAGCCACATTTGCGTATTTCGCCACGCCGTGTGCTAGCCACATTTGCGTATTTCGCCACGCCGTGTGCTAGCCATATTTGCTTATTTCGACACAAAGAAGAAACAACAAGATATTAAATTGCCGGAGATTCGATCCGCTGCCCTCCTTGTCGGCAGGTAACCATCAAAACCATTGGGCCACGCTCTACCCGCCCGCACATGATAAAATTAGCTCCAACATTCTTGTATATGTGTGAGCAGGCAGCACAGACAGTCGAGCATATCCGGCAAAACTGTGAACTGCTTAGCCAACTGTGTATTAATCTCTACGGAGACGAGCCTCCACACAAAGCTGTTTGGAAGCCTTGAAGAATTCTCCACTACAGTAACATATTTCTAGAGAATTGGACTTCACATATAGTCGTAATAAAAAAGACAAACTGAACGAAAAGAAGAAGAAGAAGAAGAAGAAGAAGAAGAAGAAGACAGCGCTTACGTTTGTTCTTTGCTGTAGCTGTTTCTATAGGGCTTCTTCTTCTTCTTGTATACGCTCGTTGATTTTTAGACCACCAGGCGAGTTCCTGTGATGAACAACCTTTGTGAGTGACTTCTCTACAGATCCGTACAACTGTGAGCTTAGTTGTCCATCACAATCAATCATGGTGACGTCACCAGACAGTTTTGTCTCGATGATGTAACTTGCGCTGTATTTGGATTATAGTGACGAAGTAAATGCGCTGGTCATTAATCTCACTCTCTGGTCACGAGCTACCTTGGACCAGTGGCAAGACGTATGTCGTAACGACTTTAGATAACTCAAGATGCATGCACTCTGGTCCCATCTTTGAGACCAGGGGTCACTTGAATTGAAACCTATGGAACTTGAACTTTGAGCTTAGTGTTAAGTTATTTGGCCAGTGAGGTGTCACTGTGACCTGTCTATATAGAGGCCAGTCCTATAAAACATGTTCTGCAGTTTTTCGCTCAGTCCCCGCGTGCACAGTTGTGAACTTGTCTTGTCTTGTCTTATCCACTTGTGCCGTAATGCGGCGTGGGGAGCCGTAGTTTTCTATCCAGGACCAGACACGTCGTTGAAGTAGTCGTCATCCCATGACGAATTAGAATGTCCGCAACATTTCATATCCAACTAGTTCTCGGTCTGCCACAGGTTGCGAAAAAGCGATCGCCGTGCGTTATCGGAATGTATTCTCGTTAGGTGGCCAAGCCATTGATTCTCTGCTCATTAATGCATTCAGTCCAGGGTCTTGTTTCAACTATTTTTTGCATATCGGTGTGTTTATTTAGTCTGCTACGCCCTGTATTGATGCAAAGAATGGTGATCTATCCCTGCAGGCCAAGAGTATGATAGTGGTTGTGTGATCTGATCTCCTATAACAGCATGAATATCTCTCTTTTTCTAAAAGTATATTACTCCACTGTCTTCCGTTTTAACATTCTCCTCTCCTTTTTACGTGCCTCTCTATCTTTTCACACCTGGGTACACCCACATTGGATAGTAACCACTGAAGTCTGGTTCGTCAATAGACAACTACCTACTAAGTTCATAGGAATTGATTCACAAATGTTGTTTCTAGTTCCATGCACAACCTACTGTAATAGTCTTTTACAACATCCATGGTAGTACAGTGATCATATTCTTTCCTCCTCAGTCAGGGTCCCCAAAACGTACTTGGAGGTTATTCTGTGTTAGCTATTTGAAAAACGGGTCAAGGAAGGACTAGAATGTTTCAAAATATTGTACATAGAGGATGGTGGTGATGATCAAGAGGGTAGTGATGGTGTTGGTTATGGTAAGAAAGACGTTGGTGGTGGTGATTATGATGGTTATGGTTAGAGTGATGATGGTGATGATGGTTATGGTAGGAGCGATGATGGTGATTGTGATTTTGGAGGTGATGATGGTTGGGATAATAGCGATGATGGTGGTCATGATAGGTATGGTGATAGTACTGATGGTTGTAATGATAGGTATGGTGATAGTACTGATGGTGGTAATGATAGGTATGGTGATAGTACTGATGGTGGTAATGATAGGTATGGTGATAGTACTGATGGTGGTAATGATAGGTATGGTGATAGTACTGATGGTTGTAATGATAGGTATGGTGATAGTACTGATGGTGGTAATGATAGGTATGGTGATAGTACTGATGGTGGTAATGATAGGTATGGTGATAGTACTGATGGTGGTAATGATAGGTATGGTGATAGTACTGATGGTGGTAATGATAGGTATGGTGATAGTACTGATGGTGGTAATGATAGGTATGGTGATAGTACTGATAGTGGTAATGATAGGTATGGTGATAGTACTGATGGTTGTAATGATAGGTATGGTGATAGTACTGATGGTGGTAATGATAGGTATGGTGATAGTACTGATGGTGGTCATGATAGGTATGGTGATAGTACTGATGGTGGTCATGATAGGTATGGTGATAGTACTGATGGTGGTAATGATAGGTATGGTGATAGTACTGATGGTGGTAATGATAGGTATGGTGATAGTACTGATGTTGGTAATGATAGGTATGGTGATAGTACTGATGGTGGTAATGATAGGTATGGTGATAGTACTGATGCTTGTCATGATAGGTATGGTGATAGTACTGATGGTGGTCATGATAGGTATGGTGATAGTACTGATGGTGGTCATGATAGGTATGGTGATAGTACTGATGGTGGTCATGATAGGTATGGTAATAGTACTGATGGTTGTAATGATGAAGGTTATAATAAGAGTGATGATAGTTGCGATGATAGAGATGATGACGGTAACAATGAGGATAATGATACTGTAGATGATGCTGATTATGCTGTTGTTGTTGTTGTTCAATGTCCAGGACTAGTAAGTTTACTACTTTAGTGCACCCTGGTAAGTGCGTTAGGTGGTTGGTTGCAGTAGCTTGCCTCACATTCCGAAGTGTGCTGATGAAGTTGGACTGGGGCCCTCCAGGCTGTTGTGCTATTCTTTAATCCATTAACGTGCTGCTTACTACAACGTGGATAACGTTCACCCCCACCTTGTTCGCCAGACTGCCATGAAGCAGTTTGTTTCCATGGAAAATTGCACGGAAGTAAAGCTGGGTCTTGTTCAGTATGTTTCACCTAACCCTGACTAATATTGTGTGAACGGCATGTTTTCCCTGACCATACGTTAGTCTCCTCCCCCAATGATAGGGATGGTGAAGATGATGATGGTGATAATGGTGTATGCGGTGAATAGATGAAATGACATCAATAAATACAAATGAGTAGAAAAGATAAATCAATCGAGACAGTCCTCATGATCCAGAGTAGGCATGGCCTAACAAAGATGGACAACAGGAACATAAACTGTGCAGTAAGGTGGCTATAGTCTGAAAAACATCATACGGCACGAGCACGTCATTTTGGGCCGTCCTCGCGAAGGAAATTATATCCTGAGAGCACGCATGTCATCTCTGGAGTTTTCTCTGGACAGAAATTGCATTCTCAAACATGTGCTTGCTATTTCTGACTCTTCCTTAAGAGCGAAGCTCTGGTACCATTGTATTTAAGAACACAGATACGAAGCACTGGTATATTTGTATACGAACATTTAATTTTAACCTTTTTTGATAAAGATTGTTATCTCATATTAGATGCACATTCTCCACATTCTATACTGTCTTTTTGTTTGCAACTTGTATTTTCTGGCATTAATATTGCAAAACAACAATTCAGGTTTTTATGAAAGCGAATGGTGAAGAATTATAAAAACAAATATGGCAGAATTTACATAAACATTAAGAAAATAAGGACTATTCAGAGTTAGGGATTTCTAGATTTTCAAAATGTATTTTCACAATAAAATGTTTTCTCGGATCAAGATACGAATCTATCTGACGTGTATGGTTCCTGTCTTCCTGTATGGTTTAGAGTCTTGGACCCTACTTAAACAGGACATATAAAGAGTTGATGCTTTTCACATGCGTAATCAGCGACGCATCCTCAGTATCTAGTGGTTTGATCATGTCCGAATTAGGGAGGTGTCTGCAATGATGAGTTTCTCTTCCAACTCGGACACTCCGGTCCGCCGCCGCCTGTCTGTGTTCGGACATATGGTCCGAGTAGACCAGGACTTTTAAGCTCACCAAATCATGATTAAATCAGTTACGTGTAACAACGATCCCCAACCAGCTGGCTAGAGGCACGGGAGCGGCCGCACCCGTTCTACATGGCTCCGACCGAAAGCAATCTCTCCTTCAGCACTGGTCTTTGTTTGGCTACAAACTTCAGTAGCTGGACCTTAGTGGTCGACTGACGCAACGGGCATTAAATGCTTGGGCTAACATAACATTTTTTCGAGAATACAAAGCCAAAAAGAAACGCACATTAACATTATTGTTTAATTTATTTCGAAATACGTTGAAATAATAGGCAGAAACAAACATATAGCTTGGCTTCGTTCGTTCTCAATCTCCCGCTACCAAACCCTGAAAGGGCTTAAGTAGCAGAATGAAGTCTAGAGAACGGAATGCGTTGTGTCGTAGTTTACAGATTGACTGCGATATTTGCACTTTTCGGTCTAACTCATCCGACTTCAGCAAGCATTTCGCTGGTTCGCTGGCCCTGACGCTAGCAGTCAGCTATGGGTCGCTGACCCCTGCAGCTCATGCGCTGCTCAGCATCTTGATCCCAAACAAACATATTAATAGCAAACAATTATACTGCGAAAAAATTGAATCATCTACTTTTGAAACGGTATTGACACTTCCGCCACTTCCAATGCCCACATGCGTTGTAGATAACTGCTTTTAATTTGTAGATAATACAGGATAACACTAGTCGGAATGCCACATCCATCAATTGATCAACATCAGTATTCTCGGCCCGCTTATAGATACAATATATTATGGCCTAATGTTCCAATTAAATCGTTGATATACCGGAACATGGGAAAATATTCCTCCATTGCATGGTGACATTTATTCCCCTTGTTATGTTTGATCGATAAAGAAAAAAAACCACTTTTATTTTGCTGTTATTAATCATGACGGCGTTTGTACCATTGTTCGGGTCCACCAGGAGATTTTATAGAGCTGGGGAACAAAAGCCGTTTGCCCCTGCAGACGCCAAACATTGTGCAAGTTCGGTTTTTGTTTTTTCTCCAACAGAAATAATGAATGCTTTGTGAGGGTTACGAACGCACATGTTGGTGGTCAGAAGTCGCACATCGATACCACTTGCCAGCTTCTCTTTATTTATGTGCATCACATTAATTACTGCAAAAGGTGGTGTGGGTGGGAGAGAATGTAAAGAAGATGTTGTACGAGGAAGTTAGGCGAAGATTGAGCGAAGTTGGGGGAGTTTACTTACTGTTCTCAAAGTTGGGAGAGTTTGCTTACTGTTCTCAAAGTTGGGAGAGTTTACTTACTGTTCTCAAAGTTGGGAGAGTTTGCTTACTGTTCTCAAAGTTGGGAGAGTTTACTTACTGTTCTCAAAGTTGGGAGAGTTTACTTACTGTTCTCAAAGTTGGGAGAGTTTACTTACTGTTCTCAAAGTTGGGAGAGTTTACTTACTGTTCTCAAAGACGGGAGGTGGGAGATAGAGAGTAATTATTTTCTGTTTCAACGTTCATTGGACGATTGAAGAATTAATCGCAAGGACTGTCTAGCATTGATAGAAGATCATTAAATTATATTCGTGTGCCTTTGTTTAACGAAATGTAGAATACACAACTCTCTCTTTGTGTGGGTTCTGGTGTAGCTTTTGGGAAGGACATAATATCTCCACTGCTTTTTGCTTAACCATGGGGCTAGCATGATGCTGCATTTGTCACTCACAATCAGCAGACACTTCAGAACATGAGCAAAGACCTTCTTTTTGCGATCCATATTTCAAATTACACGAAGGGACGGGATCAAGATGCTGAGCAGCGCACGAGCTGCAGTGGTCAGGGACCCATAGCTGACTGCTGGCGTCAGGACCAGCGAACCAGAGCTGCCAAGACACTTCTACACCTTCACGCGGTGATCCTGGATAACAGGCTGCAGCAGGGCAGACTGGCTAAGGAGAAGGGATGGAAGAGGGAATGCTTACCCGGTACTCAAAAAATGCTTGAAGTCGGATGTGTTGGACCGAAAGGTGCCAATATCGCAGTCAAGCTGTAAATTACAACACAACGAATTCTGTTCTCTAGACTACATTTTGCTACTTAAGCCCTTTCAGGGTTTGGTAGCGGGAGATTGAGAACGAACGAAGCCAAGCCAGTCACGAAGGGACAAAGTAACAAACGCAGCGGTGCATTCTCGCATCGGTCTCCCAAGCATGTACCCTCTGCACAGCACGATCACCGAATCCCCACAGATGTTCTATATAGACAGTTTGCGGATGACAAAAGAACAATCGGCCGACCACTGCGGAGATTCAAAGATGTGTGTAAGCCGGACATGAATGCAGTAGGCACGAGTCTAACATCCTGGGAAGACGAGACTGCAGAGCGATCGTAAGTGGAGCGGCTGTAGTGGAGGCCCAATTTACCTGATGATACAAGCAGTGACGTTGCCTCCGCTGCAGCCAACGATGCAGTGTTAGAGACTTTATTGTTCTCCGTCTCAACTTTTTGGGAAGTGGGATGACAATTCCCATGATCTCTGGGTAGTGAGATCGGACTCCTGTGTTCAGTGTCGAGCACGTTAAAAAATCCTTGACAGTTAGAAATTGACAAGAGTAGAATTAGCGACCGCAGACCGGACACAATTCTTCTTCTTCTGTGTTCGTTCTCAATCTCCCCTCTCAATCTCCCCTCTCAATCTCCCCTCTCAATCTCCCCTCTCAATCTCCCCTCTCAATCTCCCTCTACCAAGCCCTGAAAGAAGTTTTGCAAGTAGCAGGATGTTGTCCAGAGAACGGAATTCGTTGTGTCGTGGTTTACAGCTTGACTGCGATATTTGCACCTTTCGGTCCAACACATCGGACTTCAGCACGCATTTTTGAGTACCGGGTTGCCCTCTCTCTTCGATCCCTTCTACTTAGTCAGTCTGCTCTGTTGCAGCTTGTTATCCAGGATCACCGCGTGGAGGTGTAGAAGGGTCTTGGCAGCTCTGGCTCGCAGACCTTGACACTAGCAGTCAACTATGGGTCGCTGACCACTGCAGTTTATGCGCTGCTCAGCGTCTTGATCCCTGGACACAATTCAAAAATTATAGTTAAAAATCTACCCAAAATATTGTTACCTTCCTCGAGCATAGTACCTTGTAGCAAGTTTTAAATACCTACTATGGATAACCTACGGCTACTTGGCAACATACATTAACATGCCTGTTTGAGTACAATGATTCCAAGGGATGACAAGTTAACTTCTCTTGGCTTTTGTTACCTTCTAGTTAGGTACAGCTTTACAGCACAGTAAACTGAAGCGCATCAAGACGGGGACAGCGAGCCCTGGCCCTTTCCCTCGAAAGACAATTACTGTTGAACGCATAACAAAATAAACATTTTAGAACCTTTTCTTATATTGACAACCATGTTCTGTATATCTGTATACTGACAAGCTTTTCGCCGCCAGCGGTTTCTTTATAGATCTGAGAGGGAGGAAAAATATCTGCTTTTAACTGTGCTAAGCTGGTAATTGTCGTGCCTTGCCCCGAGAAGAAGCAATGACGTGGCTATTGGATTTCTTGAGGCTGATAAAATACAGGAATCGAAAGAGAGAGTAAGTTAAAGACGACATTAAAGGAGAGAGGCAGACAGTAGTAGGGAAAATAGGCGGTAGGAGTAGATTAAATGCGGTCCGACGGGAGGAAGCGGTGTGGTAACGAGTGGCTTTTGCGGTTGGGTCCTGTCCGTTTATGAATTCCAGAGTACCAGCTGTGTACACACTCATACGAAACTTGATCATCGGCTCTCTGAGTGCCCGGCGTTTAGAGATGTTAGGAAAATGATCCTTCGTCCTAGACCAGATAAACGGAACACTTTGTTTGGTACTAAACAACGGCTAACAAACACTTGCAGATACCATTACATGGCATTGGGTCAAAGGGCGAGAGCCTGACTACCGTTGGATTCATAGTAACAAGAACAAAGCATTTGAGTAGAGTTAAAGTACTTTGAAGTGCCACTCACTCACTCATTCACTCAGTCATTCACTTACTCACTCATTCACGTACTTATTCCACACTCAATCATTCACTTACCCACTCAATTGTTCACTCAATCACTCACAAATTGATTCACTCATTCACTTACTCTCTCATTTCCTAGCTCACTCAATCATTCCCTTCCTCACTCACGTATTCCCATACTCCCTTATCCAATCACTCACTAACTCACTCGCTCACTAACTCACTCCCTTATCCAATCACTCACTAACTCACTACTGGAAAGTTGATTCGTTACCTTTAGATGGCGTGCCAAGACAGTGGCTTCAACCTGCTCTTGCCAAGGGTTCTTTTTTGTGGACAGCGCGCACACGGGATCTTCGAGTTTATTGTCGTCTCAGACAGGACGAGGCGCTCAATCTCACCTTCTTTAAAACCAAGGAACTCTTGAAACTGGTAAAAGTCGAACACCTACCGTATCAGGCTTTCATTTTTGAAAATCGATCGCCTTTCCTGCGAGACAAGCGTCTTACCCGTATGACAAGCGCCTTACCTTTGAGACAAGTTCCCTACCGATAATAAATATAATAAAGACATCACAAGAAAACAAATTTATGAAGATCGTCTTAAACTAAAAACATGAAGATGGATAAGATTAACTGGGTACATAATCAGAAAAAGGACGATTAAAAGATTAACTGGGTACATAATTAGAAAAAGGACGATTAAAAAACTAACTGGGTACATAATCAGAAAAAGGATGATTGATAAGATTAACTGGGTACATAATCAGAAAAAGGACGATTGATAAGATTAACTGGGTACATAATCAAAAAAAGGACGATTGATAAGATTAACTGGGTACATAATCAGAAAAATGACGATTGATAAGATTAACTGGGTACATAATCAGAAAAAGAACGGTGGAAAACATTGTGGCAAAGGGAAAAGGCAAATTAAAAGACAAGGTCGAGGAAAACAGACAGAAAGACCTTGAATGATATGGCAAACAGAGCAGGAAAACTACAAGAGCATCTGACGTGATGATATTTTTAAAGGACATATGACTGTGCGGAGAATTGATCGTTATCTCCGTGTGTCATGGTACTTGATGATGAGAGAGTTGCTGGAAAAAAAAAAATATTCAAAGCTGAAATACCGTATGATTGGACAGAAAATGCTCTTTTGCTTTATTTAGAAACTAGGACACGTCAATAACGAAGGAGAGAGTTACTATAGAAAAGAAATTACTTCACCGACCTTAGCTTTACGCACACAACCAGGAGGGTCTGAGATGAGATCAAATGAGTTTTTGCAGAAACTGACCCGCGAGAATTGAACATTAATCGACAGACACCCACTTCCGATTCGTGTGGACATTTATCAGACCGTGCTAATAATCTGAATACGAAACGAAAAAGAAACAAAAAATACAGGTTCCTATCTAGACCAGGTTTACAGTGAAACTATCCCTTTTAGGGGAACATCGACTATGAATAATTCATGACGAAGAGGGGGCTTTGCTGTGGATTCGTGAGATTACAACAGTGATCTCAATAAATGGAAACTAGACAGTCATGTGACGGAGGCGTCAGATCTCTGTTAACTCCTGGTCGTCTCCTTGATGATGGTTCAAAGGCGTGTCTAGGTGGGGCAGAAGTCAACTGTACGCAGTGGCGTTAAATCAAAGAGGCTGTATGTCATCAGTGTTCCAATTAATAATAAATTCAAAGTCGTCGGCCACATCCAAGGGAAGTCTGAGTCACCAGGACCGTCATTGAAATATGTGGCACTTATGGTTGGAACGATCGGCAGTGGCGGAGAGCTGTGTTGGGGGGGGGGGGGTTTCGTTTGGGATCCTGTCGTGAGGGAGTTGGTGAGGGGTCCTATGGGGGCTCGTGTGGGGTGCTGTGGGCGTTCGTGTGGGGTCCTATGGAGATCTATGTGGGGTCCTGTGGGGAATCATGAGGATCCTGTCGGGAGTAGAGGGGGGGGGGGGCGGGGTTCGTGAACGAGGGCTCTGGGAGTTGGGAAAAATGTTTGTGAGTTGTAAAAAATGAGGGGGGGGGAGGTGGTGGCGTCCGGGAGGAGTCCGGAGGATTCGTAAACAGTCATGGGAAGTCTGTCAGGAGTTTATTTGGGCGGGGGGATGTAGGAGTTGTGTAATTGGGCCCCTTTAGAGTTGTGTAATTGGGCCCCTTGAGAGTTGTGTAATTTGGCCCCTTGAGAGTTGTGTAATTGGGCCCCTTGAGAGTTGTGTAATTGGGCCCCTTGAGAGTTGTGTAATTTGGCCCCTTGAGAGTTGTGTAATTTGGCCCCTTGAGAGTTGTGTAAGGAACCGTGAGGAGTCCTGTTGGGCGGTGGAGGTGGGTGCAGTAGGGAGTCTTTTGTGAGTCACTCGGGTTTCTCTTGAGGGTCGGTATGGAGTAATTTGGAAGACAGTGAGGGGGTTCTTTGAGAGTCACTCGGGTTTCTCTTTGGGGTCGGTATGGAGTAATTTGGAAGACAGTGAGGGGTTTCTTTGAGAGTCCATCAAGTTATATGCGGTAACATCAGGTGTAATGTGGATGTGCGTGGGGTGTCACGAGGGAGTCTGTGAAAAGTTATGTTGGGGTCTGGGAAGAGGCTTGCGGAGGCAATTTTTTGAGGACATCTAGGAGGAGGGAGGGGGGTCTTTGAGGAGTCCTCTGTTGAAGTTCGTAAGGCGTCCTTTCGGGGGAAAGGTACGATCAGCAAGCAGCTAATTTGGTATCTGTGAATAGAACTGTGAAAGTCTACAAGAAGAGCTATGGAATTCCGTGAGGACTCTTATTTGAATTTTCTACATGTTTATTTCTTTTTTTAATTATGGGATCAAGATGCGAGCGGTGCATGCGCCGCAGCGGTCAGCGACCCACATCTGACTGCTAGTATCAAGGTCAGCGACCCACATCTGACTGCTAGTGTCAAGGTCAGTGACCCACATCTGACCACTAGTGTCAAGGTCAGCGACCCACATCTGACTGCTAGTGTCAAGGTCAGCGACCCACATCTGACTGCTAGTGTCAAGGTCAGCGACCCACATCTGACTGCTAGCGTCAGGGTCAGTGACCCACATCTGACCACTAGTGTCAAGGTCAGCGACCCACATCTGACTGCTAGTGTCAAGGTCAGTGATTCAGATCTGACTACTAGTGTCAAGGTCAGCGACCCACATCTGACTGCTAGCGTCAGGGTCAGTGACCCACATCTGACCACTAGTGTCAAGGTCAGCGACCCACATCTGACTGCTAGTGTCAAGGTCAGTGATTCAGATCTGACTACTAGTGTCAAGGTCAGCGACCCACATCTGACTGCTAGCGTCAGGGTCAGTGACCCACATCTGACCACTAGTGTCAAGGTCAGCGACCCACATCTGACTGCTAGTGTCAAGGTCAGTGATTCAGATCTGACTACTAGTGTCAAGGTCAGCGACCCACATCTGACTGCTAGCGTCAGGGTCAGTGACCCAGATCTGTCGAGACCATTCTCCACCATCACGGGGTGATCCGGGATAACAGACTGCAACAGGGCAGATTGGCAAAGGAGAAGGGTCGTTGGGACAAATCAAGTTGAGGGTTGGACAAAGAGGTCCGTCAAGAAATATAGGTTATGTATGGAGCCAATGATCATATCAAATCCATTTGCACTGCCACTGCATACATTCGGACACCTGCTTCCTGTAATGGGGCCAGCTGTACTTGTGGACTTGTTCTTCACCTGCAACCGATATGTAAATCACTGAACCAATATGTCCTTCTATCCATATCTATGTGTGCCTTCGAAGCTAAGCTGTCCGATTGCTCGTTGCTGTTAACCCTATAATGACCCGGTCAAATATAGCGCAATAGAGTGACATGAAGTAGCGACATGATCAGATATGGAAATCGGGAACAGCCGATAAGCCTTGGGCTATCCACGAGTTTAGGAGGAAGCCATCATAATTTGCGCCCTTCTAGATCCGGGCGTTCGTGCAGCTCGATATGTCTCCTTTAATTACAATATCATTAATGATGTAGGTGGTTCGGGATAGGCCGGTTCAACTTCTTTAATCCCAAGAGTGGCACGAAAAGATATATATAAATACATGCATGTATGCATGCATGTGTGTATGTATGTACGTGTGTATGTGTGTATGTGTGTATGTATGTATGTGTGTATGTATGTATGTATGTATGTATGTATGTATGTATGTATGTATGTATGTATGTATGTATGTATGTATGTATGTTTGTGTGTATGTATGTATGTATGTATGTATATGTGTATGTGTGTATGTATTTATGTATGTATGTATGTATGTATGCATGCATACATGCATGTATGTATGTATGTATGTATGTATGTATGTATGTATGTGTGTATATGTGTGTTTGTACGTATGTGCGTGCGTGCGTGGGTGTGTATGTGGGTGGGTTGGTGTGTGTGTTTGTGTATTTGTGTGTGTGCGTGGGTGTGGGTGGGTGTGTAAGTGGGTGTGTCGGTGGGTGGGTGTGTGTGTTTGTGTGTGACTACGAGGGTCAGCCAATAAATAACATCAACTTTATTAATCAGATTTTTAGAAGTGTGCGAACTAGACATTTTGTGTCTAGGTTTTTGACACAGTCCCGGATAGACCCTCAACCCCAATCTCATTACACGTTCGGAAATTCTACTCTAAAAGATTATTCAAATAAACTTTTTTTTAAATTTGCCACCGTTCTACCAGTTATCTCTCAGTTCTTCTCTGTCCTCTATCAGATATTTTCCTCTGTTCTTCCATGTCCTCTATCAGTTACTTTTCCTCTCATTTCTTCCATGTCCTCTATCAGTTATTTCCCTCTCATTTCTTTGATGTCCTCTATCAGTTACTTTTCCTCTCATTTCTTCCATGTCCTCTATCAGTTATTTTCCTCTCAGTTCTTGTTCGTTACTTCTCAGTTCTCTCTCTCTGCCTGCGGGACTTGACCTGCCCTATATATTCGATGTCCATCAATACGTTCCTTGATGTCGCCTCATTCGGTTGTTCTACATTTCAGTGAAACTACGCTCGGCCATCACTGATTGCTCCATGAAATCAATTGCGGTTAGACGGCGTTTTTATAGTTAGTGGTTACACATTTATGGAGGATGCAGTTAGAGGGAATTTTTAGAAGTAGCCGTTAGACATATTTAGAGGTTACAGTTAGAGGGAATTTTTAGAAGTATCCGTTAGACATGTTTAGAGGTTACAGTAAGAGGGAATTTTTAGAGTTAGCCGTTAGACATGTTGCGTTAGAAAAGGTTGCGGTTACACGACATTTTTAAAGATTGCAGTTAGACGTATTTTTAGATCTTACAGTTAGACGACATTTTTAAAAGTCACAGAGGGTTAGGTGGCATTTTTAGAGGCTGTTGTTAGACGACTTTTTTAGAGGTTAGAGAGGGTTAGGTGGCATTTTTAGAGGCTGCGGTTAGACGACTTTTTTAGAGGCTGCGGTTAGACGACATTTTTAGAGGTTAGAGAGGGTTAGGTGGTATTTTTAAGAATTAGAGAGGGCTACGTGGCATTTTTGTTCTTCATCTTAGTCCTGAGTTTATTACTCTCGGCACATTGTCTCTGGTAGCGAGTTGCAGTGCTATATTCGTACTGAAGACGGTGAGCTTGTCTCTGCCTAACTGAAGTGCAATGCTAGGATTCTCCAAAGTTTTTCGCACTGCAGTAATAACAATGACGGATCCCACCTCGTTGGTTAGGTTGCTGTAACAAAAAATGTTTTCAAGTGCACGGCGGGGACATTAAGTTGGATCTTAATGAATAGGCCACACTACACCTGATGTGAGCGACATTGTACCGAAGCGGATCTGTTAACTACTATTTTGACGTGTTATCGACTTAACAGTGGTTCTATTCTCGTCTCTGTCTCACACACAGCCCTCAGAAAATGTTTTCTTCTTATGAATTCGCCCATTTATTTCCCCCTCGGAACCTGCTGATAATGCTCTGCACAGAGCACAGACCGATAAATCAAATCAACTAGGACTTAAGTGGACAACATAATCAAGACGGAGAATGTAAAAACGAACGGTCAGGTTTGGACACTAGAGGATATGAAAACAGTACAGGGTGTCTGAGAGTATAGAACTCTGAAACTGGAGAGCAGGTTGCTGAGGGTATGTTACTAGGAAGGCGGGAAATTTAAGGATGAAGATTGTATATTTTAGGAGAATGGTGCGTGTTGTTTAAGACGACCGTGTCTTTTCTTGTCTATAGAAGCATCACAATTGGAACACATAAAAATCGTAAAAATACAATGGATTACTGCCTCGTGCAAGATGTGTGGAAATAGGAAAGCAGATCTAAATATAACCAAGACGAAATGTTTAGTCATACAGATAATATCACACAGTCATTAAAACGATAATAATAATAGTAATAATAGAAGCCCATTTCAAGATGGCGACATCATCATACTATTGCTGGGAAATGTGTTCTCTGATGGCTGTAATTACAAATCCTGAAAAGCCACACTCTACCACATTCAGAGCACACATGTGGGGAGCTGGCTGTGGAAGCGTCGTGCGTGCTGCATTTGTGGGCAGCACGATTTCGCTGAGCCTCCGTGATGGCTCTACTCTCTGCGATTTGAGCACCATCTGTAATACTAGCGCTAGGTGGTACGGTTTTGTGCAAGTATCTTCCAGAATGTGACATCAACTTTGAAGCTTTTCAAAGTTCATCGTATAACAGCTGCTCTGGTATGCGCTCATCTGGCTTAGATATTTTCAGATATGTTCATGTTAATTTTGCCAAGGATCTCAGAGTTAGTCACATTGTCCTGCCATCTGATCTTGAGCAGCTTAGGTAGACGGCTCAAGTCAAAAAGATTGAGCTGTCTGGTATGTCTGCTATTCACTGACCATGTCTAACAGGCATGCACCAAAGTTGACAACACCACATCACGATATAACTTTACCTTGGTGCGTTGAAAGGTTAAATGATCAAGAGAACACACAGATGCAATTACAACATAATACATTGTTTCCAAGAAATAATCAATTGACAACGTGTTGACTGCCAGCTAGTAGCTGCTGACTCAGAAATGCACTTGAGAGCGGTCATAGTAGGGCGGGGTTGTAAGAAATAAAGTAAAGATCTCGCTTACACGTCAGCGTGGCATTTTGAGAAAAATGTATAAGGCCCATATTTACTTGACCAGCAGCACACTAGGGGCGTGAGTGTGCTGGGACCTGCATCATACTCTCCGCCTTTATCTCTAAGACTTGTTCTGGTATTCTATTTCTTGGGTTTGGTAGACCCTGGGAGGCGTTTGAGATCGAAAAATTAACCCACACTAACCGCGGCTCTTGAAACGAACTGTAATAAGAGTCATATGAAAACATTGATCTCACATCTTGGTTTTTGGACATGTGTCACAGCTATCTGGCTAGCGTGGTGGGGATCGGCGCTCAAATCCCCATTTTGGTGAGCTTACTGAGAAGCCTCGCATTGCATTAAAACCATTAAGACCCTGGTCCACCTTTTCAAGTACGACACGACCTGTTACCATAGAAACGTCGCCAAGAGTGAACTCAGTAAGAGTAGCTTCAAACAACAACTTACTCTCCAAAAATATCACATCGGTTCAAACGGAAGAAAATTATATATATATATATATATATATATATCGCTGAACGTCTGTATTTCAGAAGATTGATAATGTGTTCATTCCTTATACAATTGTAAGCCATTCAACCGATCTGATCCAAATTTGCATTTTTCTTTTTAAAATCTTTATGACAGTATTACCTATTTAGGTTTTTAAAACATTTAAAAAAAATGTTTTATACGCATTTCTAAATATTTTTTTTTCCACCTTATTTCTGTATTTCCCAAGACCGTATGCGTTGCATTGTGTTTTTATTTTGCGTCTGTCGGCCCAGTGCATCCGACTTCGCGATTCGACATACATTTTAACTTAACTTAACTTAACGTCTTTATACTGGTTTAGAAGACCCTGCAGAGTCTGTATACAACCAGTTACATTTACATCACCTTACCCTAAAAGCTATGCGCATACATTTTATTCTTAAATGCATTAACTGTCCCTGCCTCCACTACCTCCCCTGGCAATGCATTCCAAGCAGACACCACTCTGACTAAAAAAATATTTCCTAATATCTAATCTGGACCTCTCTTTAGTCAACTTGTAGCTATGCCCTTTTGTTATTGAGGGTGGCTGTATTTAAAAAAACTTATTATATTCTAATTTATCGATTCCTCTGATCATCTTATAAACCTGTATTAAGTCACCACGCATTCTTCTCTCTTCTAGACACTAGGCCGGTTTTTCTGAATCTTTCCTCATAACTGTAATTCTGGAATCCCACTATCATCTTTGTGGCTCTCTTTTGTATTCTTTCCAGACTGTTTATATCAAATTTTATGGGATAGTCGGCTGCCTCCTGCATTTTATAAGGGTTGGCTTCCCGGCGTAACGGCTGGTGGTGTGATTGGAGAGCAAGCCCAGCACCTTTGGGCTGTTAGCCGTGTCACTTAACAACTTGCCCATTTCGTCCCCATTTTTAATATTTACATTGGCAGTATAAAGAAACACAGATGGCGACCTCATTATACAATGTTCATTCGTAAAATATAGTTTAAATCCATTTCCGAATTGAGGGTTTGACTTAGTTATAAGTGAAGAGTTTATGGGAGAGGGATGTTGAGGGCAAGAAAAGACAGCAGAGTCATTGGTAGGTAGATGGGAGGGAGGAGGCGTAAATGAAATAACGTATTGTATATTTCACCCTCAACAGAAAAACAACATATGCCTTACCGGGGATTAGATCCGCTGCCCTCCTTGTCAGCAGGCAGACAGGCATCGAAACCATTCGGCAACGTGCACCTCTAATATCGCATTAAATGTCACATATTAGGGGTTATGGGAGAAAGAGCGGTTGGGAGAAAGAGCGGTTGGGAGAAAGAGCGGTTGGGAGAAAGGATGCAAGGAAGTGAGCCTAAAAGTTTCATGTTTCTGTAACTTTCCTAGCAACGCCGGGTGTTACTACTTGTCGTAATGTAAGGGGAATTCTAGATTAAGTCGCAGCTATTATCATGTGGTCACGAAACTGAAGAACACGTCAAGTGAAATAAGGAATAAGTGGCCCACTAATAAGAAAATAATAATTGTATTAATAGCATTAACAGTGGCCTAACAGATGTAAGAAATTATAATTCGTGAGGATGAAGAAATAGTACCACTGGAACTTCTCAACACTTTGTTGAGACAACTAAAAGGGATATGCAAGGGGTTAGCAACCAAATGATTAACACGATGTTTCTTCACATTGATATTCCGCGGACTAATCTCGGTTCACGATCACATACACTCTGGTCTGCAAAGGTCATCACGAGGAAGAACTATTTACACTTTTCAAGCAGTCGTAACAACACAAATAACGCTTATAACGGATATCATTCAATTGTCATAGTGTCTTTTAACAAATATAAGTGCTACTACACATTTAAGAGGATCAAAAACGTAAAGTAATAGATAAACTGCTCACTTGTCCCTGCTACAATGGATAAACCCCTGCCAGTGCGTCACAGTGACAAGTTGGGCGCCACAGATATAACATGAATCTGCTGTAAAACACATCTCCGTGAGAATACACGTACCTGCTTTGATACCAGCTTTCTTTGATGGTCTGAACTGGAGGCTGTCGTATGTTGTGTTAGGAGCGAACAAATAAGTGACCGGAAGTTGAGACTTTTTTGAGTGGTGATAACAATGACATGATACTGACTTACTTCCCCTGTCCTAGGCACCAGGTCAGACATCATGTTTCCAATGTTCAGTCACGTGTCATCCATATTGCATGTTTCCAGAAGATTTGAGCAGATCACCAAGTGGTCCGGGCCGTGTGTTGCCCCAGTCACATGACTCAACATCCATGTTTCCCCACCACCTTATTTTCTTCTTGCATCGTGACACAAATGAATGACGCAGGCATCGATTTGGAACCATAGGAACAGAACGCCATAGATCGTGTTACATCGAGGGGCATGTTTAAGCACGGAATACAGACACAGAAGATACTGATTGCTGATAGGCTAAAGACTTAGAGTTTGAAAAGACACCCCACACAATGCGATGTCGCAAACGGTCATAATTTTTCTTGCACACACTGTGGAAGACGCTTCTCTGCCCGGATTGGTCTTACGAGTCACATTCGTTACCGTCATGGACTGTAGTTGCATACCTTTTCAAAGCACAATTACTATCGTCTGACAAGACGTACAGAGCTAATGAGGGGGGATCATGGCACACCAGTTCAGGGTCTATTTAGTGACCCCAATGTTGCATAAGGCCAGGGGTGTCCAGGCGCAGGTTTTCTCCACTAACTCGACCCACGGGAATTGCGTCAGTTCATTCCATTTTTCGATGCGACGATTTTCTGAACTAGTCTGTACGGGCCGAATTAAGTGTTAGAAACGTTGTTTAGATGTCAGCCTTGTGCGATGTACCTGGTGTCGAAACATTTTCCACAACGTGATATGAATTATGTCCTGAATAGTCTTTCTTGCTGCACTTCGTACCCATCTTACACATCTCGATCGTATGTCTGTACCTTTTTAATAGTGACCTAGTTTAACACTGATTTCATAACGTAGAGATAATCAGCGTGTTTGTCAGCGTTTGATTAGTGGACATGGTGACACTTTGAAAATATCAGTTGGTAGGGCCCCTTATCCTTGTTTCTATCAGAGTTAAAATACAAATCTAGCATATGTAGTGTGTGGCGACTGTAGTAGCAAGAACCCTTTATTCTCCAGTCTATATACACTCCTGGAGAATCCTGGGAAGGGGGGAAAATGTTGAAATGATAGTAATCATGTTAGCAGAGTTGTTAGACCTTGACATGAAGAAACTTTTTTCTAAGAACTGATGTTCTAAAGCTAGAAGGCTGAAACTTATGTTGTTTCTGTCCTGTGTTTGTAATCTACAAGATTGTCATTTATAAGCTTAAAATAAAGATTAAAGTCTGCCTTAATAAGATTAAAGTCTGCCTTAGAAAGATTAAATTCTGCCTTAGAAAGATTAAAGTCTGCCTTAAAATAATTAAAATCTGCCGTATAAAAATTAAAGTCTGTCTTAGTAAGATTAAAGTCTGCCTTAAAAAGATTTAAATACGCCTTAGAAAGATTAAAGTCTGGCTTAGTAAGATTGAAGGTTGCCTTAAAAAGATTAAAACTTGCCTTGGAAAGATTGAAGTATGCCTTAGATGTGATGTCAGGAGTTAAGTGTCAGATTACCAGTAAATAGCCACGCGAACATGTTACACGCGCTGATGACGACAGATGGAGACACAACATTTGAAACCATGACAACGGAAGTTAGTAATTTTCCTCTCTGGATTACCATGCCTCAGTTGGTGTGTGGTCATTACTGTAATGAGACGGATTGATTCTGCTAAAACAAATGGTTGTTATGGACTTGGAAACAAAGACAACAGCATTGAAACGTGAACCTTATGGGAAAATGACAAATGTAGACCTAGAGCAGACACAGCTCCTAGAAAGGAAGGCGTAGATGTTATATTGCACTAGGTTTCCATCCAAGCTGCCTTTCTTTCTCTAACATTAAACTAAGTTTACCGTGTCTGGAAAATATATATATGAATTGAAAAGACACAAGAAAACTCAGAAACGTATACTTGAATATGTATAATGTTAGATGATCAGTATCCATCCTAGCTGCCTTTCGTTCTCTAACATTAAACTTTGTTTTCCGTGTCTGGAAGACATGGATATGAATTGAAAAGACGCAAGAAAATTCAGTAACCTGTACTGGATACACACTGATACTGTAATATGAGGAAGACTATAGATGCAAATAGAGGAGTGCGACACGGCTGCGAATTGTCCCCTTGTCTGTTTAACTTGTACATATAAATAATGTGGTCGGACAGACACAGGGAAGTACAGAAACAATTGTCGGTTGAGTATCAATCAATAGTCTCCGATCTGCAGATGACACAGTTCTGCTGACTGAAAGTGAATTAGAACTTCATGAGTTGGTGATTTCAGTTTAGAATAATGACAATACTGAGAGAACTAAAACTGGTATAATTTGAAAAGAAAACTCGAAACTTTTCTGTGGCAGATTATTTTATCAAGACAAAAGGTACATGGTGTTGGAGATACATTTGCAGCCGACCTTCGCTGTGAAGACACCTGAACTGAAACTAAGTACCCATTTTCAGCTAGTTCGACTTGAGATAATAGCTAATGAAAATTGAATCTGGTGCCTGTGCCGAAACAAGCGAGTGATCTAACAGTATGCTACTCAGATGCTCATAAATACATCTCTGACTTTACATAATTAAATGTTCCCTTTTCCCCGTAGAATCATGCAGTGCATGGACCACCCTCCAACGATCCATTCTCAAATGGTCTTCTAAAGGACTGCCCAGGAAACTCCCGCTGTGCTGGTTTCCACTTTCGCTTTTCTTATCTAAGCATTCTTGGGGCTTCCTATTTGCTGTTTCACATGATAGTTCGAGCATAGCATCATATCTGATGTGAAATTCTTTAAAAAAAACTAGAGCTATTTCTTACTAATTATATTCCGTATATGAAAAAAAAATAAAAAAATAAAATGAATGTCTCTTTTGAACAAAATGTACACACTGCAAGATTTGCTCGTGAATGACTAAGTTTTTACTGATTCTTGACAGATCCTTTATAAAGTTTACAATAGTAGTTTTGTAATTCATACATGTAATGGGCATTACTAATTTCGTATTTATTTAGAACAAGTTCATAGTTTGGTAGTTTATTCACAATGTATATGTGAATACTTTTGTAGTTCTTTCATAAAGTTTACATTAATAGCCTGTTATTACATTCATAGTATATAATGATAAACGGGTTGTTCCTTCATTAATTTTACATAAATAGCTTAGAAATTCCTTTATAGGTTCTACATCAGTGGCCTTGTAGTAAAACATTTGTCATCAATAATCTGCAAGTTCCTTCTTAGTTTCTACATTCTTAGTCTAGAAATTCCTTCACAAATTATAAATCCGTAGACTAATAGCTGCTTCATAAATTCTACATTCATAGGTTGGCAGATCCTCCATAAATTCTACATTAATAGGCTGGCAGGTCCTTCGTTTTTTCAACATTAATAGTTTGGCAGGTCCTTCGTTAATTCAACATTAATAGTTTGGCAGGTCCTTCGTTAATTCAACATTAATAGTTTGGCAGGTCCTTCGTTAATTCAACATTAATAGTTTGGCAGGTCCTTCGTTAATTCAACATTAATGGTTTGGCATCTCCTTCATAATGTACACATTATTCGTTCTCGTTTTCTTCATAAAACGTTATGAAATAATTTGACCATGTTCTTCATATAGCGCCTGTTTAGGGTTTGAAAGGCCGATCCCTGCCGCAGATTGTTCAAACACACTGAGAAGACTGGCTTTAATTTTTATCTTGTTTCTGCTGCCAGACCTAATTCTTTTTCCTCCTGGCTCTCCACATTATCTTGAGCAATCGTTTCCCAGTTCTCGGATGGTGTGTTACATGACTTCATGTCCCTCTTGCATATGTTCTTGAATCACAATTGGGGGGGGGGAGGGGGGGGGGGGCTGATTCTTTTAGTTCAAATGGTCTGCTGTCCATTGAGGATTTGACTTGGTAGCCTCTCATCTTCCGTATGGAAAACATGCACTGTCCACCAAAGGCATCATTGGCTCAACAGCAGGTACATTCTGGGAGTGTTTGCTCGCTGGACATTCCGATTATGTGGTAATCTCTCTTGCCACCCAGCCCTCAATATATGCCGTAGACACCTCAAGTGAAAGGTGTTGAGCCGCCGTTCCTGCAACGTGTAAGTGTTCCAAGTCTCGCTCCTGTACGAGAGTGCCGAGAACGCAGATCTGATAGACCCAGGGTTCTCCCAGACTTTCTTCGCCAAGTGGGTCACGACAATGCTTGCTTTGCCAAGCCTACTGTCTCCTCCTCGAGCGAGATAGTGTTGTTGATGGCAGACCCACGATAAGTGAAATTGTTGACGATCTTCAAAGTGAAACCAACAATCTTTATGAAGGAGGAGTGTTAATACATAGTGCGCAGATCGTCATCTTTTCAAGGCGTATGATAACCCCAAACTGCTTGCACCCCTCGGTGAATCTGTCTCCCAGTCTCTGTAGAGCCTCCTTACTTTTGGTCCCTAGAACAGCATCATCCGCAAACAACATCTCAATAATGAGCACCGTTCTCACCTTGATCCTCGCACGTAAGATAATTTACGTTTATGGATACAAATTACATCAACTTATGACAGATAATAACTATATAAGATCCGGCACAATGGATTCTCTAACACGTCATCCTTTAAGGCAGTGTTTGCCATAAAAATATATATTAATCTGTGTGTGTTTTTCCTTCCTTGATAGAGTGTACTCCAACGTTTGATAGTTCTTTGATAAAGTGTACATGAGTGCGCTCACTAATTGCGAGTAGAACAGACAACATCCAACGTCTTCTGATTTTTGGTTAAACGAGGACGTCATTAGGACTCTCTTATTCCAGGAATCCCTGCTCAATGAAGGAGAAATCAAATTACTGCCGACATCCAGACCTTGATTATAAGGGTTTAGGGTTTAGGATTCCTGTGCTGAAAGTAAAGACTATGTGCTACAGTGACTCCATAATGACAAGGGGTGGGTGGGAGGGGGGAGTTCGATCTGTTTTTCTCATCGCTCGTCTTAAGATTGCTGTTTAAGAAATGTACACAACTTGAGCAGTCGATTGGTTCTAGTGCCTGCTTCTCAGAGAAGAGGTACCTGGTGTGTGCTCTAGTTGCGACCCGTTCCAGTCTACCCAGAAATAAAAGGTTCCTTGGTTTACTGTTAGGGAATTTAAAACTGCTAGGAAGGAGCTATTGAACTCAAATAACTTTGAGCACTTGTAAAATGAAGTTGTTATAACTTCATTTCCGACGGCATTGTTAACTATAAGACTAGGTGTATCGTTGTTTAGCATGCAAGTTCGCAGAGCGGTCTTGTTCTAATGATCAATTTAACTTTGTGTTAGATTTTGAATATTATTATTTTCCTGTTACCAATGTCTTTAAACTTAAAAACTAAGACTTTCATCTGAGTAATCCAAACATAACTTGGAGGATTAGCCTCTCTGAACTCTCTGCACAGTCTGGACCCATCACTGGCTCAATATGGGAACCAAGATAATAGTAATAATGAAAATGATAATAATAATAATTAAGATCGCTGAGGCGTCATAGGCCAGTTGCGTCATTCGACTTTTGCTATTCGACTGTCGAAGTGCAGTTTAAATTTGCCATATCTTAGTCTAAAGTTGAAGGAGATTCAGCCAACTGTCGAAGCCATGATGTGGGAATATGTCCTCCAAGCAGCCGGTGGATGACAGTTGACACAAAGGACATACGAGGTCTGTTCAAAATGTATCGGACCTCTATCCTGGATAGAAATACAATTACTTTCCTTGAGGTCTGAGACGATAATCCTCTTCAACGTACTCTATTTAGCACAGGTGGAAAGTATTGGCGGGAACTTGACCATTCCATCATGACAATGCCCCCCGCCGATTCTTCGCATCTGATTCAGACTTTCTTTGCCAAACACAACATTCATCAGGTTTGTCAGACTTCCTACTCTTCCGACATGCCTCCATATGACTTGTGGTTATTACCAAAGCTGAAAATGCCGCGAAAGTGGACCCGATTTGAGTCGTGAAACATTTTGCGGAACGTGACTGCCCAGCTGTACTTTATTCGCCAAAAGGTTTTCATGAAAGGCTTCCAACAATGGCGGGACTACTTGGAACAGTCTGTGCAGTCACAAGTAGAATACTTTGGCGGGTATTAGAGTGTCAAATCTTTCGGTGAGTAATTGTGTTTTTCCCGGCCAAAAGTCCGATATATTTTGGACAGAGCTCACATTTGTGAAGAATTTGATAGGCCGGGACATACTGACACAGACAAACTCTGGGAAAGGGATTTATTCGCTTTTTAACAAATGTAGTCATAAAATATATATATTTTTGTCAATAAATCTTCATTGACTTCCACCAAGCAGAAAAGGCAGTCTTTTATTCTGTGTGAATGGCAGCTATGTGCTGGAACATCTTATACGGGTTATAGTTTAGATCACGCTATCAGTTGTCTCTTACAACACTCTGCCACTCTATGACTATGTACCTAATCTTGTCTCTGCTGTACAGTCTCACAGAATAACTCCGGGCAGTTATCACTGCTTCCACACATCGAAACATGCCTACCGCGCTTAAGAAACGCTTAGTACTTCTATCTATCGTACGCAGTTCTGACATATATTCCAAGCACATCCATACACATACACGCACACTCGCACACACATAAACACACACACGTACGTGTTCACACACAAGCAGGCACATACGCACTCGTTCCCATAACACTTACTCACATATACTCGTCCATTCCCACACACATGCTTATACACGCATGCAGACTCACATACACACTCTCACACATACTCGAAACAACCAGCACATTTTATTATCGCTTTAGTACCCCACTGACATAAATGCCGTTCTATACAAAGTAGCCTCGTTTCTGAACAGTTTTCCAGTGTAATTCGAAAGTTTTTTTTTTCTTATGCAGCGCGCTGTCTTACACTGAGATCCCCTCGGGCGCCATTGGTTGGTCTTGCTGGCAAGACGACTCACAAAATGAATGACATTTAGATGTGTTTGTTGGGGAAAACGCATATTATCATCTCTTGTGCTCTGTGAATCATTGTTAACATCGACATGATAAATATTTGTTTCGTTTCTTAGACGTAATGAGCATACCGGCGTTGTGGTTTTGTAAAAATAACATGGAAAGGATTGTCTTTTGAGAACGCTTCTAGGCTGTGGTGGTCTGTTATAGAATGTGTGTAAATGTGCATGTCGAGTGTGTATGTTTAGATGGCGTGTGTGTATATGAGGCGTGTTCAAATGAAACCGCACAAAACTGCAACAAGTGAACATACTTTCGATGCGCATGATGACGTCACTTCTGGTGCAAACACACATAACAACCGTCAAGTTTGCCAAATTTAATTATTCTCCGACTCATAGTTTCATCAGTAGACCGTTGAAAACATGGCGGGTGTGATACAGAATCCGTCCAGAGTTTATCAGCGAGCGGTGATTCGGTTTCTAACAGCTGAAGGATGTCGGCCAGTTGACATTCATCGCAGAATTGGCAGCGAGGACTCGTGCCGAGTTGACTCCTGACAACGTTTCTATGATAACGGGTCACAGAGGCTCTCCTTCTATTCCGAGCATTACTGGAGAATTTGGACCAATATCTTCCTGGCTGTAGTGTAATGTGAGGCTCTTCTGTAAACTGAGAACTATGGGGATTCCAGTTTCGATAGCCACCTCGTTGGCGAGACTACATTGACACAGTCTATATCCAGGATCGCGAACAGAAGCCTCCAGATTGAGGTCTAGATCAGTATGTTTCACTGAACCATTATTACTCTTTGCTCCAAAGTAAATATATAAAAAATGAAATTAATAATCTAGATACATTTGAACTTTTTATAAATAGAAGACGAAGGAGAATATCCAAAAAGAACCAAAGGAAATAAATTGGCCAAGCTAAAGCAAGCTTCACTGTGGTCGGGTTCTTGGAATATTGAACCGGCTTTCATTTTTATTCAATTAATCATCGAATTTAATCTCATATAGTAAATGGACTATTGAGCTTGTATAAATGTAAGTAATTAATCATCGAGTTTAATCTCATACGGTACACTGACCACTGAACGTGTATATTCAAACTTGTATATGTGACCCTTGGATTATCCAAAATGTCCTCACGTGACTGCAATGTTTCAAGCTTGGGCTAACGGCGTCTAATGTCTTCCATGATGACCATATGTGATCATTGTGTCTTTCAGAATGTCATTGTGTGGTCATTGGGTGTTGTGGAATGTTTAACGGATCCTTGTGTAGTCTTTTGATCTTTTAACATGCCCATGTGCCGTCCTTAAAACTTTCAAGATGTCCACATGTGATAAAGTAGGCCTTCCATCATGTATGTACTTGCTACTTGTGTCTACCGGCTTGTCCGCTTGTCTTTTTTAAATCACTCAGCATGTTCTTTGCGGTTCATAGAATTTTCAGATCGTCCTCTTGTGGGGATTGAATCACTCAGCATGTTCTGTGTAATCATTGAACTTTCCATATCGTGCTCTTGTGAGGAATTAATCACTCAGCATGTTCTATGTAATCATTGAACCTTCCAGATTGTGCTCTTGTGAGGAATTAATCACTCAGCATGTTCTATGTGGTAATTGTACCTTCCAGCTTGCCCTCTTGGGTTATTGCGTTCCATTTATCTTGTTTCTGTGTTGTGTCTAGACCTTTAAACAAACAGTGGTTGCCGTATGATATACATATCTTGATCCGTGTGCATTAAACAAATACAAAATGATTATAGTGTGTATTCCCATTAATAACACTAAGGAATAAATGCGACTTGCCATTGCAGTCGTAACGTACTGTAATGTCTAGGTTTGTATTTTTATCTCCGCCATATTGCCTAACAAATGCCTTTATGTATTCTGGATGAATGACAATGCACTTAAATAAAAGTCACTTTAAATTTGACTCTTAGAATCCAACACGTCAACTCAAGTTGCCATCTTTTAACGTGAAGCCACTTGGCGTGCCTTGACATTGAAAGTCTCTTTGAACAAAATGTTAATACCAACTTTCGATGCTTCGTTCAAACTAACATTTTAAATATTACTTCATGTGATTGAACCAAGCAGTTTGGCTGTAACGGATCAGTAAAAGTGTGTCTTTCATTATTTTATTTTCTTCCGACTAGTTGCATCGCTAAAGATCATATGGAGCTGCAGTTTTCTCTCCATTAGTGAATTGCTCCATTTGCCGCAAGCCCATACTGAAACTTATCGAAACTGAAAGATTAGATGAAGAGCTCAGTTGTATTATTCATATGTTAATGTGACATACGTATCTACGAATGGGCTTTCAAAAGTAAGTTTCTAGTTTTCAATATGGTACACTTTACTTAACCATATAAAATAGAGAGTGACTGAGTAGTGGCATCTCGCTGCGAGTATTCAAGTATTGACGCTCAAGTCAATCCAGTGTCTATTGCATACACTATTTACTAATAAGAAAGAAAACGCAGTGAGAAAGATTACTTGCCAGCCCACACCAGCCCACATCAGATTATATAAAACGACAAAGTCATTAACAAATGAACTGATTACTTTTGAAAATAAATGTCTTTGAATACTAAAGAACATTTTTAGGAAGAATTCAAGACCAACAAGTTAATATCAGAAAACACAAACCAGTGATATGTTTCAATCATCATAAGGAAAAAACAGTGGATCTAATCAGGTATGTGCTTATAATGAACAAAAACGGACTCCTATTACAGACAGTGATGTGGGCTCCAGGTGACAGAAAGAGGGGATTGCCAAAAGAGACTCTTCCCAGAGCGATCATCGGAGAAGGCTTAACTATGGGTCTAAACAACATGCAAGAACTTAAACAAGTGACGGGACACCATTCTAACTGAAGAGCCTTATGCCCGTGCTTGGTGTTCAAAGAACATAGATAGCTATATAACATCCTATTATATAGAAGTCAACAATGGACATTCAGTAAACAATTAATAACACAAGATGCTAAAGTAACGTAGTTTTAAGAGGGATGTTTACAGCC
This sequence comes from Ariolimax columbianus, assembly GCA_036924085.1. NCBI lineage: Eukaryota > Metazoa > Mollusca > Gastropoda > Stylommatophora > Arionidae > Ariolimax > Ariolimax columbianus. The sequence continues at coordinate 47,324,878 of JAVGWX010000004.1, forward strand.
CAATGAGAAGTAGAGTAGACTGAGTAGGATATTTTTGGTGTAAGGGGTAGGGGGATATAAGGCGCAAGGGTAGCACATTAGAGAGAAATCTAGTTTAGGATGTAGGGTGAAACGACACTTTAACAGCTGGGAGTAAATGCTAGGTAATGGGACAGAGTCGGCAAACTGAAATGGGGCTAGACGGTTTGACGTGATGGAATATGAGATTCAGCAATAGAGAGAAGGTGTCAGGTGATTTTATATCATGGAACAGAAGACAGTTACCATTATAGAGAAGATATTGTGTGGTTTAATATTATAGAGAAGATTTTGGATCGTTTAATATAATAGAGAAGATGATGGATGGTTTAATATTATAGAGAAGATGTTGCGTAGTTTAATATTATAGATAAAATGTTTGATGGATAATATTATAGAGAAGATGTTGAGTGGTTTAATATTATAGAGAAAATTGTGTGTAGTTTAATACTATACAGACAATGGTGTGTGGTTTAATATTATAAAGAAGATGGTGTGTGGTTTAATATTATACAGACGATGGTATGTGGTTTAATATTATACAGACAATGGTGTGTGGTTTAATATTATACAGACAATGGTGTGTGGTTTAATATTATACAGACGATGGTGTGTGGTTTAATATTATACAGACAATGGTGTGTGGTTTAATATTATACAGACAATGGTTTGTGGTTTAATATTATACAGACAATGGTGTGTGGTTTAACAATGTGGAATGGAAGACAGACATAAATAGGAAGAAGGTGTTGGACGGCTTAATATAATGGCATGGAAGAGAGTCAACAAACGTTGGACGTTTAATATCATAGCAAGAAGCACAGCCAGCAAAGAGAGCTGATCTTGTAGACATTGTACACATTTGACATCAATGACGGTTAACTGCATAATTTGTAGATGGCAGATGGGACAGAAAGTAGAAAAACCGATTTTAATCTACGCTTACAGGCATGGAACTTGATGATGAAAATGGACAGTAAATTACATTACTAGAAATATGAAGCATCACACACGCTCTTACACATGCACTAACACACGCTCTTACACATGCACTAACACATGCACTAACACACGCTCTTACACATGCACTAACACACGCTCTTACACATGCACTAACACATGCACTAACACACGCTCTTACACATGCACTAACACAGGCACTAACACACGCTCTTACACATGCACTCACACATGCCCTCACAAATGCATTCATACAGCCACACCAATGCACTCATACATTCACTCACACAGTCACACACATGCACGTACACAGCCACACACATCCACTCACAGAGCCACACACATGCACTCACACATGTACTCACAAATGCACTCACACAGCCACACACACATGCACTCACACAACCACACACATGCACTCACACAGCCACACACAGCCACACACAGCCACACACATGCACTCACACATGCGCTCACACAGCCACACACAGCCACACACATGCACTCATACAGCCACTCACACAGCCCCACACAGCCACTCACACAGCCCCACATAGCCACTCACACAGCCCCACACAGCCACTCACACAGCCCCACACAGCCACTCACACAGCCCCACACAGCCACTCACACAGCCCCACACAGCCACTCACACAGCCCCACACAGCCACTCACACAGCCCCACACAGCCACTCACACAGCCCCACACAGCCACTCACACAGCCCCACACAGCCACTCACACAGCCCCACACAGCCACTCACACAGCCCCACACAGCCACTCACACAGCCCACACAGCCACTCACACAGCCCCACACAGCCACTCACACAGCCCCACACAGCCACTCACACAGCCCCACACAGCCACTCACACAGCCCCACACAGCCACTCACACAGCCCCACACAGCCACTCACACAGCCCCACACAGCCACTCACACAGCCCCACACAGCCACTCACACAGCCCCACACAGCCACTCACACAGCCCACACAGCCACTCACACATGCACTCACACATTCACTCACACATGCACTCACACATGCACTCACACATTCACTCACACATTCACTCACACATGCACTCACACATTCACTCACACATGCACTCACACATTCACTCACACATGCACTCACACATTCACTCACACATGCACTCACACATGCACTCCCACATGCACTCCCACATGTAAAGGGCTATTTTTCTCAAAATATCAAGTTTCTAGATCTTTTCCTTGAATCAAAACAATCACGCGACTTAAATTTAAGTGACTAACAACCACAGAGAGAGTAGAGCCCCTTAGAGACGAGTAACTCTTCACCCATATCATGACATCGGTGATTGAACTGCTCACTGCCAAATCTCGAACTCCTATTTCTGGTATCACGCAATCGTTGTAGAGAGAATTTTCTTAGAAGGGATTTGTTTCTGAGAAATTAGAAGTCATTCCAAGAAAATGTGAAAGCTTTTCCTGGAAAATATAATATTCTAGTTAAACAACATATATACATACTATTTAAGGTTACATAGTGATTATATAATTACAATATAATTAGGGAACTGAGTGGCCTCGAAGGTAAGACGTCGGCCTCGGGTGCTGCAGGTCGTGGGTTCAAATCACACTGGAGACCGAGATTTTTCACGTGGACTTTCTGGTATTTCTCCGGATCTCTGGTGTTGTTGTTCAATGTCCACAAGGATTAAGTTGACCTTGTTGTGTGCCATGAATAGGACGTTAAGTGGTAGGTTGTAGTAGCTTTCCTCACATGCCGAGCATTATGATGAAGGTGGACCGCGTTCCTCCAGGCGGTTGTACTATGATTGGCTTCATCTGCGTGGCGCTCACTCCTACGGGGATAATCTCTCGTGCCCACGACTGATTTGAAAACAGCTTGTTTCTGGGGACCGCTTTATGGAAGAGAAATTGTAGTCTTGGTCATTCTAGTGTGTCTGACCCTGACGCGACGTCCTGGTCACTGCTTGACTGGATTAGCGTCTCAGTTCCCCTAACTATGTGTAGTAGAAATCGAATTCCTGTGTGCAGTGTCCCATGCGATAAAAATCTCTCGGTAGTGTAACGCACGCACTGTGGAAGACGTTCCTCTGCACGGGTTGGTCTTACGAGTCACATTCGTTATTGACATGGACTGTAGTTTCATCCCTTTTTCAAAGCACAAGTGGATTTATACATACATACATACACAGGCACGCACTCACACACGCACTGACACACACACGTACATACATACATACATACATACACAGGCACGCACGCACGCACGCACACACACACGCACATACACAGACACATACATACATACATACATACATACATACATACATGTACGTACGTATGTACGGACAGACAGACAGAAAACAGACAGACAGACACACACACACATTCACATACATATAAAGGTGTTGCGTGGCCTAGGGGAGAAGCGTCCATTTCACAATCCCAACGCACCCGGTTCGAATCTTGCTCGTGTTTTTTGTTCGCTCCTCCAGGTACGGAAAGTAATGACAGCCTACAGTACTGCAGACCTATCAAGAAACCTATAACAACCAAATAGGTTGGCGGCTGTAAGAAGAGACGTACTTCAAAGGACATATATATAAACACGCACATAGACACCAAGTGAAGACTATGAGTGACAGACACGCAAATAATACTACTGTCACACTGGGAGCATGTCGTAAGAAGCGACTAATAATGAAGTCTATCTCCTCTATGGTAGAATACTCTCTAGCTCATGGTTTTGCACATAACCGCTCACATATGACAACCATTTGCCGAGTATGTAGTTGTCTTGTGGGTAGGAAAGAAAGTTCCTGTAACGAAAGTTAGTTGCCTGTCTCAAGCGAAGATGCCTATATCATCAGACGGTTTTGTCTTAATGATGTAGCTTGCGCTGTTCTTGGACTATAATGAGAAAGGCCCTGCGCCTGTCGTCTACCTCACTCTCTTGTCCCGAGCTATATTGGCCAATGGCAAGATGATAAGTCGAGACGACGGAAGGTAATTCAGACCAGACGTCGATTAAAACATGCGGGACTCGAACCTCCCCCATTTCGGTTCATCGCTTTGAGATGTGAGTGTCTTACCTCTCGACCACTCTAAAAGGAATATTCAGTATAAGATAAGGGAATGGAAATGTGCATGACTCTGATCGTGAAGATCTATATATATATATATATATATATATATATATATATATATATATATATAGAGAGAGAGAGAGAGAGAGAGAGAGAGAAAGAGGGGGTGGGGGAGGAGAGAGAGAGAGAGAGAGAGAGAGAGAGAGAGAGAGAGCGAGCTTCAACATTCATTAAGGACTATAAAACAAACAGAACAGGGCAGCGACACGTAGAGACAAAAATGACATCTCTATAGTTTCGGTCAGCAACCTGTTATCACTAGCAGAGTATCTGATCATCTGTTGCTTGCCGCCATCTCCGTCAACCTTACCTTCGTCAATATTGTGACGTGTCGCTAGATGATTGGCGGACAGATTTTACTTTTCAGTTTTATCTGAAGGGCTTTTCCTCCCTTCACCTGCGTACCGTACTCATTCCACGTCCTTTCTCCTCCCTCCCGCTATCTGTCCTTGCTTCCTTTTCCTAGTTGAGGAGGGAGTATTGATGTTTTTTTTACTCCGTGGTTGTAAATGTGGTGGTGTGTGTTTATTTGCGAGAAATAATAAGAATAAAAATAGAGAAATTTCATCCGGGAAAGTGTTTATGCCTGCGTCAGTGATTGTAGAGTGTGATAGGGAATAAAATCAGGAGTTTGGAACGAAGATTGCAGGTATATGTTGGCTTGTGGTTCCTTGAAACATACACAAAAACCATATGACATATGCAGTGATCTTACAACGAATCATTTGAGATGATGTCAGGACGACCTGTGTGGGAGAACAGACATGCCGAGTGGCTTTGATGGTCACGAGGAAAAGCGATGTGTTTTTCTACTTCTTTTTACCCCGGTCTTTCCAAAAAGGTTTGAATTGCAACCTTGTCTAACCACGAAGGGCCCAGAATCTTTCTCGTGGAGTTGTTGATAAAGTTTTCATCATCATCATCCTCATTATCATGGATCCCCACTTCCTTTATCATGTGTGTTGTTTATCAGCACCGCAGAAGATCATCTCCCAAGCCATTCTTTGAAGCAATCCAATTTCTTTTCTCTTTGCCGCTCTTTGCTGCACTTTGCTTCTCTTTGCCTCTCTTTGACTCTCTTTGCTTCTCTTTCCCTCTCTTTGCCACTCTTTGCCTCTCTTTGCCACTCTTTGCCTCTCTTTTCTGCTCTTTGCCACTCTTTGCCTCTCTTTGACTCTCTCAATCTCTTTTTGCTTCTCTTTGCCTCTCTTTGACTCTGTCTCTCTGCCTCTATTTGCCACTCTTTGCCTCTCTTTACCTCTCTTTGACTCAGCATCTCTTTGCCTCTCTTTGCCTCTCTCAGTCTCTCTTTGCCTCTCTTTGCCACTCTTTGCCTCTCTTTGCCACTCTTACCTGCGATTCTACCCATTGTTATCGTATGTTATAATCAACCTCTTCTCTTGACATGCTCAAAAAAATGATGACTGCTTTATCCTGATTTCTGTCATAATCTCTCTTTGCGTATGTGCCTCTTCAAGTACTGCGCTTTTAACTTTCATTATAGTCCATGGAATTCTCAACATTCTTCTATAAAACCACATTTCCATTGTCTGCAATGATTCACTTGCTTGCCTGCTGATTGTCCATGACTCGCTATTAGTACTACTTCCACGTAGTCTCCAATAATTCTCTTCCTTAATTCCCTTGATAGGGTTTTAATGTATTGCACAGGATTGACCAATCTCTTAATATTGTTAGGACATCCGCTATGATTAGCTCGTGCAGCTAAAGCCTGTCTGACCTCGTCCCAACCTCTCCAGATCTAACACGTGACCAGATGACCACGCATTGTATGTTTTATAGTTTCAAAGTAGGCACTGCCGTCATGGATCAAGTGTTAGCGACGATATTGTGCTATGACTCAGCTGGCATGAGGTGGGATGGTCAGTTTCCTTCCTGGCTACCTTTATTTACCTTAATCCTAGGTCAGGTACCAATTGACCTTAAATTGCTGGGTCGATTGGAACGCCGGTAGCAGGAGTTGAACCCCGCATATTAGCGTGAAAAGTGAGTGCTCTACCATTACATTAATTAGAGGGCCAAATGCATCATGCAAAATATAGGAAACACAAGAGTGATGACAATAGTTCACCTATTTGCTCCAAGTGAAGCATAGGGCTACTACTACAGCTGGCCTCTTTACAGGGAGCCTGTGGACATCCAGTGTGTCGACTTTAAGAGAAATAGTTGTACATGATGAGGTTACTAACGCCATCTGCAAACATTTTAAATCTCATTGAACGAGAGACGGCTGGCCTAGTGGGTAAGTGGCACGGCTCACAACCAGAAGGTGCTGGGTTCGATCCCCATCACAGCAACGGCCGTTACCCCGGGGAAGCAAACCCTTAGAAAATGCAGGAGGAAGCAGACCCTTACATAAAAATGCATGCTGAAGTCGGATGTACTGGGCCGACAGGCGCAAAATAAAAACCACAGTGCAACGCACACCGCCTTGGAGATTAGAGAAATAAGGCGAACGCAAAAAAAAAAAAAACAACAAAAATATCCTTGAACGACATTGCTTGGAAAGTTACAGTCGTAATATTATTCTCAAATACTTGAATACAATACTGAATAACTCATTTTTCAGAGGGTTGGAAAGAGACACGTTGACAATTTATTGGAGCGTGGTTTTTTGTGTGTATACAAACATAAATATTCTCTTTCGCCTACCGAGTACAAGAATCTCTCCCCACGACGCTAATTCCTAGTGCTTTTATTCTCTTCAAAAACAGTATTCTACAGAACGACTGTGCTCTTAGGATTACTGACAACTTCCGGGTTACAGCGCCTCTTCTTGTGACATTCATATCCGGGAAGGGTAGGGTAACTCCCACTTACACTGTAACTCGTCCCCAAAAAATGATTCGCTGATATGTCGATAGGAAACATTTGTGGGAGTTTTAGCTGTCAGTCTGCGGACATTTCTCTGTGTGGAAGAAGACGTGCTTGTGTCGAGACATATTGAATTTGTGCATGTTTAAGAGTGAGAAATAACGATTTATTCAGACAAACTCAGTGTGTTTCCAAGAGCCGCTTGAGCTGAAAATAACTGTCTCCGTGGTTTCATGTGACCTGTACTCTATGGATATTCCTCACGCTGTCTTATTGATTGTTTATTCCGTTCCTTGTGTGTTACATCTTGTTTTGTTTTTAAGTGCGCAATTACATCTCTCTGTCTGTCTCTCTCTCTCTCTCTTGTTCTCTATCTCTCACTCTCTGTCTGTTATATTTTGTTATATATCTACGGTCCCCACCCTCAATTTGTCCAAGCTCTCTCAGAAACTCAAAATGGATCACTAGTCTCTTAAGGAGCCAAATTATCTGAACCATCAGAGAGGGTTGGGGCCACTTCGGATGATCCGACTGGAACCGTTTGCAAAGCTCAGCCAAAATTGTCATAAAACTTTACATTTAGATTGCGCTCATTCTTTTATTTCTTCTTCTGGCCATATCTTCTGTGTTTACACTGCGGAACTGAGACACAATATACTGACCAGGTCGTCCCATCAGGGTCGTGGACAACATACTGACCAAGTCGTCTCGTCAGAGTCAGGCACAACATACTGACCAGATCATCCCGTCAGAGTCAGGCACAATATACTGAGCACAACCGCCTGGAGGACCGCGGTCCACCTTCATCAGCACGCTCGGGATGTGAAGAAAGCTACTACACCCCGCCACTTAACGTCCTTTTCAAGGCGAACAAAAAGAGTAAACGTACTCATTGAAGGCATAAAACAAGAAGAAGAACAAGAAGAACAACGACACAGTCAGATTAGTTCCTCCTAAACTCGACCGATGTTCGGAGCTTCACTTCAGCTTGGAACAGTTTTGAATTTAGTGGTGAATTGTTTAGCCAGTGCATCTTCCTTAACTGGCCGTACAGAGGACATTCCTGTAATACATGCTCAGTTGTTTGTTCGTGCGGTCTGCATGAGTACAGGGAAGAAGCAGCCAGAGCTTGTGCATGTCTTTGTTCAGTCCGTAATGCCTTGCCCTGAGACGGAGTATGGTGATCTGTCCCTGCCTGTCGAGGTTGTGGTAGTCGTTGTTGGGTTAATTCTGTTATCGTATGACAGCCTGGATAGCTTTCTTTTTCAAAATATTTTACTTCGATCTCTTTTTGTTCACAATCTCCTCCCTTTTCTGCGAGCTCATTTACCTTCTCCTTGCCAGGTACGCCAGAGCAGAATGGTAACCACTGAAGTGCGCTCACTTTCTGGCAGCTACCTTGCTTTTCATTCGTCAGGTGGAGGAGTTTGCTGTCCCCTGAGAGCTTGCAGTACAGATAGCGCATCTGTGAAGATGACTAACTAGTGACAGTCACAACTGTTATAAAATAGATTCACGGCTGGTTCAAGTGTTTGAACCTCAGCTGTTTAGTTAAAGCATAATTTATCGGTGGTAAAACTCCTTGTGTTAACAATAATTTTTGGGACATGATACAAGGATACCGATTCCTCTATTCGTGATGCCCTTGTTGCTGATCCATCCATGTTGTTGACTGCGAATGCCCATAATGAGTAGGTTCCGCTTGTGAGCTCCCTGAAAAGGACGTTAAGTGGCGGGTTGCAGTAGCTTTGCTCACATCCAAAGCGTACTGATGAAGGTGGATCGGAGTCCTCCAGGCGTTTATGCTATGCTTCGCTTCATCTGCTTGTCCCTCACTACTACGGGGACCATGTCGACCCCTTAGCTCGTTAGCCAAGTTGGTATGAAAACAGTCCGTTTCCAGGGAGGGCTAGTATGAAGCCGAGGTGATGGACTTGGCTAGTATGTTTTGCCTGATCCTGACTAAAATGTCTGATCAGTATATTTTGCCAGACCAGACGTTAGTCTTCGTCCCCTAATCCATCCATCCCTGTAGATGGTTCCGTCTTTAGGCCCAGGTACAGCTGATATCTGTGTAGGGGTCCAAAGACTGTTTGAGGGCCCGTGATAAATTTAGGGTTGGTTGATAAATGTTTTGTTCTATAAACTATGAAAAAGGCGTTCGACAGTGTGGATCGAAGTACTCTATCACAACTGTTTAGACACTATAGGATACTAGAGAAGTTCATAACCTTCGTATAGAATATGTACTAAGAAAGAGAGGTAGAGTGCGCGCTTCGATCGTCGTTATCGGCACGATCCAGTCGATTCAACTGTAAATGGAAACAAGGATTAGAAAGTCCACGAGAAATAGAACTGGCCACCTTATTCTAGTAGTACAGTGCAGTCTATACACTTCATCTCTGACCGCAGGTTCTGTGATGAGACTACCTTTCATCATCATCCTTATCGTCCTCATTATTTTGCCGTCTATCTACATGGTGGATTATGGGTCCCATACTTTATTTGATTGACCTTAACCCGCTTTTAAAGAATCCTGAATCCATTTGTTGGCAGAGCTGTTTTTAAGGACAATGATTTTCTTCTTCTCCTTCTTCTTCTTCTGCGTACGCAGTCAGACAGTAACCATTATTTTTTCGAAAAAAGCGGCGGTCATCCTGAGGCTCTCGCCACTGCCATAGAGCTTGTCTTGCAGTTCCACTGGTAACGGCCACATCTGCTCTCTCTGATCCTCGTAGGACAATGATTTTCGTTTTACGGACTACATCCGGGCTTAGCAGCGAGTTTGAGAACGAACGAAGAAGAAAAAGAAGATTTTGTGATTTTGCCAACTGCATGCACAACCTTCCATTTTCGCCTGTCTCGACATACTTAAAGAGGAAATTACTTAACCCTGGAACCAATCGGGCGTCGAGGTGAGCCAGTTGAAGGACGTTCAGCTGCTAGATGAGGCTGTAATGGAGACAACAATCTTCTGTTGTGGGAACAGCCATGACCGTTTCAACATCGCGACTGGGACGAGGATGATCTAGAGAACTGACTTTATCTGTATTGAAAACCAGACTAGACACGCCACCCTTTCTTTTTCTCTCTATCTTTCTCCTTCTCTCTTAATCTCTTTCTATCTCGCTCTCTCTCTCTCTCTCTTTTCTCGGTTATAGTTCTAACTCTTGTCTCTGTTTCTCCCACTCCCTCTCTTCTTTTTCTCGTTCTTTCATCCTCTCTCTTTCCCCTCTCTCTCTCTTTCCCCCTGTATTTCTCTCTACATCTCTCTGTCTCTCTGTCTCTCTCTCCGTCTTTCTCTCTACTCACTTTCTCTCTCTCTCTCTTTCTCTCTTTCACTCTCTTTCTCTGTCTCCAAAAAATCCAAAGTTTCCAACATCCATTAAGCACGTAAGCAGAACTGATTATCAACCTACATTTGGAATATCTTCAAGCTATATCTTCTCTATCCGAAGTCTCCAAGCATATAAACTTTACATTGACACTGCACAACGAAAGTATCAAGGAAAACGTGTCCCGAGAGGTGTCACCTAAGGTTGCTGACATTCCTAACAGTTCCCTGTGTACTGGTCTTGTCATGGAAGTCTAGTTTGTTACAGCAGCCGTTGTTTAGACATTTAAGAGGCCTGAAGTATGTCTTCGAAGGAGATGGATAGTAAAAAAAAAAGATGAATAGACAGCTAGATAGATAGATAGATAGATAGATAGAGATAGATAGATAGATAGATAGATAGATAGATAGAAAGATAGATAGATAGATAGATAGATAGATAGATAGATAGATAGATAGATAGATAGATAGATAGATGCCGCTGAAGGCGGATGTGTCGGACCGAAAGGTGCAAATATCGCAGCCAAGCTGTAAACTAGCGACACAACGCATTCCGTTCTCCGGACTATATCCTGCTACTTGCGAAGACCTGTACAGGGCTTGGCAGCGGGAGATTGAGAACGAACGCAGAAGAAGAAGAAGAAGATAGACAGACAGACCAAGACAAGACAGGACAGACAGATAAACAGACATGTCACGCATCGTATGTCATTGTCACGTCGTGGCAAGTCCCTTCATCTCATGTCATGTCACGTAATCTCATGCCAGGCTACGTCACGTCTTCTCCTGTCATCTCATGTCATGTCTATTCCCGTCACCTCATATCATCTAACGTCACGTCACATTTTGACATCTCCTGTCAGGTCATTTCACGTAATGTCATGCCATAAAGCCTAACAACCAAATGTCCATATATCAATCTACCCATCTAATCTATCAATCAGTCCAACTCAATACGTCTTTCAATCTTTGCCAAGCACGTACCTTCATTACCAGCAACAATGTGATTTTCTGACCGTGTTCTTTCTCTTAATCTCTAAGTTTACAACAAATTGTCTACCTTACTTCAACTCTGTCTATGCATCTGTCTCGAACTTCCACATATGGCTGTCTCTCTCTCTCTCTCTCTCTCTCTCTCTTTCTCTATCTGTCGATCTCTCTCTTTCCCTCTGCATATCTCTTCCTCTCTCTATTTCTATTTCTTTCTTTCTCTATATTTCTCTTTCTGTATTTATTTCGCTCTATATCTCAGCCTTTATATCTATTTATCTCTATCGTTGTCAATCTCTCTCTCTCTCTCTCTCTCTATTTATATATGTAAAACTCTCTACCTCTTTCTCCCTCTCTCTATTTTTATCACTTTCATTTTCCCTCTAAACCTTCCTTTCTCTACCTCTCTCTGCCTCTCTCCATATCGCTCTCTTTTTCTCTATCCCTATCTTTCATTCCCTCTATCTATATTTCTCTATCTCTTTCTATATCTTTCTATCTGTCTCTGTCTCTCTCTTTTTCTACCTTTTTCTCTCTATCTTATATCCGTATCTTTGTATCTCTCTTTTCATGTCTGTCTGTCTCTCTCTCTCTCTCTCTGAGATGGCGTAACGTGACATGGCGTGACGTGACATGGACGTGACATGACAAAGACTGATGGACAGGAAGGTAAATGGGTAAATAAATAGGTGTCTATGTAGACGGTTCATAATGGACAACAAGTGGCCGAATTATACTTTTAAATAAACAAAAACATGGAAATATCGTCTAGGATTGTGAATATATCACCTCGGGATATGAAAGTATCATATAGTTCTTTGAAAGTATCCTCTAGTTCAATGAAAGTATCAGCTAGTTCTATGAAAGTATCAACTAGTTCTATGAAAGTATCATCTAGTTTTACGAAAGTATCAGCTAGTTCTATGAAAGTATCATCTAGTTCTACGAAAGTATCAGCTAGTTCTATGAAAGTATAATCTAGTTCTACGAAAGTATCAGCTAGTTCTATGAAAGTATCATCTAGTTCTACGAAAGTATCGCTTCATGATGAAAATATTGTCAAATGGTGTGAAAGTATCGTCTAGTGGTATCGTCTAGTGTTGTGAAACTTTAGTCTAGTGGTATTGTCTAGTCATATCTCAGATACAACGTCTTACACCATTGACAAAATGTCTCTCAATAGACACTACAACACACACTACAACACAAAATACAACACACACTACAACACACACTACAACACACACTACAACACACAATACAACACACACTACAACACACACTACAACACATACTATAACACACCCTACAACACACACTATAACACACACTACAACACACACTACAACACACATTACAACACACAATACAACACACACTACAACACACCATACAACACATACTATAACACACCCTACAACACACACTACAACACACAATACAACACACACTACAACACACCCTACAACACACATTACAACACACACTACAACACACACTACAACACACACTACAACACACATTACAACACACATTACAACACACACTACAACACACAATACAACACACACTACAACACACACTACAACACACACTACAACACACATTACAACACACACTACAACACACAATACAACACACACTGAAACACCTTTTTATGGAGACATTTGAGAACAAACATAGAAAATGCTGCACCAGTGTTGTAGCAGTGTTGTACTAGTGTTGTACTAGTGTTGTAACCGTGTTGTACCAGTGTTGTACCAGTGCTGTACCCGTGTTCCAGTGTTGCACCAGTGCTGCACCCGTGTTGTTCGAGTGTTGTACAAGTGTTGTATCAGTGTCGCAGCAGTGTTTTAACAGTGCTGTAGCAGTGTTGTGCAGGGTTGTAGCAGTGTTGTGCCAGGATTGTAGCAGTGTTGTGCCAGGGTTGTAGCAGTGTTGTGCAGGGTTGTAGCAGTGTTGTGCAAGGGTTGTAGCAGTGTTGTGCCAAAGTTGTAGCAGTGTTGTGCCAAGGTTGTAGCAGTGTTGTGCCAAGGTTGTAGCAGTGTTGTGCTAGGGTTGTAGCAGTGTTGTGCCAGTGTATGATAGTGTTGTAGCAGTGTTGTAGCAGTGTTGTGCCAAGGTTGTAGCAGTGTTGTGCTAGGGTTGTAGCAGTGTTGGGCCAGGGTTGTAGCAGTGTTGTAGCAGTGTTGTGCCAGGGTTGTAGCAGTGTTGTGCCAGTGTTGTAGCAGTGTTGTGCCAGGGTTGTAGCAGTGTTTTGCCAGGGTTGTAGCAGTGTTGTGCCAGTGTTGTAGCAGTGTTGTGTCAGTGTTGTGCCAGTGTTGTAGCAGTGTTGTGCCAGGGTTGTAGCAGTGTTGTGCCAGGATTGTAGCAGTGTTGTGCCAGGAGTGTAGCAGTGTTGTAGTAGTGTTGTGCCAGTCTTGTGCCAGTGTTGTGCCAGTGTTGTAGCAGTGTTGTGCCAGTGTTGTGCCAAGGTTATAGCAGTGTTGTGCCAAGGTTGTAGCAGTGTTGTGCCAGGGTTGTAGCAGTGGCGTGCCAGTGTATGATAGTGTTGTAGCAGTGTTGTAGCAGTGTTGTGCCAAGGTTGTAGCAGTGTTGGGCCAGGGTTGTAGCAGTGTTGTGCCAGGGTTGTAGCAGTTTTGTAGCAGTGTTGTGCCGGGGTTGTAGCAGTGTTGTGCCAGTGTTGTAGCAGTGTTGTGCCAGGGTTGTAGCATTGTTGAGCCAGTGTTGCAGCAGTGTTGTGCCAGGGTTGTAGCAGTGTTGTGCCAGTGTTGTAGCAGTGTTGTGCCAAGGTTATAGCAGTGTTGTGCCAAGGTTGTAGCAGTGTTGTGCCAGGGTTGTAGCAGTGTTGTGCCTGGGTTGTAGCAGTGTTGTGCCAGGGTTGTAGCAGTGTTGTGCCAGTGTTGTAGCAGTGTTGTGCCAGGGTTGTAGCAGTGTTGTGCCAGTGTTGCAGCAGTGTTGTGCAAGGGTTGTAGCAGTGTTGTGCCAGTGTTGTAGCGGTGTTGTGTCAGTGTTGTGCCAGTGTTGTAGCAGTGTTGTGTCAGGGTTGTAGCAGTGTTGTGCCAGGATTGTAGCAGTGTTGTGCCAGGGTTATAGCAGTGTTGTGCAGGGTTGTAGCAGTGTTGTGCTAGGGTTGTAGCAGTGTTGTGCCAAAGTTGTAGCAGTGTTGTGCCAGGGTTGTAGCACTGGTGTGCCAGTGTATGAAAGTGTTGTAGCAGTGTTGTGCCAAGGTTGTAGCAGTGTTGTGCCAGGGTTGTAGCAGTGTTGTGCCAGGGTTGTAGCAGTGTTGTAGCAGTGTTGTGCCGGGGTTGTAGCAGTGTTGTGCCAGTGTTGTAGCAGTGTTGTGCCAGGGTTGTAGCAGTGTTGTGCCAGTGTTGTAGCAGTGTTGTGTCACTGGTGTGCCAGTGTTGTAGCAGTGTTGTGCCAGGGTTGTAGCAGTGTTGTGCCAGTGTTGTAGCAGTGTTGTGCCAGTGTTGTGCCAGTATTGTAGCAGTGTTGTGCCAGTGTTATGCCAGTGTTGTGCCAGTGTTGTGCCAGTGTTGTGCCAGTGTTGTGCCAGGGTTTTAGCAGTCAAGGCGACGGATAAGTGTCTCGTGATAAGAGGTTTATATAACGACATGAGAGTCAAGAAGTACGAGGCGTGTTTAAATTACACCATACCTATCTGCAGCAAGTGAACATACGCACGATGCGCATGATGACGTCCCCTCTGATGTAAACAGCACATACCAACCGTCAAGTTTTCCAAATTCCATTATCCTCCGACTCACAGTTTTCTCAGCTGATCTTTGAAAACATGGCGGTGTGATCCGAAATCCCTCCAGAATTGATCATCGAGTGATGATTCGGTTTCTAACAGCTGTGTGTGGGTTGTCACCAAACACTGCCTGCATTCTGCGATGAATGTCAACTGGTCGACATCCTTCAGCTGTTAGAAACCGAATCCCTGCTCGCTAATAAACTCTGGACGGATTTCCTATCACACCCGCCATGTTTTCAACTGTCTCCTGAGGAAATTATGAGTCTTTGGATAATGAAATTTTGCAAACTTGACGGTTGGTACGTACTGTTTACATCAGAAGTGACGTCATCATGAGCATCGCACGTATGTTTACTTGTTGCAGTTAGGTCCGGTTTCATTTGACCACGTCTTGTATATTAAAACAAACGTAGTTTGAGAACTCATTGAGGTTGTACCCAAGTTGAGAGGAAAACGATGACAGTAACCTTCCAAGCATGACGTAAAGGGCGGTTGAAGAGCGTTCTAAATGCTGCTAACAATCTCCCATGTATAACTAATGCTCTCGAAACTGCCATTGTTGACTATCGTACCGGTACGCCTTCAGAGGGGAAAGATGTGTTAGTAATGCTTTCTTTACGTGAAGCAAAATACCAAATCAGGTCATTTGTTTGGAAACTTAAGATCTGTGCTTGGGGACATTTACCAAATCAGGCAATTTGTTTGAAAACGTAAGATCTGTGCTGGGGGACCTGGAATCAGAGAATACATAACAAGGCAATGTTGGCATGTTGCATTCCCTGTTGATGTAATGTCAGCTCTACAAGCCCGTACGAATGATAAACTATCGGAGATTTGAAATGGCTTCAGTCAACTCACTGACTGACTTTTCATGTCATTAGCACGTCAGTCATCCCGTTTGCAATGTTCAGTCATGTGAACTGTCTTGCCATTTTCCCTCAAAATGTCATCCATAATGCCTTTTTTCGGAGGATCTGGACAATTCATTGGGTGGTCACATTCTTGTGCTGTTAAACCGTCACTTGTCTCCTTATCCCTGTATCCCTTTTTCTGTAAGGTCTTCCTGTATTGTGATACACCAGTTCGGAGTCTATTGACTGACCTCCATGTTACGTAGGGAAAGTCGTGTCCAGGCCCAGGTTCCTCGCGCAAGTCGATCCAGGGTATTTACAGTTCATTCCATTCGTCGATGTGGTATTTCCAGGGACTAGTCTGGATTTGATTTTCTTTCTCAAATCCAGTCATAGCTTCCTAAAAACAATACAATAATAGCTTGGCGCTGTCAAATCAACATTCTTTCAGAGAGAGCTCGCAAACGATGCACCTGCAACAGAAACCGGAATCAAAGGGTACCGAACGCGTTTAGGAAGTGGTGTGCGATAAATCATAAACCGTATATATCAATATCGGAATAACATAGACCAATATAGAAAAGAGTTCTGTAAAGATTTGTAATATATTGACTGGTTCAAATTGTATTTTGATTTCGCTGCTTACCCCCCCCCCTTTCCCCCCTTTTACGGTGCCGCCTGTTGCGGCCGCTTCTCTGTATCATAGCACGGCACGGTCCTGACCATCACACTGGGACTTACCAGGGAACGAGCGAGCAGACAAGTTAGCAAATGAGAGAGCAACACAAGAGCACAAAGAATAAACATAACCTGACAGGGAAAGGAAGTTCAGTTCAGTTCAAGTGTCATCTCCGCATCGAAGGTCCATTGCAATAGATCTCCAGTGTACGCTGTCTCTTGCTGTAATGGTGCAATCTGAGATCAATATTTCCAGTCCATCTCTTGATGTTATCCATCAACTTAAAGCGTGGTCTGCCTTGTGAATGACTGCCTTCCACCCTACCCTCCAGTATGGTCTTCAACAACGAGGTATGTATTGTTAAATGACAAAAATATCATATCTGTCTAACCTTGATTTCGGCCATTAATTCTCTTTTCACCCCCAGTTTTTCAATACCTCCAAATTTGTTTTCTTTTCTTTCCAAGAAATGCAATTTAATCGTTTATAAACCCACATTTCGAAGGCTTCGATACTCTTTTCAAACTTATTTAGTGTCCCTTTATCTAAACCACAAGGAAAGTCGACCACACTAGAGACAGCTATCGCTTCCTTGATCAAGCTGAGCAAGTGACATTTTCCGCATGAGAAACGGACATCACAGATTGAATAGCCTCGTACACAGATTAAAACTGGCCGCATCACCCATGGCTGCCTGCGGATAAGCAGGACAGACAGTCAAATATTTCAAACAAGACTTATATGCTAGAGCAAATGCGAAATTAGCACTGGCCCGTGGAGACGAACCTTCACACAAAGCTGATCGACGCCTTGAAGAACTCTCCACCACAATAACCTATATCCACATATCTCTACTTTGCGTTAAAAGTAACAAAACAATGGTGGTCAAATAGTAGTAGTAGTAGAAGAAGAAGAAGAAGAAGAAGAAGAAGAAGAAGAAGAAGAAGAAGAAGAAGAAGAAGATTATACCTCCTACACGAGAAAGAAAATCAGGAAGCTCAATACATGCTCCTCCCATTTATACGGATGTTTGTTTTACGTATATAATATTTAACGCGTCGTTCTTCTTCCCCTTCTTAACTTTGCTCCCTAAGGAGCATAAAGCCACCATTGTAGACAGCCCTCTAAAGGAAACCTGTGCCAAAACAGTGTATGCTTACCTGCATTGGTGGTTACATATCAACGTGTGCTCACATGATGAGGTTGCTAGCCTCACGCAGACCTCTCAATCGCCGTTTTTTCGATAAGTGAGGTGCAATCATTTTATTTTTTCCTCCCCAATAAAGTGTCCCTAGATCCACGAATGGATTAATGTACCATAACAATTAATATATCTTCGTTAACTGTAATGTAAATATTTAACAGCACATCCAATATTACTATGTGTAATACACCAAGGTGTGCTCATATCAAATAAAATGCATATATTCCACCTTGTTTCAACGATATCCTCAACTACATCAGCGGATATCTGCGTCAAATGCACGACTCCGAGAATATCTACGTTATCACTAGTTATATCTTTAGCCTAGAAAGAAGCAGGGAAATGGGTGGGATTTAAGATCATAATTTATTTTTAATATTCGACTTTTCCGTTTGCGAATATATATCAAGGAATAAACCTGCTCGTAAATCAGGGGTTTATATGATGTCGCTCGGTGAACTGGATCCGACATGTCGTTAAAATAGTTTAACGATCAGCAAGTATAAGTTAAGGCAACAATTGCCGTCAGGGATGATGATAACTTTTCATGGACTAAGCAGCAGCCTATGTGAGGTGGATTGGCCAGTTCCCTTTCTTGCTATTTATACCTTTTCCAAATTCATATGGTAGGTACCAATTTCCAGTTGTGTCGATTGGAGCGTACCGGGAACAAACCTATTCGTTCGTGATTTCGAACTCTGGCGTAATCCCAGTCTTAGCAAGCCACCTCACTGTCGACTAGGCTACACTCCACTCACTTGCGAGGGGGACTTATTGGCTACAGGTCATAGACAGGACTTGGAAACAGGGACTTGTTGGCAACATGTCATTGATAGGACTTGGAAACAGGGATTTGTTGGCTACAGGTCAAAGATAAGACTTGGAAACAGGAACTTGTTGGCTACAGCTCATAGATAGGACGGAAACAAGGACTTCAATTCTGAACTTGATTCCTTTTTCTAATGGCTCACATTTTCTACCAGAAATGGAAACCGGTCCTTGCCCCATTATATGACATGCCTGACCGGTTACGGTGTTACAGTTCCTTGTGCTCCTGACGGGCCCAGATAACACACAGACATATATGACAATAGATAAACTTAAAGGACTCAACACTAAGCTCAGAGTAGACCGGAAATAAAGAGGAGCTGCAGACAGCAGCCGAATTCACCACAGGAATCGATCAACAGTGCAAATATCGATAACAGAAAACAAGAAGAAGTCGAAAATATAGAAATATCATTTATTATTATTGCACTGGAGATATGAGGTTTTCTAAATAAGATAATACTTAGTCAGTTCCCGTCCATAAAAAGGCTTCATACTAATTGTATTTCCAAAAGTATTGCACGATGGCATTATCCAGTTATAATATTACCTGCCGATTGCGAAATTGAAATGAAACTAAGATTTGCAATTGCTGTACACAAACTAATACAGATGGCGATTGTGTGGGAAGGAGGCACGCCTAAGCAGGGAACGATCCAAATGACCAGGCCATGCATATTCCCCAGTGACGACATATGATGGTAAGACAGGGATATTAAACAAATCAGTTGCAAGAAAGATTACAGCTTTTGAAAGGAAGTGTTACAGAAAGATGCTGAAAATGTAATGGACAGAAAAAAAGAACAAATAGAGAAATGTTACAATCGCTGCATATTGCAGGAAATTGGCTCCCAGACATCACCAAAAAAAATCCCAGATATTTCAGTCACGTGAAGTCACGTAAACTGTCTAGAGAAAGTGTTAATGGCGGACAGGGTGTCTGGGAGAAAGTGTTATTGGCGGACATGGTTTCTGGGAGAAAGTGTTAATGGCGGACATTGTTTCTCGGAGAAAGTGTTAATGGCGGACCGGTTTTCTGGGAGAAGGTGTTAATGGCGAAATGGGTTATTGAGAGAAAGTGTTAATCGTGGACAGGGTTTCTGGGAGAAAGTGTTAATGGCGGACAGGGTTTCTGGGAGAAAGTGTTAATAGCGGACAGGGTTTCTGGGAGAAAGTGTTAATGGCAGACAGGGTTTCTGGGAGAAAGTGTTAATGGCGAACAGGGTTTCTGGGAGAAAGTGTTATTGGCGGACATTGTTTCTAGGAGAAAGTGTTAATGGCGGACAGGGTTTCTGGGAGAAAGTGTGAATGGCAGACAGGGTTTCTGGGAGAAAGTGCTAATGTCGGACAGGGTTTCTGGGAGAAAGTGTTAATGGCGGACAGGGTTTCTGGGAGAAAGTGTTAATGGCGGACAGGATGTCTGGGAGAAAGTGTTAATGGCGGACAGGGTTTCTGGGAGAAAGTGTTAATTGCGGACAGGGTGTCTGGGAGAAAGAAAAGAGGTCGCTCCCGACGAAGATGGCTTCAGGAGGGTACGGACTGTCTAGGGATGTATTTACATGACTGGACCGACTCGTCCTAAACCGAGATAAATACTTATCCTCCATGGGGGGACAGCGTGGTCTAGTGGTTAAGTGACCCGGCTCACAGCCCGAAGGTGCTGCGTTCGATCCCCATCACAGCACCGACCATTGCCCGGGGGAAGTAAATTCTTGGAAAATGCAGGAGGACGCAAACCCTTACATAAATGCATGCTGAAGTAGGATGCACTAGATCCACAGACGCAAAATAAAAACCGTAGTGCAACGCACACTGTCTTGAGGAATAGCAAACTAAGAGTACGAAAAAAAATAAACAACCGCAGCAACAGTGATGGAAACTACGTTTTGGAAAGAAATGTCACATGATGATGATGACAATACCTTTGCACTCACTCGACGACTTGGTGGAATCCTGGTATTTAAACAATCATGTTAATGCCTGCTGTCAGGTAGCCGAATTCTTCTACTGTACGTAGTAGGTATTTTCCACTTCCGGCGGCTTACTAGGCCTGGGGCAAATAATTTGGGTATAATTTTAACTAGAATTTTGAATTTTGTCTGGGTAGTAGCCGTTAAGACTACTATTTTCGATTTCTAGCTGACAATGGATTTATAACGTTGCTCGAACAATAACACAGCAGCCCGATCTCATCAACCAGAGATTAGGGGAGTTTTTAACCAGAAAATCCGCGCGAAAACAATACCGGTCTCCACACTGATTCGAACCTGCGATATCCGGCACCTTACCCCTTCGACCACTTTACTATTATCTTTTTCTGAAATTCTCAGATAGTAACATGCTCAGCAGCCACTGAATGTCCCACACGTTGTCTTTTATGGCAGCAAGAAACTCCCTCCACTTCCCTGGGTCAACGACTACCCTTCGTACTGATTTCAAGCTCTGGTTCACGATTTACATTTGGGTTTCTATAGTTCTCCTATATGCTATTGTAGATGTAAATGTCTTCTTGCGTTATGACATGGAACGCTTTAAATCCTAGTATTCAAACAGGCACATTGTGTGCATTCTGCCAGGTAGCTGAAGACTATCTACAGTAGGTTCTTTTTGCGATAGTAGGAATGTGATTTTTGTCGCTGTTCTTGTTGTTATCCTATATTTGCTGAGAAAGTCTGCTTTTGGCAGCCCAATGCCATTTTTATACAGATACAGGTCGTCTTTCGGGTCTGCAATCAGAAGAAGACTGCCATGGCAATGCAGAGACTGAACAGCCTGAAGAAATTATGGCAGAGCACCAATAAAATGGTAAAAGTAAAAGTCTTGAGAGCCTGTGTTTTTCCTGTGGTAGCTTATGGCTGCGAATCATGGACGACTACCAAAACTTCCAGACAAAGAATTGAATCCTTCGAGTCAAAATGTTACAGAAAGATCCTCAGAATACCCTGGGCAGAGAAAAAGACAAATGTAGACATTCGGCAAGAGTTGAACATAGAGGAGAACTGGTTTATCAATTCCATTTTGGCTAGAAAATGCAGATACTTTGGTCACATCAAGAGACACAACGGTCTTGAGAGAACGGTGATGGAAGGTATGGTGCCAGGCAAAAGTGGAAGGGGTAGACCAAGAAGACGATGGCACCAAGATATCCAGGAATGTCTGAGTATGACTGTGGCGGAGGCTGGAGTTTTGGCAAGGGAACGAATTTCTTTCAGACAGTATGTGATGGGAGCGACGTTCTATAAAGGACATGCTACATGATTACATGTCTTCTTTAGTTCTTTCAATGCTACGTACAGTGTGTTGGCAATTGTCGGCAGTGTTTATAAGAATATTTTCCTGGTGTCCGCAAGCGCCTTGCACTCAATGAATAGGTGTCGAACTGTTTCATCTGAATGTGAGCAATGCCTGCACACGGGCAGGTGTTGGGGACTGATGCGGCTCAAGTGGCTGTTGACTCTTGTATGTCCTGTTCGGAACTGAAAGATGAGACTTTGATCTCTTCTATGTAGTTTATTTATGTCATCGTTACTTTTTGGCTGTGACATTTCGTTAAATACCATGGGACCTGTTGTTACCTGCGACCTGTTGTTACCTGCGACCTGTTGTTACCCTGCGACATGTTGTTTCCGTCGCCTTGCACTCAATGAATAGGTGTCGAACTGTTTCATCAGAATGTGAGCAATGCCTGCACACGGGCAGGTGTTGGGGACTGATGCGGCTCAAGTGGCTGTTGACTCTTGTATGTCCTGTTCGGAACTGAAAGATGAGACTTTGATCTCTTCTATGTAGTTTATTTATGTCATCGTTACTTTTTGGCTGTGACATTTCGTTAAATACCCTGGGACCTGTTGTTACCTGCGACCTGTTGTTACCTGCGACCTGTTGTTACCCTGCGACATGTTGTTCCCGTCGCCCACTTGTTCATCCATGTCGATGTTCTTAAAAAATATATTTTTATTATTCTTATGGCTTTTAGTTTCTGCAGAATACTGTAGCTGAGCCATTCCTCAGTCTTTCTTAGTCGCCTCATATGGTATGCGTAGCAAGTCACGGTGTTACTATTCTTTGCTTCCCTTTCAGGTCCCGCTAACAAAAACAAATCTTCCTCTTCTTCGATGTTTGCTCACTACTACGGGGCTCGCTTCGATCCATATCTCGTCAGACTGTCTTGAAAACAGTCTGTTTCTAGGGAAAGCAACATGGAAGAGAGATAGTGCTCTTGGTCAATGTAGTGTGCCTTACCGTGACTTGACGTCCTTGTCTGTATGTTCTGCCTGATCGGACTATTGTCCCAGTTTCCCGACCTCCTGGTCCGTATGTTGTGTCTGACGGGACAACCGTCTCAGTTCCCCATCTGCAGTCAGAAATATCAAATGTGTATGGAGGCTGGCAAAAAGTGTTTTTTTTTACTTTTATGGAAGCCGGAGAAGAAATTGAAAACATTATTTTTAACTCCCTACAAATGTAATGAACTCAAAAAAACAGATTCTCTTTTCCGTCTGAGGAAAGATAAACAAACTGTATTCCATTTGATCGAAATCTGCCGGTTGATTGAGGAGGATACATTGACAGCAGGACCTTATCCAGCACATAATTCCTATAAACTTTATAGCTACCGTACAAGATTAGGAGAAATCGCCAATTTTGCGAAGAAAACGTGTGTAGATTACAAAATGCGATAAGTTGTTCATGTGTTTTCTGACAAAGCTCTATGTTTGACAGAGACGATGAGAAGCACACTGCCATACTGTGAGAATATCAAACGAAACGAATATCAGTACTTTGAAACCACTCTAATGTAAAGGACTCCCCAACTGTGTGTTTTCACACCCTGCCTGTTAGCACAAGAAATAAGCTGGCTGTGGAATATCATTCTAGGTTCGGGGACAGCGTGGGGTAGTGGTTAAGTGACAGCTCACAATCCGAAGGTGCTGGGTTCGATCCCCATCACAGCACCCTCCGCTACAGCAGGGAAGCAAAACCCTTATAAAATGCAGTAGGAAGCAGACCCTTACATAAAATGCATGCTTAAGTCAGATGCACTGGGCGCAAAATAAAAACTACAATGCAACACACACTGCCTTGGGGATTTGAGAAATAAGGCGAACGCAAATAAAAAAAATTAAAAAAATGTATAGGTTCATTGAGAATCTAGATACAGTACATCATAAATAGTACGTGAACAACATATTAATCAACACCTTTCCCTACGGATCCCACAAAAAAAACCGAACGTACATGACGAAGATAGATGTGATAACTAAGTCGCTCGTCAATAAATGTCTAGGAAGCATAGTGGGTATATACTGACAAGACATGGTGAGGAACGAAGACAACAGCAACCGGTTGGGCAACAGGTCAATCAAAGGAAATTAGGTTGGGTAGAACTCAGGCTACAGAAAGCACCGTCAAAATTGGCTGCACAGACCTTCATATGGAATGCACGGGAGAATAGGAAGCGAGGTAGTCTAAGAAACATCTGGAGAAGAAACTGAAAATGAACATCGGTTAGTGGACGTCAAATAAAGAGAGACAAATAGGGCAGATAAAGACTGAACATACTGGAGGAGGGTTTACCCTGAAAAAGGCGATAAGTGATGATGGTGGTGGATAGATTGTATGACGCCTAGAGTAGTCTGAAAAAGATTAGTTTGTGTGATGGAAAGTGATGTGAATAATGTGGAGTGAACAGTCTCGTAACGTGTCGAGAGCTACCATATGGCTTGGCTTGGCTTCGTTCGTTCTCAATCTCCCGCTACGAAACCCTGAGAGGGCTTAAAGTAGCAGAATGTAGTCCAGAGAACGGAATGCGTTGTGTCGTAGTTTACAGCTTGAATGCGATATTTGCACCTTTCGGTCCAACACATCCGACTTCAGCAAGCATTTTTTGAGTACCGGGTTAGCATTCCCTCTTCGATCCCTTCTCCTAAGCCAGTCTGCCCTGCTACAGCCTGTTATCCAGTATCACCACGTGGAGGTGTAGAAGGGTCTTGGCAGCTTTGGTTCGCTGGCCCTGACGCCAGCAGTCAGCTATGGGTCGCTGGCCGCTGCAGTTCATGCGCCCGAGCTACCGAGGGCAAACGGCGATATGCTAGTGACGAGTGTCGGGCCGTGACAAGATACCAGATATGGGTAGATAGATGACACGACGGGTGTCGGGCCGTGACTAGATACCAGATATGGGTTGATAGATGACACGACGGGTGTCGGGCCGTGACTAGATACCAGGTAGGGGTAGATAGATGAGATGACGGGTGTCGGGCTGTGACAAGTTACCGAATAGTTGCTAACAGGGAGACAATTTGTCGGTTGTCTGGCAGATGAGGTGACATGACGGGTATCTGACAGTGACTCGATGCCAGATAACCACTGACAGGTATTTGACATTTGCAGTCTACCAATGATCGTTGACAGTGATATTGACATGATTGGTATCTGACATTTGTATGAGCCATCTGCCTATGGTCTAGCCTAACCGGTCAAAATCTCTGGAATTGGATAAATTCTGGCATTCTGTAAGAACGACAACCGTCAAGTCTCCAGGGACAGCTTGTCTATTGCATTGCTGGAATATGTGATCGCCGGGAAGACGGCACAACAATTGATCGCGGAAATTGATGAAAACACTTGAAGTTATGCCTCTTGCAATCCCTTCTTTACTATCTGTGATTCTGTCTGTCTCTCTCTCTCTCTCTCTCTCTCTCTCTCTCTCTCTCTCTCTCTCTCTGTCTCTCTCTCTCTCCCTCTCTGTTTTTTTTATTGCTGGAGTTGTATAAAGAACGTATAAACAAGCTTTTCGCACTATCTTCGTTTCTGTCTATTTACGAGGCGTGTTCAAATGAAACCGGACCAAACTGTAACAACTTAACATGTGTAGGATGCGCATGATGACGTCTCTTCTAGTGTAAACAGCACATACCAACCGTCAAGTTTGCAAAATTTCATTATCCTCCGACTCTAAGTTTTCTCGGAAGACCATTGACAACATGACTGGTGTGATACGGGATCCGTCCAGAGTTGATCAGCGAGCGGTGATTCGGTGACATCCTAAGGATGTCGACCAGTACACATTCATCACAGAATGCAAGCAGTGCATGGTGGTAAAAGTGTGTCGGAGACAACAGTGAAGAACTGGACAACCGTGATTAAAGAAGGACATGAGTTAACGAAAGATCATCCAAGATCAGGTCAGGCGCATATTGTTGCGTTAGATGATGCCATAGACAAAATTGATGCAGCAATTCGGGTGAACCGTGGCCAGAGCTTACGTTCGCCATACTGTTGTCACCATACACTGCATGCATTTTGCGATGAGTTTCAACTGGTCGACATCCTTCTGCTGTTAGAAACCGAATCACCGCTCGCTGATCAACTCTGGACGGGATTCCGTATCACACCCGCCATGTTTTCAAAGGTCTGCCGAAGAAACTATGAGTCGGAGGATAATGCAATTTTGCAAACTTGAAGGTTGATAAGTGATGATTACACCAGAAGTGACGTCATCATGCGCATCGTACGTATATTCACTTGTTGCAGTTTTGTCCGGTTTCATTTGAACACGCCTCGTATTATTTTCCTATATTTCTCGTGTAATCACCTTCCTGGCTCTCTCTTTCTCTTTATATAAACAAGTATCTCCCTTTATATATCCCTTCCTGATGACTGAAATCGCAAAGCAATTATTTACATATTTATAAATGCATAGTGCCTTTACCGTATCATTCATCCTCTCCGTATTTTTTTTACACCTCTCTCTTCGCATCTCCTTATTATCTCTCCCTCCCGGTCTTAATTAATTAATCATTCAATCCATCAAAACTTGTCCGCTCCCCGAGGAGCACATGTCTCCAACAAATGCACATCAAATCCTTCTGTCCTTTTGTCCCCACAGTTTTGTTCCTGTTTCATTTATGTTTGTCCCGAGTTATTTTATGCGTTCTAGTCTACCTCTACTTTTCTTGCCTTGAGGTTTCATGAACAGAGACTGTCTTGTAATGCTATCAACTGGTTTCATTAGTATGTGCCCAGTCCAAGGACTTTTCTTAGCGGCATGTTCCGCTGGATAACTGCCGGTTTTGTGTTTTTTTCAGCGGTTCCCCATCATTGATCGTATCGTACTATTTCAATCTATACTTTGTGCGTTTGTGAAAGTCTGTACCGTTTTTATTGTTGTATTTTGTTTGTTTTCCTAGTTTAACGGCCATAGAATGGGACGAACTGTACATTGGAGTTTACAATTTGTATTTCTGTTTTTGAATTTATTTATTTCCAATTTCATAAGTTCACAAACGTCTTCCGTGAATTAATGATTTATAATACTTTTAAAATGTTAAAATGCATTTGTCGCGTATTCTCCATTTCTAACTTTGTATTCTTCTCCTACTTATCTCGATCTCTCTCTCACTTCTCTTCTTTCATTTTTCTCTCTTCCTTCTTCCGTTTATCTCCTCACTTATTTATCTATACATCTTTCTGTACGCCTATCTCTTTGAATGCTGAAATTGAAGGAAGCATTTACAGGTATAATTTCAAACAGGGGCTGAGTGGTTAGACTGTCTGCCTATTTGCCTGACTATTTGTCTGCGGTCTGTCTGTCTGCTGTCTGCTTGTCTACCGTCTGCCTGCCTTTCGTCTGTCTGTTTATCGGCTGTCTGTCTCCCGTTTGTCTGACTGTCGTCTGCCTCTATTTTACGTCTGCTTGTCTGCCACCTGTATGTCTGCCGTCTGTCTGTCTGCTTGTCTGTCTGCCCATTGCATCCGACTTCGGCATTCATTTTATGTAACGGTCTGATTTCTTCTGAATTTTCTAAGGGTTTGCTGTTTTAGGAATCGAACCCAGCACATTCGGTTTGTGAGCCGTGTCACTTAACCAATAGGCCACGCCATCTCCTCGTATGACTGTTTATCGTCTGTCTGACTACCGTTTGTCTGACTGCCGCCTGCCTATCTGCCGTCTGCCTGTCTCATGTATGTATGTCTGCCTGTCTCTGTCGTCAGTCTGTCTGGCGTCTGCCTTTCTTCCACGTCTGCCTGTCTGCCGTCTGTCTGTTTGCCGTCTGCCTCTTTTCTACATCAGCATCTCTGTCTGTCTTCCTCTCTTCCACGTCTGCCTCTCTTCCCCGTCTGCCTCCCTTCCACGTCTGCCTCTCTTCTACGTCTGCCTGTCTGTCGTCTGTCTGCCATCTGCCTCTCTTCCCCATCTGCCTGTCTGTCGTCTGTCTGCCCTCTGCCTCTTTTCCCCATCTGCCTGTCTGTCGTCTTTCTGCCATCTGCCTCTCTTCCCCATCTGCCTGTCTGTCGTCTGTTTGTCTGCCGTCTGCCTATCTTCCACGTTTGTCTGTCTGTTGTCTGTCTGTTTGCCGTCTGCCTCTTTTCTACGTCTGCCTCTCTGTCTGTCTGCCTTTCTCTCTTCCACGTCAGCCTCTCTTCCACGTCTGCCTCTCTTCCACGTCTGCCTCTCTTCCACGTCTGTCTCTCTTCCACGTCTACCTCTCTTCCACGTCTGCCTTTCTTGTACATCTGCCTGTCTGTGTCTGTCTGTCTGCCGTCTGCCTCTCTTCCCCGTCTGCCTGACTGCCGTCTGTCCTGTCTGCCGTCTGCCTTTCTGTCACGTTTGTCTGTCTGCTGTCTGCCTCTCTTCTGAGTCTGCCGTCTATCTGTTCGCTTGTCTGCGCTTCTGCCTGTCTGCCGGTCTGCTTGTCTATAAGTCTGCCCATCTCTGTGTGCTTATAAATATGTCTCATTACCCCTGCTTGTCTGCTGATTGCCCGTATGTCTGTCTTATTGCCGCTTGCCTGTCTGCGTGTCTACCCGTATGCTTGTCTTCCAGCTTATAAATATGTCTCATTGTTCCTGCCCTGTCTTAATCTATACATTTATGTTTCCGTCTCAAGCTATTCCTGCTGAGTTACGTTACTTCTTGACGCTTCTTCGTTAGCGGGTGACTCACTCACATTCCAAACCGTGCTTGAAAAGGTTGACCGAACTCCTCCTGGCTGTAGTACAATACGAGATTCCTCTTTAAACTCGCCGCTTTGGGGATTAAAGTGTTGATCCTTTACCTCGTAGCCAGGCTGCTGTGTCACGGCATGTTTCCAAGAGCACAAACGGAGACGAGAGGTGGATCTTGATCAGCATGTTACATCTAATCGCTGTCCGTTTCCTCTTAGTACATCATCTGTATTTCTCATTATATCCTTCTCTCACTATCTGTCTCTCCTTAACCCGTTCACTCTGTCGATCTATCTCTCTCTCTATCTCTCTCTTTCCCTCTCTCTCTCTCTCTCTGTTCTTCTTCCTACTTCATTAGCACCTCTTAACCATCGCTACCCGCCTCTTACCACCATTATCCCCCTCCTCTCTCTCTCTCCCTCACTCTCCCTCTCTCTCTCTCTCTCTCTCTCACACACACACACACAGAAACATCCCACTTGCAATTTTTAAAAAATAACAGATCCTGTATTAATTAGCAGCATCAGCCTCCCATAACCGCCATATTGACGTCAGCAGTTCGCTATAAAAACCAACCTAAAGGATACAGAGGAGCCATAAACCCAGCGATCTTCGGCATCTGAGGCAGTGAATTGAGATTTGGAATCATAACACGCTCATAGATAATAGCATAAGTGATACAGTTAGTGTTTCTATGATAAAGTTATGTTCGTGTTGATGAAACGCGGTAGTTATCTCATCATCATCAAGTGTCATGCCTGGTGGCACCGACAATCAATTCCCTTAACGTTATTTGAGAATATCTTTTTTAATTTTCTCTACCTTAACTCGTCATTCACGTGAAGAGGTATTTCGTAACCAGGATGAACTAGATTCTTCTTCCACTTCTTCATCATCAGTTTTTTCTTCATCTTTTTCTTCTTCATATTCTTCTTCTATCTCTTCTTCTGCGTTCGTCATGAAAAGAACGTTGGGATGTGATAGTGCAGTTTACAGTTTATCTGCTCCTTTGCGCACGACAAATCCGGTTTCAACACGTGATTTGTGAGACCAGGCTTGTCTACCTTTTGTGGTATTTATTCTCATGTTATTTATTGTTGTTGTTGTTATTGTTGTTGTTGTTATTGTTGTTGAATGGCCACAATGAGTAAGTTTACTATTTTGTGGGCCCTGAAAAGAGCGTCAAGTAGTGGGCTCCAGTAGCTTTCCTCACATGCCGTGCGTGCCGATGAAGGTGGGGCGGGGTTCTCCTGGCGGTTTTGCTATGCTTGGCTTCATCTGCGTGTCGCTCACTACAACAACGATCACGCCAATCTCCCACCCCATTAGCCAGACTGCCACGGAACAGTCTGTTTCCAGGGAGAACTGCGTAGAAGTTATGTGGGGGGGGGGGGGGGGAGGTCTTGGTCAGTATGTTTTGTCTGATCCTTACTAACTTGTCCGATCAGAATATTTTGCCTGACCGACTAATTTGTCCGATGAGAATGTTGTATGTGACTGAAAAACTTGTCCGATCAGAATGTTTTGCCTCATTGACTAACTTGACCTATCAGAATGTTTTACCTGACCGACTAACTTGTCCGATCGGAATGTTTTGCCTGACCGACTAATTTGTCCGATCGGAATGTTCTGTCTGACCGACTAACTTGTCCGATCGGAATGTTTTGCCTGACCGACTAATTTGTCCGAACAGAATGTTCTGTCTGACCGACTAACTTGTCCGATCAGAATATTTTGCCTGACCGACTAATTTGTCCGATCAGAATGTTCTGTCTGACCGACTAACTTGTCCGATCAGAATGTTTTGCCTGACCGACTAACTTGTCGGATCAGAATATTTTGCCTGACCCTGACTAACTTGTCCGATCAGTATATTTTGCGTGATTGCTAATATTTTCCGATCAGAATGTTTTGCGTGGTTGACTAACTTGCCAGATGAGAATGTTTTGACCCTGATACAGGTAGCCAGGTATGAGTCGCTGAGTGATGCCAGTTCATTCAGTGCTGTGTCTTCGGTTCAGAACCAGATTCATTCTTTTCTTTGAAAGATTTGTTCGTGGACTGCCCTCATCAACGACCGTTTATTTGTTTTGCCTTCACAGCTATTTAGTCATGTCATACTAGATTATCTCAGTTGAGTAGAGAACACTCCAACCCATACGAGTTTACACACCACGATTCAAACAAATGAGAAATATGCTAAGCATGCGGTTAGCCTCTTAAACCCTCGGTGAACTAGGCGTGTTTACCTTACCTGGTTAGGACATTGTAGGTACACCGATGTCCCCATCTCCGACCTAGCGAAACCACAGACAAGGGAAGAGAATCAATGGTGTAAGACCGTCTTTACCTTTACTTCAGTTCAGCTTTGTAAACCAGGTGAGAATAGCAAGAATACGTTGAACTTTAGGTCAGCTAGGGCTTGTCTACCTATGCATGTGGAATATTGACCATTAGCTCATTCAACGGATAGATAGGGGACTCCCAGCAATGCAGCGTGGAATACATAGAGGATGGCGAGACATCTGAATGCATTGGTTTTTTCCTCTGAATCGTCTTGCCTACTTGACTTAACTTTCTGTCAATGAACTCGGATAGCTCAGGACAAGAGAACAATGGTAGTTACTCTCGTATCTTATGTTCACACAAAATCCAAGTACAGCACAAGTCCTCAATGCTGTCTACACATACGGCTGCTATGGACAACTATATAGTCTCCTGAGCTTGAATGCAAGCTCTAAAAACTCTAACCCATATACGAAACGCAAAATAACGCAGAATCAGCAGGTGGTACGGATAGCTCCGATGTTATCCGCGGTTGTTCTTTTCCTATATCTTTCCAATTGTCACCAGGTATTCCAAGCATTTTGTCTATCTTAGCATCTGTCTAATACATATGAGGTGTCGATCTATGGAAGGTCTCCAACTATAGTGGTGGGACAAAACGTAAGGTCTCCAACTATAGTGGTGGGACCAAACGTAAGTACTCCGGGTATAATAGTGGGACCAAACGTAAGGTCCCTAACTATAGTGGTGGGACCAAACGTAAGTACTCCGGGTATAATAGTGGGACCAAACGTAAGGTCTCCAACTATAATGGTGGGACCAAACGTAAGGTCTTCAACTATAGTAGTGGAACCAAACGTAAGGACTCCAGGTATAATGGTGGGACCAAACGTAAGGTCTCCAGCTATAGTCCTGAGACCAAACCTAAGGATTCCCTGTATAGTCGTAGGACCAAACGTAAGGACTCCAGGTATAATGGTGGGACCAAACGTAAGGTCTCCAGCTATAGTCCTGAGACCAAACCTAAGGATTTCCTGTATAGTCGTAGGACCAAACGTAAGGACTCCAGGTATATTGGTGGGACCAAACGTAAGGACTCCAGGTATATTTGTAGGGCGCAATGTAAGGACCCCAACTATAGTTGTATG
This sequence comes from Ariolimax columbianus, assembly GCA_036924085.1. NCBI lineage: Eukaryota > Metazoa > Mollusca > Gastropoda > Stylommatophora > Arionidae > Ariolimax > Ariolimax columbianus. Next base: position 47,356,880 of record JAVGWX010000004.1, read on the forward strand.
ATCCAACGTAAGGATCCCAACTATATCAGTGGGATCAGTGGGATATATATATCGTGTGGGGTGGGGTCCTAGGTGTTGGGAGTTTGCTGTACTATCCACGTAGTGCTCAGTTTGACAAACTGGGAATGTGCAGTTTTTTCTCCAATGGCTTGACCGCAGTCAATCCATCTGTAAACGTGTGCCTGACAAAGTCAAGGGGACCTTTCGGGGGCAGCCGCGGCGACCAGGGAGTTCGTGTTTTGTAGTCGGCACTCTAGAAAATCAAAGAGGCTAAGCCCAGTGTGTGTGTGTGCGTATGTGTGTGTTTGTGTGTGTCTGTGCAAGTGTGTGTGGGTAAGTTTGTGTGTAAGTGTGTGTGCGTATGTGTGTACGTGTGTGCTTACGCGCGCGCGTGTGTGTGTGTTGTATAAACAAAACAAATGTGGGGGGACAGGAAGTAGATGCCACACCAACTATTAGCATCGATAATTATGAACTGACAGCTGTGCACCAACTCACATACCTGGGATCCTTCATCAATGACAGACCCTCCATAAACACAGAAATAGACAGTCGCATTGGCAATGCTGCTGCTACATTTACTCACCTCACATCGCCTGTTTAGAAAAACCAGATAGTAGCAATTAGAACCAAGACCATGGTGTACGGTGCATGTGTCGTCAGCATGCTCCTATTTGGTAGCGAGGCTCTGACAACCTATTCCAAATAGGAGCACAGGCATAACACCTTCCATCTACATCGCATGTGATCCATTCTTGGAATTATATGAAGGGAAAAGAGTGACATATGCAGATGTACACTCTAGTACCGGTCTCCCAGGCATGCACACTCTCGTACCGGTCTCCCTCGTACCGGTCTCCCAGTCATGCACACCCTCGTACCGGTCTCCCTCGTACCGGTCTCCCAGACATGCACACTCTCGTACCGCTCTCCCAGACATGCACACTCTCGTACCGGTCTCCCAGACATGCGCACTCTCGTACCGCTCTGCCATGCATGCACGCTCCCGTACCGGTCTCCCGGGCATGCACACTCTGGTACTGGTCTCCCAGGCATGCACACTCTCCTTAGGCACTAAATACTACGACGGCGTATTCATGTTCGTCGCGTTGAAGATGCTCACATTCCCAACGATATTCTCTAGTGACAGTTGGCGGATGGAAAGAGAACAGTCGGTCGACGACATTCGAGGTTCAAAGATGTGGGTAAGCGAGATGTGAATGCCCTGGACATTAGTCTAACATCCTTGGAAGACGAAGCTACGGACCGGTCTAAGTGGAGGTGTAATTTGAAGAACCACCTCATGATTGGTGAGAAAAAGCTCTCGCAGCATGGATCAGTGAAACGACAACACCGCAAGAAGAACGATAATTTAAAAAAAACTCAAGAAAGAGTTGCCACTTAAGGTATCTTCTTCTTCTTCTTCTTCATCGTACGCAGTCAGACAGTAACCATTATTTTTTTCGAAAAAAGCAGCGGTCATCCTGAGTCTGTCGACACTGCCATAGAGCTTGTCTAGTGTTGCCACTGGTGATGGCCACATCTGCTCTCTCGGATCCTCGTATGTCGGACAGTTTTGCAGCAAATGCTCAGCGGTCATTTTCCCGGTACCACAAGAGCATTCGTCAGTGCCACCTATCTTCAATTTGTTGAAAAAGTGGTACCTCAGTCTATTGTGGCCAGTGCGAAGTCTGAAGACCACGACCTGCTCTCTTCTGTTCTACTGGTAATAGGCATCATTTTGTGTGTACACTTAAGGTATAATTCTTTAGTAATGACTGAATGGGACTACTACGTGTATATATATATATATATTCCTACATGAAATGGCCATGATAACCAAATTGTTTTCCGCTCAGAATGTCCCCTGTCCAATTATGTGTAGATCACGCCACTGAATGACTCAACCGTAACTCTGACCACGATAATGGCTCCTAAATGCCAATACTGCACTCTGTTCATTCTTTTCTAACACATTTTTGTATTTGAAAACGTTTCCAAATCATAACATACCATTTTCATGCTCTACTACTTCACTTCAAATCTATCGTTTTTTGTTTCTAATTTATTTCAGTTTGAAAATCTTAGAGCTTCATTTGAATATAAAGAAAACGATCATTGAAAAAGATTCTTTGGCTCTCGGATCTGTGTGGCCTTTAAGCGCATCAGGTTGCACACAAGAAAACTGATTGATCCCAAAATGAAAACTTGTGGAAATGAGGTTTTGGCGACGAGTCGGAAAAGACGAAAAAATAAAAGAACACTTGTTTGTAATTTGTTTAAAAAGATGTGTTTCACAAGAAGCAAATGTGAAGAAATTAGGATTAAAATACATTTTTAAAGACATAATAGTAATATGAAAGAAAGATGTTTACAATTCTCACCATTTTATTCAGTTGAAGGTCAAATTCGGGGAAAGAATTATTTACCTGTGTATTTGTACCGCTCTCTATCCCCCCCCCCTTTCTCTCTCTATCTCTCTCTCCCTTCTATCTCTTCCTCCTCCCCGTTATTTCCTAATCTATTCCCATGTATCTTTGTCCCTGATTCGGATTCTCTGTTGTTGGTCTTCCCTTTATATATTCTTTCTCCTTCTCTTCGTCCCTCTTACTATCTCTATCTTTCTCCGTTTCATCTATCGCTCCCCTCCCTTCTATTTTTGAATCTCTCCCTATGTATCTATCTCCCTCACTGTCTTCTGTTGTCTTCCTCTAACCCAGTATTTCTCTCTCTCTCTCTCTCTCTCCCTCTCTTTCTCTCCTCTATTTCTGTCTGTTCTAAGAATGACACCATTTTTTATTAGTATGTAGTAAATGAAAAAAACACATGTTTAAAAAGAAGAAAATAAAATAAAAAATTCAAATGAAAGATGACAAGATAGTAAGAATGTTCGTAATTATGAAAGATATAAAGTAGATAGAAAGTAGATAGCAAGTAGATATAAAATTAAACAGCAAAAACGCCACAAAAAAAAGAACTGCATGAAGATAGATGCGAACGAACAATGAATGGTAGAAAGCAAGCAAGACATACCAAAATAAGGATTCAAATCGTCGGAAAGAAAGCAAGAAAAACGGACAAAATTATGGAATGAATTAAAGTAAGAATGAATAAAAGCATAAACTCAAGATGAAGACGTACAGAACGAAAGAAGACAACATAGAACTGAAAAGTGAATATATTATGTAGGAAGTGAAGACATACATAAGAAACAGAGAGAAGCTCTAGAGCAAGAAGTAAATAACAAAGAGAAATCGTTTGGAAACGCCTGATTTCCAAATACAGTGACAACTCGACAAACTGCGCGAACTGGCCCATAACAAAAACATTCTCGACAGATTGAACTGGGTAAGAAAGCACTTGCATTGCTTGTTTGAGATGTCTACTTGGGTTAGCCTGAGTGCGTGGATGAGTCGGGCGGAACAGATATATTAGACGTTCTGGCTTCCTGTTAGAAACGTATTACGACTGAAGATAAGTGAATTAGCTTTGGCTGTTTCTGTCAGCGTTCGGGCTTCTGTTATTGTTTGAGCTATTACCAAGTCCCCAGCCATTTCGGAAGAAATGAAACACATGCTTCCTGGTCTGACCCCTCTCGTCTAAAAGAGTAATGTCTTTATGTGTGGCCATGAATCAGTCTGTATGTCTGTCGATCGGTCTATAAATCTGTGTATTTGTCAATCAATCTATCTGTGTGTCTTTATATCTGTCCGTATGTCTATATGTCTGCTAAAATATTGTGTGCCCGTTTATCTGTCTGTCTAATTGTCTGTCTGTATATCTGCCTGTCTAATTACAAAATGACTAGTATGCATGTATGTTGTCTCTATCTGTCTACCAATCTGTCAATCCATCCATCCATCCATTCATCTATCTATCTATCTATCTATCTATCTATCTATCTATCTATCTATCTATCTATCTATCTATCTATCTATCTATCTATCTATCTATCTATCTATCTATCTATCTATCTATCTATCTATCTATCTATCTATCTATCTATATATCTATCTATCTATCTATCTATCTATCTATCTATCTATCTATCTATATATCAATATATATCTATCTATCTATCTATCTATCTATCTATCTATCTATCTATCTATCTATCTATCTATCTATCTATCTATCTATCTATCTATATATCTATATATCTATCTATCTATCTATATATATATATATATATATATATATATATATATATAAATATATATATATATATACATATATATATGTCTGTCCGTCTGTCTGTCTGTCTGACTGTCTGTCTGTCGACGAATCCTATATCTTCTTGTTCACAATCACCGCCCTTTTCCGGCAGCCTATCTGCCTATCCCGTACACTGAAACACAAAGGGATAGTAGCCACTTAAGTGTGGTTCACCTTCTGACAGCGACGGTTAATTCATTCTTCAGGTGCGGGAGATTACCTCCCTGTGAGCACGGAGTAGCTATAGTGCCTCTATAACGATCGCTACCTGGTGACAATCACAATTGATGTCAATCATGATCATAGCTTGTTAATGTGATTGAGCCTGATCTACAGCTTGGGCAGAATCTATCACTGGGATACTCCTCGTCTCACCATGGTTATCTGAATATGAAACCTACCAACCCTGTCAGTATTTACAACAGTTGTTGCTGATCCATTTATGCTGTTTTCCTGTTAGGAACTGCTGAAGACAGATGTATTAGACATAAAGGTGCAGATATAGCAGTAAAGCTGAAAACTAGCGACACAACGCATTCCGTTCTCATGACCATATCCTGCTACTTACAAAGCAGTGTTAAGGACTTGGTAGCGGGAGATTGAGAACGAATGCAGGAGAAGAACTGTTTCGAAAGGAAGCTCAGTGAGGAATAGAGTTATCCACCTAACCTCGTTACAAAACCGAAGGCTAGTACAATGACGTTAGCAACACTTCATCCTTTACAGCAGTACATTATGTAGATTACCATTATCTTCATTGACGAAAGTAGAGTTGGGGGGGGGGGGGGGGGCAAGATGTTGAGCAGTCCATGAGCTGTAGCAGTCAGCGACCAAGAGCTGACTGTTAACCTCAGAGTCAAGTGACCCAGAGTTGACTGCTAGCGTCAGGGTCAGTGACCCAGAGCTGACTGCTAGCGTCAGGGTCAGCGACTCAGAGCTACCAAGACCTTTCTCGATCTCCATAACAGGTTGTAACAGGGCAGACTGGCTAAACAGAAGAGATCGGAGGAGGAAGGCTAACTGGGTACTCAACAATTCTAACTCAAGTCGGATGTGTCTGACCAAAAGGTTCAAATATCGCAGTCAAGCTGTAAACTACAACACATTGCATTTCGTTCTCTGGACTACATCTTGCTACTTCCAAAGCCTTCTTCAGGGCTTGGTAGTAGAAGTTTGAGAACCAACGAACGAGTAAGAACAAGAACAAGAAGAAGAAAAGAAGAAGATTAAGACAGAGAAGAAGAAGAAGAAAGTTGAATAGTCCACAAAGATAAATTGTCAGAATTATTTACTGTTCAAATTGCGGTCGAACGGGATACCAACCATCTCCAACAATCTTTCCTGTGGTCATGAACTGGCTGATGCTGCAAATAGAAGACAGAAAACAGGAATGTGTACAGCGAACGTTTGATGAGCAGCTGGAAGTTCTCTATCTTGTAGATAATGTTTGTGTGCTGATCACATACGCAGCAGAACATACGAGGAAAGATAGTAAGCAGCGAAGGTGGGATTGCAGAATAGTGTGAATAAAGCATATGAAACGAGAATATATAACAAACAAAGAGAATCCATAAAAATTAGTGGTCAGACATTTCTTCTTCCTCGTTCGTCTTCAGACTTTTCCACTTCCGAAGGCAGCAGTCACTTGAGGCTCAGTGCACTGCTGTACAGCTTCTCTTGGAAGGATACTGACTGTTGTCAAATGCTAAAAAACTTTGCAGAAATAGCCAAAGCAAAGATGCACGAAAACCCCATGAACGCACAAACAACACCAAAGCCCATCCCTACTGTACGAAAACCTACCTGGAGGCAGCATATATTTCCAGAGGTGGTAGAAAATATACCAGGTATTTGAAACAAAAACTGCCAGTCTGAAAAAGAAAGAAGAGATACTACCCTGAGTTACATTACGGAAAACTATCCAAGCATGGACTGGACCCATGCATACACCGACGGTTCCGTAACAAATACAACACAACGGAGGGGCAGGAGCATTCCTGAGCCTACCAAATGGCAGAAACATAACACTGTCATTCGCTACTAGAAAATACACAAGCAATTTCAGAGCGGAGGCATAGGCACTGATGGCGGCAGTGGAAGAAATGGTGACAGGTAAAAGGAATGAAAGCCATATAGTCCTGCTTACAGATGCCTTGGCCGTAGTCACAGCACTGAAAAGCCAGAAAAATACTGAACTTAATGATTTAAGAGCAGTACTCTGTCAACTATGCCAGCAGGCCGCACCAAAAAGGGTAGAGGTGCAGTGGGTCCCATCTCACTGCAACATCCAAGGCAACGAGGAGGCAGACAGACTGGCAAAAGAAGGTGCAAAACTACCACAACCCGATATTAGTATGACATACGAAGAGTCAAAACGGCTTATTAGAGCTAGATACATGACCAAATGGGAAACCGAACATACTGGTTACACCAAAAACGATGCCTGTTGAACAGAAAAGAGCAGGTCGTGGTCTTCAGACTTCGCACTGGCCACAATAGACTCAGGTACCACCTATTCAATAAATTGAAGATATGTGGCATCGACGAATGCCCGTGTGGTACCGGGAAAATGACCGCTGTGCATTTCCTGCAAAACTGCCCGACATACGAGGATCAGAGAGAGCAGATGTGGCCATCACCAGTGGCAACACTAGACAAGCTCTATGGCAGTATCGACAGCCTCAGGATGACCGCTACTTTTTTCGAAAAAATAATGGTTGCTGTCTGACTGCGTACGAAGAAGAAGAAGAAATTCTACTTCTTAGGTATACGGTGAGAAAGACTGCAAAATGTGTTCTGCCGACACTCCAAGACGTAGACATGTGCACCTATTGTGGAAGTAACATTGGTAAAGACGGAGGAACAGAACAAGATGTTGTCGCCAGGACTAACTAGGTCAGATTTTCTTTCAACTCTCTTTACCCAAAATGGAACCCTGCAGCATTTTATATGGAGAATACGATAAAACTGTCTAACACAGATGTAATGTCGGTCCTGCTAGGTGGTTCTGATATCTGACATGTGACTAAGGATTTCGTATCCAGACTGCAGACTGTCGATAACAAGTATCATTGTCTAACACTTCGTGTTAGATGGCAGGATGTATTGTCAAATATAGATATATAGGAAAGACCACGGCAACAAAGTATACAGTACAAAACAATACATTGGGAAGATAAAAGGGGGATGGATAGAATATACTCTTAGAAAGAGGCCAGACATTAAAACCATATATGCGCTGGTTTGGAACCAACATGGAATGAAACTAATGGGAAGTCCAAAAAACATATGATGACGAACGGTCGAGAAGGAAGTCAATTCAACCGCGGTTTCATGGCCGGAGCACAAGAAGACGGGACAAAATATGAACAGATGTGAGCATCTGTTGCGGGTCTATGCTCTAATGGGAACCATGAGCAAATAATGACGATGATGAGTACAATGAAGCTTCTAACACTTAATCCCAGACAGCAGTGGCTGAAATTGTTGCGCCTCAACACGCTGTCTCCTCCTTACTGCATGCTCCCTGGCAAACAAAAGCATTATTTCATATACCTTATTTCTCTAGACAGACAGCGTTGTGCTGTGTTTTACGACTTACAGCTCAGTGCATCCAACTACAGTACGCATTTTGAAAATATATTTACTTCCTATATTGGGACTTCCAAGCAGAATCCGAACATATGCACGTTTAAACTTGTGTGCCGTGTCACTAACCACATTGCCATGCATCCCCCCCCCCCCCCCGATCCCCCGCACCCTCCTTCACAGCTTTGAGAACTACAACTGCATTTTGGCACAGCCTATAGTACACATTGAACGTTCTTGACGCAAAAAATGTTGCACTCTTGCGGGCCATCTGCTCCAGCTGCAACCGGTGCACATGTTTATCAACGAGGGCATATGTTTTCTCAAGCAGTACGTTTGGAAAGGTTACAGCTAGCTACACGAAGGTAGTGTTGCTCTTGTCTTCAAGTGGAAACCTGCCTCATTGAAGTGTCCTCTATTCGTCACCGCTTCTCTTTTTCCCAGATTAGCGACCTTCACCTGAATTTCTTTATGATTTAAAAACAGGTGCATGTTAAAAAAACATCAATTTTTTTTATACAAGCTTTTATTTATACCAAAAAGTGTTTGTTTTGTTTTTTGTGTGGACCACAAGAGTGCAATTTTGATAGATTAACAGTTTGCAATAGACGAGGAAATGTACTCAATGTCAGCTCTCTAGGTTATCCGGAAGTTTGTTAAAATTGGAGAAATAGATGTCCAAGCTAACAGGCAATGGTTGTGATAAGTTAAATAATAGCTTTCAGTAACAATCAAGCTAGGATGTGGGGTCTAGAGGTGAGAACCTTCGTTCCACAATCCCAAAGCACCAGGGTTGAATCCCGCCGTGTCCAATTTGACATTTTCTTTTATTACGGTTCCGTCGCTTCCCCTCGGACGTTAAGAAATGGCAAACTAACTACCATGAATGGGGAAGAAGACTAACGTCTGGTCAGGCAAAATATACTGATCAGACATGTTAGTTAGGGTCAGGCAAAAAATATACTGATCAGACATGTCAGTTAGGGTCAGGCAAAATATATTGATCAGACATGTCAGTTAGGGTCAGGCAAAATATACTGATCAGACATGTTAGTAAAATCAGGCAAAATATACTGATCAGACATGTCAGTTAGGGTCAGGCAAAATATACTGAGCAGACATGTTAGTCAGGGTCAGGCAAAATATACTGATCAGACACGTTAGTCTAAGCTTCATAACGAAAAGCTACCCAAGCATGGACTGGACCCATGCATACACCGACGGTTCTGTAACAAACACAACACAGAACGGAGGGGCAGGAGCATTCCTGAACCTACCAAATGGAAGACAAATAACACTGTCACTCGCTACTGGTAAGTACACAAGCAATTTCAGAGCGGAGGCAGAGGCACTGATGGCGGCAGTGGAAGAAATGGTGACACACAGTGAAAATGAAAGCCATATAGTCCTGCTTACAGATGCTCTCGCCGTAGTCACAGCGCTAAAAAGCCAGAAAAACACTGAGCTTAATGACTTAAGAGCAGCACTCTGCAAACTGTGCCAGCAGTCCGCACCAAAAAGGGTAGTGGTACAGTGGGTCCCATCACACTGCAACATCCAAGGCAACGAGGAGGCAGACAGACTGGCAAAAGAAGGTGCAAGACTACCACAAACAGATACCAGTATGACGTACGAAGAGTCAAAACGGCTTATCAAAGCCAGATACATGACCAAATGGGAAACCGAACATACTGGTTACACCAAAAACGATGCCTATTACCAGTTGAACCGAAGAGAGCAGGTCGTTGTCTTCAGACTTCGCACTGGCCACAATAGACTGAGGTACCACCTATTCAACAAATTGAAGATAGGTGGTACCGGCGAATGCCCGTGCGGTACTAGTAAAATGACCGCTGAACATCTGCTGCAGAACTGCCCGACATACGAGGATCAGAGAGAGCAGATGTGGCCATCACCAGTGGAACTGCAAGACAAGCTCTATGGCAGTGGCGACAGCCTCAGGATGACTGCCGCTTTTTTCGAAAAAATAATGGTTACTGTCTGACAGCGTACGCAGAAGAAGAAGAAGACACGTTAGTCAGGGTCAGGCAAAATATACTGATCAGACATGTCAGTTAGGGTCAGGCAAAACATACTGATCAGACAAGTTAGTTAGGGTCAGGCAAAATATACTGATCAGACAAGTTAATCAGGGTCAGGCAAAATATACTGGCCTAGATCCTTACCTCGGCTCAATCGTAGCCCTCTCTGGAAACGGGCTGTTTTCATGGCAGTCTGGCTAACAAGATGAGGGATCGATGTGATCCCCGTAGTAGTGAGCGACACGAAGATAAAGCCAAGCATAGCACAATCGCATGGATGACCCTGTTCAAAATTTATCAGCACGCTCAGGATGTGAGGAAAGCTACTGTAACCCCACACTTAACTTCCTTTTCAGGGCGTACAAACGAGTAAACCTACTCTTTGTGGAGATTCGAAACAACAACAATCTACAATGACAATTATAACAGCATAACAGCACTTGTAAGAAGCGAAGTTTAGCTAAGGACATGCTACTTACTTTTGAACCCATGACACCCATATACCGGTGTATGTGTAAATACCCCATTCCCTTAGCCACTCAGGTTTAGGCGAGACTATTACTTAAAGGCGTATTCCGGCAGAACTCCGTTCATTTGGGCCATACATCGTGACGTATCCACAGTACACACATCTCCGGTAATAACAAAAATTTCGGCACTCACAATCTGCATTTCTCGTGATCTTTTTTGCGACTTTTCGTGATGGAAAGAAGTTTTGAAAATTCAGGAAATGGCCGTTCAAAAAAGCTAACAATAGAACAAGCTTTTGAAAGCATTCTCTGGGATTTGGAGGCCGATAAATTTGATTTAGATGGTGTTTATTCTGAAAAGAACAAGTGATTATATGAATGACGACAGATGGGATTATGTTCAAGCTAGGCGTGTACCTGTTCCTCGGACACTCAGACTATGGTCCGGGGGAAATGACACGCAATAACTTAACTTAACTTAACTTAACTTAACTTAACTTCTTGATACTGGTTTAGAAGACTCTGCACTGCCGATGACGTATGTGTCGGACCGAAAGGTGCAAATATCGCAGCTAAGCTGTAAACTAGCGACACAACGCATTTCGTTCGCTTGACTTTATCCTGCTACTTCCAAAGTCGTGTTCAGGACTTGGTAGCAGGAGATTGAGAACGAACGCAAAACAAGAAGAAGACTCTGCAAAGCCGGTATACAACCAGTTTCGTTTACATTTCATTGCTCTGAAAGCTATGCGCATCCAATCTATTCCTAAATGCATTAATTGTCCTTGTCTCCACTACTTCCTGTGGAAGTGCATTCCAAATATTCACCACTATCTGACTAAACAAATATGTATACTCGATCAAATAAATTTGATACAGGATGGTCATTAACAATTTACTGCCATAATAAGTTAGAACTTTGGACAATTTGAGATATAATAATTGAAATAGAGCACATAGTTTTGTCATGTTATTTTCATTGTGGGCTACTCTTTTGTGGGACCTGAAAAGGGCGTTAAGTGGCGGATGTAGTAGCTTTTATCACATTCCGAGCGTGCTGATGAAGGTGGACTGGCTTCCTCCAGGCGGTTGTGCTATGCTTTGCTTCATCTGCGTGTCGCTCACTACCACGGGGATCACGTCAATTCCTCACCTTGTTAGCCAGGCTGCCATGAAAACATCCCTTTTCCGGGACTATGAGGTAGCCAAGGTGAGGGTCCTGTCCAGTATGTTTTAACATGTCTGACTAGTATATTTTGCCTGACTCTGACTAACATGTCTGACTAGTATATTTTGCCTGACTCTGACTAACATGTCTGACTAGTATATTTTGCCTGAATCTGACTAACATGTCTGACTAGTATATTTTGCCTGACTCTGACTAAAATGTCTGACTAGTATATTTTGCCTGACTCTGACTAACATGTCTGACTAGTATATTTTGCCTGACTGACTAAAATGTCTGACTAGTATATTTTGCCTGACTCTGACTAAAATGTCTGACTAGTATATTTTGCCTGACCAGTCGTTAGTCTTCCTTCCCACAACTTTGTCATAGAAAATTGCTTTCTTCCAATGTCTGCTATGCGCGTATTTCATCAGGAGCACAGGGGAATGGGATTTTACGCAAAGGTCATCTGGTTCAAATGGTTTAATAACTTCTTCATCTTTGCGTTCAGGATCTTCTGGTCATGCTATACCTGCAGGCCAGTCGTCATGATGAAGTCTGTAGGCTTGACCAGGTCGCAGCGGCTGCCACACAAAATTGTGTCTTAGTTTAGCACACTCTGGTCAGGTCTGGCATCTGATTTCCCTATAGAGTGGGCATTCTTGTACAATATATATATATATATATATTCTTGTAGGGTATTCTGGATTCTGGTTCACTGTTTCACCTGGGCATATATCGGTATGTGAGATCTTTAGTCGGTAGAGATGTTCTAGTTGTCTGCAATTACCAGTTCTCAGGCGAAATAAGGTAGTTTGTTGGTTTCTTTTGAGTTGGTGAAATGGGTCTGGTGTACTGCGTATGTTGCTTTCTTCTATCCATTGGTGTAAAAACTGATTTCTAGTGATGTTCTTGATCTTTCTGTATGGTAGTCGATGATTAAATTGTGCCTTTTTTTTTGCTGCCATTTTTTTGCTAGTAAGTCAGCTCTCGCTTTTCCTGAGATTCCGCAGTGGGAAGGTGGCCATTGGAGTGTTATTGTTGAGGATCTCTGGAGTTTTGCTAGTTCCGCTCTGATTTCAGCTGTTCGTAGTTTTTTGTTGTTTTTTTTTATTTGTATTGCCTCCATTATAATTCTGCAGTCTGTGAGAGCAACCGTTTTTATTGATGGTTGGTTCTCTGGGTTTAATAAGAATCATGGAAGAGATTAGTTTCATTCCTATGGTCCGCTGTTGTATGACTATGTTTAAGGTAATTGTAATTTCAAATCAGAAACTGCTGATGGGAATGAAGTGTTAGAAATATTGCTGTACGGGATCAACGTTTTTTTATGAAGAGTTTGCGAGGAGGAAAGGGAGGGGGTGCGTGTGTGTCAAAGTACTACAAATTAAGGAAGCTGATTTAAATTAACAGATTGAAAATGACTAGTTTTCAGAATGCTTTGACAGTTGCTCCTGAGATTGTGAATTAAGCTAGAAATACTACGGAGGGGGGGGGGGGGCGGGAGAAGGGTCGGGTGCGTCAGAAGTATATATTTTTATATGTTAGTGTTTGTGAGTGTACATTGGTTTAGTGACGTTTTTATTTTATTTCCGTATTTATTGATGTTGATCAACATTCATTGTCGACTTTGAAAATGATCATCTTTCATGTCGATTTTTCCATTTAGGTCATCTTCGATGTTTACTTCCGGTGGTTGGTAATTTTCCAACTCGATGAGCGCGAGCGCCTGTTCGAATGTGACTTGAAGTTTCTGATCTCGCTGTTGATGCATGCACATTTTTTTTTTACCACGTTTTTCCGTACGTGCTTTTCAAAGATCTGTCCCAGGATCCGTCACAATTTGACAGATTAGCAGTTAAGGTTGTGTACACAAGTTTAGTTTTCTAGATTATGGAGAAGTTGGTTAAAATTGGAGAATTAGAAGTCCACGCCAACTGACAATCATGTCTAGTTAAATTCATGCGTGTAATTAAATAAAAGCGTTAGCAGGAGACAGATTAAATGAGACCGCAAGATCTAAAACAGAAATTCAAAGTAGTTGACTACGATAACGTCTTAAAGGCACAGATAGACACTGCTGTCAGGGATGAAGTGTTAGAGACTATAATGTTAGAAGTTGCAGCTTATTTATGGATGGGCTGGCCCGTTCTCTTCATCGCTGTCTTTCCATCCCTAACTGTAAGCCAGGTACCAATTTACAAATTGGAGCGTCCTGGTACCGGAAGTTTTCGTCTTTGACGTTCGTCCTGAATAGGACGTTTGGGACGTAGTTTACAACGAGACTGCTATATCTGCGCAGTATTTTTGAGAATGTGTTTGTCTTCGCTCTTCGATCACTTCTTCTTCTTCATCTGCGTTCGTTCTCAATCTCCCGCTACCAACCCTCTTAACAGGGCTTAGCAAGTAGCAGAAAGTAGTCTGGAGAGCGGAATGTGCCGTGCCGCTGGTTTACAGTTTCACTGCGATATTTGCACCTTTCGGTCTGACACATCCGTCTTCGGCGACTCTTCGAGCCCTAATCTCTTAGCTAGGCTTGTCTGTTTCCAAGTCAACTACTTGGAGGCCAAATATGGTCTTGGTCAGCTGTGGTTCGCTGGCCCCGATGCAAGCAGCCAGCTATGAGTCACTGACCCTGATGCAAGCAGCCAGCTATGAGTCACTGACCCCGATGCAAGCAGCCAGCTATGAGTCACTGACCCTGATGCAAGCTGCCAGCTATGAGTCACTGACCCCGATGCAAGCAGCCAGCTATGAGTCACTGACCCCGATGCAAGCAGCCAGCTATGAGTCACTGACCCTGATGCAAGCTGCCAGCTATGAGTCACTGACCCTGATGCAAGCTGCCAGCTATGAGTCACTGACCCCGATGCAAGCAGCCAGCTATGAGTCACTGACCCCGATGCAAGCAGCCAGCTATGAGTCGTTGACTGCTAACAGCACCTTCCCTGTTTCATCTTCTTCCCAGAAACGCAAGTTGAACCCCTTATTTTTGTCACGAAAAGCGAGTTCTCTCACAATAGGTCAGTTAGATACATTTATATGGACGATGTAATACAAACGGCTTGCATCTTTCAGTCTACCGCCACACTCTCTGCATGATAGGTTAGCGTTATGTTCTGGGTAGAAAAAAAGGTGCGTGCTTTATCGGCGTTTTGAACCCAACACTTCTTGACCAGAAGCTAGGTGCTCAAACCACCATGTTCAATTTCTTGTATCTGAAATTGTTTATTAGTTTGAATATAGCCATATTTACTTTAATCTCACAATTATATTGCTCTTTCCACGTTTTAGGAGTATTGGCTTTTATTTTTTGTGTTTTTGTAAATTATTTAAATTTATAATTTTTGTGAATAGTAGCGTACAACTGAGAGTTATTAAGCTCGTCTATAAATAAACGAAAGCGAAACAGTAAGTGTTCGAATCCCATAATTTTCGAACGACCCTGACCTTTAGGCAGGTGAGATTAGCGCAAAGTCATATCGAAGATGAACGATAATTCGGAGGTTTCATGTACATTGCGCATAAAAGAACTTTTGACAGTTTACATTCGAAGAGAACTTTCTGTTTAGCCTCTGTCCGGGCTTACATTTTAAAAATAATGAAATTCCTACCCATTAGTTACCTGCTCGATAACCAAGTGATGGCAACCCCTCCATCATGCAATGAACAATCATATGTTTGTCAGTTTATTGGATTGCAAGTATAAAAGACCTTTATACTCTACATGTGCAGAAGAAGTATGGTTAAGTGACGTTATAGCAGTATAGAAGTTGTTTATCCTCTGATATCTCAAATCTCACTTTAGAGCATCAATACAATTGTGGACAGCGGGGCTTGGTGTTGATGGTCGCGTGAGAGCCGCGATTGTTAGACCCGTATTCCACACATGTTGCTATGAGAACGTGAAGGCATCAAATAGTAAACTAAAAAAAACATAGATAGGTTCGACTCAGATCCCACCTGAGATCAAAAACAGGAACTAAGCTACGTTACGACCCAAAAAGCGTTTATCAGAAACAACAATCCTGTGTTTGTTCTTGATCGATGTTTGAACCATGCCTATCCATGCTTTTTCACTCTTTTATGTAATATTATTACGCCGCAGCCATGCCTTAATTTTATGTGTAGAAATACACATGCAACTTTCCGATGAACCGCAGAAAGCAGCGCAAGCTAATACTAGTTATAGTCAAACAGTTTACCAGAACAGAAAAAATGTCCCTTATACTTTATTAATCATGACAATTGATATACGCCAATTGATATACTACTAACTTCGTTAAGTCCTTCCTCTTCTGCCCGTGTGAGAGTGTAGAAGTCTTTATTGTACCTGCAGTCCAGTGTGCAGACATACAGGTGATTGGCCAGCATTACGGAGAGGTTGCTTAATGCAGACCACTACTGGGTAAGAATTTTTGTTACCTTTATAATTTTTTTCCCCGGATAGTTCTTAGCAGCCTGCTCTTTTGGATTTTGTACTGCTAAGAGTTCTTTTACATGCATATCCTGTACATGGGACCTCAGAGTTAATTATCCATCTCCGGTATGACTAGGCGCGAACTCATTGCCCTTGAGACCAAGTGACGCGTGGCCATCCACCTTTCCACGATATCGTTCGATAACTTGATAGACGAGTGCCTTAACTATAGCAACCCCTCCCCCCTCCCCACGTCTATAGTGCTTGGAATGCATTGCCAGGGGAGGTAGTGGAGGCAGGGACAGTTAATGCATTTAATGCACTGGATGCGCATAGCTTTTAGAGCAAGGTGATGTAAATGTAACTGGTTGTATACAGACTCTGCAGGGTCTTCTAAACCAGTATAAAGACGTTAAATTAAGTTAAGTAATACGACTTTATTCCCATTGCTAGGGTAGTGAAGGTTGTTGTTTATTTTACTGATGACTACAGGCCGCTTCTTCCCTGCTGTCGCCACGCCGTTTGCTGGATTCGATCACGCGCTCTTCCGCTAAACTGGATTCTGCACTAAATCTCAACATGGAAAAGTTCTGTGGCTGGCACGCCCCAGATCCCCACTTTTGCCATGTGTAGTCCTTAGTTCTTAGTCGACCTGTACTTCTACAGTGGTAGATGCCCCTGTGCAGGTCCCAAGGTCCCAGCTCTGGTAGGAGCTGGACGTAGCCGGGAGAAGGGTTTCCTGCTTAGCGGGCTAGGGTCGAGCAGCTGATTACTCCGCTACTCTGGGACAAATGTCGAGGAAGGTGGTTAACTGATGTGCGAGTTCACATCTTAATAGACTCAAACACTAGAGCAAAGTAGACCCGTAGCCTGTTCGGCGCCATCTATGCTGCTCTAAACAAGCAATTTAACCATTGCTGGTGTTATGCCATATCACACAGTTAGTCACCTCTTACGACCTGCTCTCTGTGGGCTAGCTGTGCTATTCGTGTCCTTATCATACACAAAGACCTCGGCGGACCCAGATATAGTAAACCGCAAAAACAAACTACCTATCGTGCATACTAATAGTCAAATGTCAGTCCACATAGCGAGATCGGGAAGGCACATTACAACATCTCCTAAGGAATGACCACGCAGATGTGTAGAATAAAAAGACAGCTTTTAGCTACCAGGCATTAGGTCATTATCTACCCGATTGTATTCCATGACTACAGTATTCTAGAATACAGTTATATTTTATTATACAGCTTTCGCAGGAAGGCTGCTGAAAGCAAACCGACAGCTTTATCGTGGTTAAATAAGTGAATGCAATCATCAGCGCCTTTTGGTCTGTGAGATCGTCTGGTGAGGTAGTGCCTGGGAGCGGAGATGCCCGTTGTTAAGATAATTAAGGTCTTTTCCCCTGGCTTGTAAAACCGCCACATGATGACTGGCCGTTCCACACGAGCTCCCTTCTCAGAAATGGTTCGCAGTTTGTTTACAGAAAAGGAAACGGGGCATAGCCAAAATATTATAGCAGACAGACCTTATTCTCAAGACGATGGAGCCGTCTAGTGTGTGGAATGGAGAACTGTCTGATTGTTTTCACAGACTGAGCAGGATTTGTTGTTCTATAGCCATTCTATCCTTGATTAACACTTTAATCTGTTGTACAGCATGTAAGAGGAGACGCATGTGTAGAATGTCATGTCTGACAAGACGGAGAAATGCGTAGATAATGCTGATAAGATAAGTCAAATACGTAGACTATTGTCTGATATGATAAGTCAAGTATGTAGACTAATGTCTGATAAGATAAGTCAACACGAAGACTAATGTTTGATAAGATAAATCAAACATGTAGACTAATGTCGGATAAATCAACTCGAAGACTAATGTCGGATAAGTCAATACGTAGACTAATGTCTGATAAGATAAATCAGGTACGTAGACTAATGTATGATAGTAAACACGTAGACTAATGCATGATAAGCCAACACGTAGACTAATGCATGATAAGAGAAGTAAAGCACACAGACTAATTTCTGACAGGACAAGAGAAAAACGTGGACATTCATATCTGACAAGCGATAGATTGCTCGAACAGAGCTTAACAGATGAAGATAATACACAATAATCTAGAAGCAAAATAAAATAAAAGTACCAAAATAAAGATCAGCAAGAAAACAGTTGTACTTTGAAGGCCAATAAGTTTTGATATGCAAGAAAAATCAAAGATTCTTATTTTCATTTGTTTATTATTTCAAACTTCGAAGCCCCCAGCTAATCCCCTTTTACGAGGTTTAACTTGACATGGCCGTTGTCCGCTTCCGTGAACTTCTATTTCTCATATTTTATGGGCAGATGCTGGTTGATAATGTCATTAAAATCGACAAAAAAGTCAAATATGAGGTTTGAAAATTATATGATGATTAGACATGTCATTACTCAAATTGTACAAATATTTATTGTGAAATAAGCTTCTAAAACAATGTATTTTGACTTTGATGTCAGTGTTGTAGTGCTATGTTTTGATAACAGCTGTATCATTCATCAATATTTGAGCCATGTTTCCACATAGCAACCATGCTTTCACTCCTTTAATATATATATTTTGATGATGATGAGCACTTAGGGCACACTGAGCTGGTCTTTTTGTATGTGTCAATAGCGGATTGTACAGTGTCATTAGTTGGAAAGCCTTCTACCCTAGATTGGATAGATTACACATATAGTCGCCACAATTACCACACACTCCCAAGGGAAACCACTCTCACAAAGAACTGATGTAGCTGGTTCTCGAAGCGACTCCTGCTGAGCTTTTACCCTTCACAATGCTTCCAGGAGCGACCGGTCCCACCCATTTCATTACGTCGTCGGGCCAAAGAAGTCACTGAAACCTGCTACAAGAGAGCAATGCAGTGCAACGCTAGCCTTCTCGGCATACTCACCACTACGGGAATAAAATGCTGTCTGCTCATTTACGGTTGCATCTTCGACCCCCTTGTCCATGTTTCACAGCCATAACAAAAATGGGCTTTACATTATGGTTAATTGTAATTTGTGTGTTGTCTTAATATCTTTCTATTTCCATAAACTCCTCACCACAACAGAAGCTTATCTCGCGTTGTGTATTTTATTTTGATATACATGTATTAATCGGCACCTACTACAGCTGTCTACTAAAAACAAAAAACTTGCCTTTCATTTTATTCCCATTGCCTGGATAGTCGAGAGGTTTTTAGGCTGAGAACTACAGGCCTCTTCTCCGCTACTGTCGCCATGTGGCGTGCTTATTTTGTTTGTTTATTTCACTCCCAACATAAAAACAAGATAAACCTCAACAGGGGTTCGAGCCGCTACTCTACTTGTCGCAAGAAGGCATCGACACGACTCGACCACGGGCACTACATAAAATCTGTTTGGCTCTTAAATACATCACATTAAAAAATTAGTCACGCGAACATAAACAAAATGAAATAGTAAATAAGTTTATCTTGTCAGTATTTGAATGTTAACATTGTATGGAACCAGGAAGATAAATCACCCATCTTCTGAATTGGTTTGCTCAAAGTGAAGTACTTTTTAGCGATGACCAAGAATTTAGTCCTGGATATCGACTTAATTGGGTGGCCTTTACATCCCGCCATAATCAAAGAGACTTTTGTGGTCGAAAAAGGTACAATTTTGCACGAAACAAGATTCGAGTCGCGAATAATTAACTCAACAGCGACGCAATTTCTGAAGATAAATATAAGATCAATATAAATTGTCGTTACTTATTTGAGTTGTGACCATTCCAATGCACATGTTGCTAGCGTATCATGTTTATCTTTGTCATATGTTGATATTTGAATAATCTTTTTCTCACAGATCCAGCCTCTCTTTCTTGAAACTTACGTATTTAGTGAAGGCGGAATAATGTGAAGATATAACTGCTGGTATACATATCTGACCTTATCACAAGATGGTCACAAGACCATGACACTGATGGTTGGCGTTAATATACTGACAATTAAATATATCTTACGGTTCTCCAACTATGTGCTGTTTTGTAATACAAACGACTGTGATGTTTCAACACACCGGTTTGGAAAACGAAATATGTAACTTGTGGCATTTTTTAAAATCGGCATCTATCAACTTGTACATAATTGAGGAACGTTTGAAATAATATGCATGTGTCTGCCAACCCTTGAAATAGTTTTCAGACTTCTGGGAACCCACAAATAGTTTTTAGATCTCCGGAACCGTCAAATACTTTTAATCAAATCGTAGAGCAACAACGAACGTCCCAGTTGTCGGGTCGTTCTGCACTAGTACAATTTAAATAATACAAGTCAAAGGAGAACATCTCTGGGAACACTCAAATACTTTTCAGGTCTCTTCGAACACTCAAATAGTTTTCAGGTCTCTTTGAACACTCAAATAGTTTTCAGGTCTCTGGGAACACTCAAATAGTTTTCAGGTCTCTTGGAACACTCAAATAGTTTTCAGGTCTCTCAGAACACTCAAATAGTTTTCAGGTCTCTCGGAACACTCAAATAGTTTTCAGGTCTCTGGGAACACTCAAATAGTTTTCAGGTCTCTGGGAACACTCAAATAGTTTTCAGGTCTCTTGGAACACTCAAATAGTTTTCAGATCTCTTGGAACACTCAAATAGTTTTCAGGTCTCTTGGAACACTCAAACAGTTTTCAGATCTCTTGGAACAGCCACATAACTTTCAGGTCTCTTGGAACAGCCACATAACTTTCAGGTCTCTTGGAACAGCCAAATAACTTTCAGCTCTCTTGGAACAGTTAAATAACTTTCAGGTCTCCATGTTCGTTTGCGAATATTTGTAGGTTTCCAGGAGCACTTGAGACAATTTCCAGGTGTCTCTGAATTCTTGGAATACGTTTCGTGTCGCTAGGAACCAATACAATAGTATACTGGTCTCTGGGAACCCTCAAATATTTTTGGAGATGTCTGGGAGCCCTTGAAATAGTTTTCAGGTCTCTATAAACAATTGACATTTTTAGGCATTTGAAAAGTCTCAAATAATTTTAAGAAATTTGAAAGAAATTATAATTTCTCTGGGAACGCTTGATGTAGTTTTCAGATGTCTGAGAATCATTGAAGTAATATAAGGTCTGGTGAAACACTTGACATAATCGGTAGGTCGTTGTGATCCCTGCTTACAAACGATTACGTCAACAGATCGGGGTACTTTATGTATAAGGTTGTACTTACACACAATAGTCAAACAATAAATGTCTTTTACTTTTGGACTGAAACGGGGTTTTATATTTTTTATATATTGAATTCTTGTTAAAGTCTACGGGAAATGGAGATAAGTTAAAGCTATTATGAAATATATGTCACAATAGTTTGAATATAACATATAATTGAATAACATAATTCTCGTCGTTTGTCGGCTGGTCACATCACGTGATATGGCTGTTCCATTTCAAGATTGTTACTGCAACGGGAATCTGCCGCGAGGTTAAGTCGTCGGTCACAGTGGATGTTCAATTTGAAGATTGTTTGTCCCACAAACTGGGTGGTCAGTTCCCTTCAACAGACTTAACCGCTGGCCAGGAAGGATGTGTTAGAGACTTCAGTATTTTAATCCTCAGCTTGTGAGGTGGGGTGGTCAGTTCTCTTCAACAGACTTGACAGCTGGCCAGGAAGGAAGTGTTAGAGACCAGTATTTTAATCCTCAGCTTGTGAGGTGGGGTAGTCAGTTTCCTTCAAGAGACTTAACCGCTGGCCAGGAAGGATGTGTTAGAGACTTCAGTATTTTAATCCTCAGCTTGTGAGGTGGGGTAGTCAGTTTCCTTCAAGAGACTTAACCGCTGGCCAGGAAGGAAGTGTTAGAGACCAGTATTTTAATCCTCAGCTTGTGAGGTGGGGTAGTCAGTTTCCTTCAAGAGACTTAACCGCTGGCCAGGAAGGATGTGTTAGAGACTTCAGTATTTTAATCCTCAGCTTGTGAGGTGGGGTGGTCAGTTCCCTTCAACAGACTTGACAGCTGGCCAGGAAGGAAGTGTTAGAGACCAGTATTTTAATCCTCAGCTTGTGAGGTGGGGTAGTCAGTTTCCTTCAAGAGACTTAACCGCTGGCCAGGAAGGAAGTGTTAGAGACTTCAGTATTTTAATCCTCAGCTTGTGAGGTGGGGTAGTCAGTTTCCTTCAAGAGACTTAACCGCTGGCCAGGAAGGAAGTGTTAGAGACTTCAGTATTTTAATCCTCAGCTTGTGAGGTGGGGTAGTCAGTTTCCTTCAAGAGACTTAACCGCTGGCCAGGAATGAAGTGTTAGAGACTTCAGTATTTTAATCCTCAGCTTGTGAGGTGGGGTAGTCAGTTTCCTTCAAGAGACTTAACCGCTGGCCAGGAATGAAGTGTTAGAGACTTCAGTATTTTAATCCTCAGCTTGTGAGGTGGGGTAGTCAGTTTCCTTCAAGAGACTTAACCGCTGGCCAGGAATGAAGTGTTAGAGACTTCAGTATTTTAATTCTCAGCTTGTGAGTTGGGATTACCAGTTCCCTTCCTGACTGTCTTTTCCTTCCCTAACCGTAAGTCAGAATTGATAAGTCTCTGCCCACAACTGCAAATCAGTTGTTTTTGACCTGTTAACTACTTATATTGTTTTCAATAACGATCTCTCGTGGATATCCTAGAGACGATTGTTCGATCCTTATGTGTAATCTGACTACTGGCTGAGAGACCCTGTTATAGATGAAGGGAAAAGCAGGAAGTTAAAAATGGTAAATGTACACAGAAGACAAATAAATGAAGATACAGGTAAGACCTATAGTAGACCTGAAAAAAGCATATTCAATGTAAAGAAATATGTGATTAAAACATAACGAAACTTTGCAGTAAGGTTGATAAAATATGGATATATGAAAATCAATTTTATCCAGTAATTTTCTGCTTTTAAGTTGCAGGATATGTCCTAAATGTTCTTCTTGTAACTCTGCACATTTCCTCAGGCGCTGTAGGAAATTGTGCATGACATTGGCATAGACATCTCTTGGAATGTTCCTGATTGCACGGTCATCTAATTTTGCAATCATGTTAGCCGATCCCATAAGACCTAAACTTAACAACCCATGCGCTGATAACAGGTTTACTGGCCACTTTGATGCTTTCATTCTCCGTTCTAAACAGCTCTTGGACCCTCTTGTACAATCTGTGTCTGAAAAAATTTTCTGCACAGAATATTCTGTGTTGTAAACTCCAATTTGGTTTATATTGAAGTTTCTCTGCAGTAATCTTGCATACAATGAACATACATTCAAGGTTAACGACAATGTTATAAAATGGTCGGGTATGTGTAATGGTTTTTATTCGGGTCACCGTGTATCTGGAGTGGTAAAAGATTGAATTGTGAAAGAGCTGATATCATAACTTATAGTGTGGATATTACATATGGATAAGTGGGCGTATTGAAATAAATTAATAGCTGCCTATTATATGTTGGCACTACAGTCGATGAATCGGTGATGCTCAGGAAAAGCTGACGTGTTAAAAGAGACTGAGCATCTACTCGGTTTCAGAAATGTTCATTCTGTTCCACACGGCATTGTGTGACGACAGTCCGTTCCACACGGCATTGTATGACGACAGTGACAGTCTGTTCCACACGGCATTGTATGACGACAGTCCGTTCCACACGGCATTGTATGACGACAGTCTGTTCCACACGGCATTGTATGACGACAGTCCGTTCCACACGGCATTGTATGACGACAGTGTATTTTGTTTCTGAGAGCCGGCGTCACTGCATTCCAGGTACACTCATATGTGTTCAGTCTCTCTCTCTCTTTCTCTCTCTCTCTCTCTCTCTCGCTCTCTCTCTCTCTCTCAACAAATGGCGAAGAGTTTGGACGCTGATGGACCCTGTAGATCTCTGGTTGTACACACTCCAACTCCAGCCTCTCTTGGCGTATTTGTTAAGAGAATGAACGCTTATAAGCCTTCAAAATTGCTGGTTCTTCATCAGAACGCTCGTGATATGAGGAAAGCTATTGCAACCCTAAACATAACTACCTGCTCAAATGTCACAAAAAAAGCAGTCATACTCATTGTTGGCAATCTACAACAACTTGGTATAGGAAAATTACATAATATTTGTGTAAGGTTTTAGAGACGTGGATACTGTACGCCATGACATAGAATGAAAACATTATATTTTATGAAGTGACTGCGAGGCGTGTTCAAATGCAACCGGACCAAACTGCAACAAGTGAGCATACGTACGATCTGCATGATGACGTCACTTCACGTGTAAACAGCACAAACCATCCGTCAAGTTTGCAAAATTGCATTATCCTCCGACTCATAGTTTCCTCAGCAGACCGTTGAAAACATGGCTGGTGTGATACGGAATCAGTCCAGATATGATCAGCGAGCTGGGATTCGGTTTCTAACAGTTGAAGGATGTCGACCAGTTGACATTCAACGCAGAATGCAGGCAGTGTATGGTGACAAAAATGTGTCGAAGACAAGAGTGAAGAACTGGACAACGGTGTTTAAAGAAGGACACGAGTTAACAAAAGATATTCCGAGACCAGGTCAGGCGCATATTGTTGCGTTAACTCACGTCCGAGACCAGGTCAGGCGCATATTGTTGCGTTAACTCACGTCCTTCTTTAAACATCGTTGTCCAGTTCTTCATTATTGTCTTCGACACACTTTTGTCACCATACACTGCCTGCATTCTGCGATGAATGTCAACTGGTCGACATCCTTCAGCTGTTAGAAACCGAATCACCACTCGCTGATCAACTATGGATGGAGTCTGTATCACACCTGCCATGTTTTCAACGGTCTGCTGAGGAAACTATGAATCGGAGGATAATGAAAATTTGCAAACTTGACAGATGATTTTTGCTGTTTACACTAGAAGTCACGTCATCGTGCGCATCGTACGTATGTTTACTTGGTGCAGTTTGGCCCGGTTTTATTCGAACACGCCTCGTATAACATCTTCAGAGATGTAGATTCTGTACACCATGACATAGAGTGAAGACATTGTATTTTGATAACGGCTAAGAACGTGGGTTAGATTAATGATTCAACGAACAAACCAGAACATTAACCTGGTAACCTGTCTAACATTTACTCATACCACACTCAGACAGACTGTGCGAAAGGTAAGCAAGCCATCGTAGTTGTTGGTTGTTTCAAGGAATTCAGTTTCTTGCAGAACAAACACTGGTCCTGATATTCAATACTTCTGCTTTTGTAACATCCAAAATGGAGGTGTAAGATAATTCTTAGAAAACAATGAGGAACAGTTTTTACACAATATTTCGAGAACAGGCGAGTGCCACGTTTTGATGAAAAGGTTAATGAAAAGGTGGAGGATAATTTGATAAAGGAAAAGAAGACGTTGGATTGGTGGTTAGTTATCCGCGTAAGGGTAGTCCCATACCAGACACTGGTTGCTGCTGAGGGATCGGCTCACCCTGAGGGCAACTCTTCCCTTCTCTCTCGTCTCGCCTCACTCTTTTTCATTTGACTCTTTCCTACAGTCACACTACTGCACAACTTTCACACGCGCCCTCAGGGTGAGGCCCTTCCATTGCACTTTGGTTGGGCTAGCTTCTGAGGGCGCACAAACCTAGCATAGGTACATAAAGACGCATACATTCATCCAAGCACTGGTTTATGCGTCCTGATATCGCCCAATGGACTACGGTCTGGGGTGGAAAATGGGGCGCCTCCGCCAGAAGAAACTAGTGAGGCAAACATCTAAGCAACAACAACATAAGCAACAACATACCAGACACTGCAATCGGGGATGAAGTGTCCCAGACTTCATTACCCTAGGACACAGTTTTTTTTAGTAGGTAAAGTGTTCTGTTCACTTCCTCCTTTACCAGTTATCCAGATACCCATTTACAATCAGTGGATCGAATCCAGTTCCGCTGCTGTTATAAACGTAAGCCCCACTGCCCTTTAGCATAGAGATTGGTTATATGCCTAGGTCTGCTAATTGAAGATAGAATATAAGGAAAAAATAAAGGAATGATTTTTTAAAGTTTCAATGTGGATAAAGATACGGTGAACTCAGAGTATTGAGAGTAATATGTGAAACAAACTCGTATGAGGACACATTGAATATGGAATACATAAATCAGGAGGATTCAAATAAACGGGAAATATAGATATCAGTAACATCTGTACCGACTAAAGATCTCACACACTGATGAATACCCATGTGGAACAAGGAGCCAGAATCCTGAACACTTTCTTCAGGAATACCCACTCTATAGGGAAATGAGATACCAGACCTGACTAGAAGGTTTGGTGCTGAGACAAAACCGTGGGGCAGCCGCTCCGATCTGGTGAAGACTACAGACATTGCAGATGTTGCATGACCAAAGATCCTGGACGCAAAGAAGGAAGAAGAAGATATATACCAGAATACAGATAATATGAACTATAAAAATCAGGAATCAAATAACATGAACTCAATATCCCCTAACACATCACCTGCATGAAGGTAAGATTGACGTGGCATGTATCCAGGAAACGCACCTCAACAATAATCACAAATTCTCAATCAGAGGATACCAGACCTTCCGTCTCGATAGAGAAGGCCACAAAGGAGGGGTCCTGATACTGACCAGAAATTGCATACCGAGTAGCGCGGTATCTGTCAATCACACCGGACAAGCAGAAATTGTAGGAGTTGACATAATGGCTCAAGAGACGAAGCTCCGCATTTTCAATCTGTACGGACCACCAAATAGAGACCTATCGCTCTCGAGTATGGAGGTCAGAGACTCCAACTGCATAGTAGTTGGTGATTTCAACAGCCACTCTGAGAGATGGGGATACTCTGACACAGACAGCAGAGGTGACGAAGTGGAAGATTGGGAGATAGATGCAAATCTCTCCCTAATCAATAGGCCGGAGGATAGCCCTAGCTTCTATTTAAGAACATGGCATACCACCTCGACTCCAGATTTGGCCTTCTCCACACAGGACATACACCATAAAATAGACCGCCAGGTGCTAAACCAACTGGCAGGTAGCGACCACAGGCCGATCAGGCTAACCATTGACATGGAAGTAGGCCCACAGGAAACAAAACCGCTCCCACGTTGGAATTACAAACGAGCCGACTGGGACAGATTTGCAATCCTGACAGATGGGCTGTGTGAAACCATCAACACACGAAACACCAAAATGAAGCCTATGGTGGAAAGCCTAAGCAAGGCAATAATGCAAGCCGCCACTGAAACCATCCCAAGAGGAGCTAGGAAAACTATAAGCCGTACTGGAATGATGAGTTGCAGAAAGTGGAAGATGCAGTTACAAATGCTAGGAACATGGCAGAGCGAGAAAAATCCATGGAGGCAAACATCGCCCTCAAAGCCGCCACGGCGAAATACAAACACACTCTCAAGTAAACAGCAAAAGAAAGCTGGAAAAATAAAACGGAAAGCCTAAACCTGGACAAAGACGGGAACAAGCTATGGAAGCTAGTCAGGGCCATGAATGACGAAACCCCGTCAAATAAACAAATTACTATCAAGCAGGGCGAGAACTTGATCACAGGTAAGAAAGCCGCAAACGCCTTTGTCGATCACTATACCAGAGCAAACCACATCGAGGTCCCTGCAGATAAGCATACAGACATTAGCGAAGAGCTAAAGGGGCACGAAAACATGAATACGGCACCTGAAGAGCACGTGATGGCCAAATTAACAATGCGCGAAATGGAAGAGGCTATGAGAACATTAAAGAAAAGGAAATCTCCCGGAAAAGACGGGATAACAAACGAAATGCTGATGGAGCTGGGCCAAACAGCGAAGAGGAAACTGCTATCGGTCCTGAACCAAAGCTGGAAAAGGGGAATTGTACCCCAGGCATGGAAAGACGCAATACTGGTACCAGTACCAAAAACAGGAAAGGACAAAACAGATCCAAATGGATACAGGCCCATCAGCCTACTGAGCTGTGTCGGCAAACTGATGGAACGGATGATAAACACCAGGCTGATGTGGCATCTGGAAGAAAAACGAATACTAATTCCACTAAAAGCCGGCTTTAGACAGCACAGATCCACTGAGGATCAGGTCATCCTCATAGCCCAGGAGATAGAAGATGCCTACCAGGCACAGAAACACACAGTAGCGGTTTGGGTGGATCTGGAAAAGGCATTTGACAAAGTCTGGAAAGACAGACTTAGAGTCAAGCTAAGAAGAAGTGATGTTTGTGGGAAAATGCACAAGTGGATCAACCACTACCTCAAACAAAGAACGGCCAGAGTCCAAGTACAAGGGCAGATGAGCAAAAAGGTGACACTCGAGCAGGGAGTACCCCAATGGGGAGTACTGTCACCCACATTCTTCCTGGTATATATTAACAATATTACAGAGAATATACCTAGAAGAGTCCATAGCTCAATGTTTGCAGACGATCTGGCTATGTGGACCTCTGAAAAGAATCTCACCATAGCAAGAAATCGGATGCAGACGGCCCTAACATCGCTGGAAGAGTGGGCAAACTCATGGCTGTTCAAAATAAACGAGGAGAAAACCACATGCACAATATTCTCGCTTTCATTAAAACCCCAAAATACCAAATTAAGTCTAAATGGCAAATTCCTGCAGCCAAACGACAACCCAACCTATCTGGGAGTCACATTTGATCGGCGCATGACATGGAAAAGTCAGATTGAGAGAAACCAAATGAAAGCCAGAGAAAGAATGGCAATCATGAGGAAACTTGCTGGCACAAGCTGGGGAGCAGACGAAGGCATACTAAAGAAACTGTACACTGGAAGAGTCAGACCAGTTCTCGAGTATGGCATTGCGGCATGGACAACAGCAGCGAAGGCGAACTTCGATAAAGTTAACAAACTTCAAAACCAAGCCATGAGAATTATAACAGGTGGCATGAAGTCAACGCCAATTGTAGAACTTGAAAAGATTACAAAACTGCAATCCATGACCGATAGAAGAGACTGCAGAGCCCAGCTGCAGTCAGAGAAACTCCGAAGACTGACCGACCATCCAATGCACCAGAGACTAAACAATTTGGGAAATGGGAAACTAAAGCGGAGAAACTTTGCAGAAATAGCCAAAGCAAAGATGCACGAAGATCCCATAAACGCACTAACAACACCAAAATCCATCACTACTCTACGAAAACCTACCTGGAGGCAGGATATATTTCCAGAGGTGGTAGAAAATATACCAGGTATTGGAAACAAAAACTGCCAGACTGAAAAAGAAAGGAGAAATACTACCCTAAGCTTTATATCGAAAAGCTACTGGACCCATGCATACACCGACGGTTCTGTAACAAACACAACACAGAACGGAGGGGCAGGAGCATTCCTCAACCTACCAAATGGCAGAAAAATAACACTGTCATTCGCTACTGGTAAGTACACAAGCAATTTCAGAGCGGAGGCAGAGGCACTGAGGGCGGCAGTGGAAGAAATGGTGGCACACAGTGAAAATGAAAGCCATATAGTCCTGCTTACAGATGCTCTGGCCGTAGTCACAGCGCTAAAAAGCCAGAAAAATACTGAGCTTAATGACTTAGGAGCAGCACTCTGCAAACTGTGCCAGCAGTCCGCACCAAAAAGGGTAGTGGTACAGTGGGTCCCATCACACTGCAACATCCAAGGCAACGAGGAGGCAGACAGACTGGCAAAAGAAGGTGCAAGACTACTCCAAACAGATACTAGTATGACGTACGAAGAGTCAAAACGGCTTATCAAAGCCAGATACATGACCAAATGGGAAACCGAACATACTGGTTACACCAAAAACGATGCCTATTACCAGTTGAACCGAAGAGAGCAGGTCGTTGTCTTCAGACTTCGCTCTGGCCACAATAGACTGAGGTACCACCTTTTCAACAAATTGAAGATAGGGTGTACCGATGAATGCCCGTGCGGTACTGGTAAAATGACCGCTGAACATCTGCTGCAGAACTGCTCGACATACGAGGATCAGAGAGAGCAGATGTGGCCATCACCAATGGAACTGCAAGACAAGCTCTATGGCAGTGGCGACAGCCTCAGGATGACCGCCGCTTTTTTCGAAAAAATAATGGTTACTGTCTGACTGCGTTCGCAGAAGAAGAAGAAGAAGAACTCAATATCATGAAAAAATGCAAGGAAAGTATAGACGACATGTTACAAATAATCGGAAATAAAAAGAAATCAGTATAGAATGAAAGGGAACTATACAAATTAGAAAATAGGAATCATAAAAAAACAGGATTCAAATAAGAGGAATCTTAAAGAAAACAGGACTCAAATAGCGTGGGCTAGTGGTAAGTGATACGGCTCACAACCAGAAGGTGCTGGGTTCGATCCCCATCACAGGTCCAGCCGTTACCCCGGGGTAGCAAACCCTTAGAAAATGCAGGAGGAAGCAGACCAATACATAAAATACATGCTGAAGTCAGATGCACTGGGCCGACAGGCACAATATAAAAGCCACTATGCACGCACACCGCCTTGGGGATAAGAGAAATAAGGCGAACGCAAGAAAAAAAATATTGTAATCTTAAAGAAAACAGGATTTAAGTAAGAGGAATCTTAAAGGAAACACTATTCAAATATTATTAAAATAATATGAACTATATATATATATCATGAAACAATGAAAGAGAACTAAAGACGACAGTATTCAAATAATACTACAAAAATATTAATGCAGATATTCGAAACTTTTGGTCAGGATTTAAATGTAATTTAACTTCTTCTTCCTCTTCTTCTTCTTCTTCTTCTTCTTCTTCTTCTTCTTCTTCTTCTTCTTCTTCTTCGTTCGTTCGTTCTCAATCTCCGGCTACTAAGCCATGATTAGGGCTTTAAAAGTAGCGGGATGCTGTCCGGAGAACGGAATGCGTTGTATCACTAGTTTACAGCTTGACTGCGATATTTGCTCCTTTTGGTCCGACACATCTGTCTTCAGCAGGATTTATGCTCAATTATAGCTTCTTCTCTTTATTCGAATGAGGAGAAATTCAAAAAACTGAAACACACATACACTATGCAGCGAATATGAAAATATATTATGTTTCTTCTTCGATCAACTGATGCTGTGCTTCTAGTCCGGTGAGGTTCACGATCAAATGATGCTATTCTTCTAGTCCGGTGAGGTTCATCATCAACTGATGCTATTCCTCTAGTCCGGTGAGGTTCACCATCAACTGATGCTATTCTTCTAGTCCGGTGAGGTTCACCATCAACTGATGCTATTCTTCTAGTCCGGTGAGGCTCACGATCAACTGATGCTATTCTTCTAGCCCGGTGAGGTTCACCATCAACTGATGCTATTCTTCTAGTCCGGTGAGGTTCACGATCAACTGATGTTATTCTTCTAGTCTGGTCAGGTTCACGATCAACTGATGCTGTGTTTCTAGTCCAGTAAGGTTCACGATCAACTGATGCTATTCTTCTAGCCCGGTGAGCTTCGCGATCAACTGATGTTATTCTTCTGGTCCGGTGAGCTTCACGATCAACTGATGCTATTCTTCTAGCCCGGTTAGCTTCACGTTTAACTGATGCTGTGCGTCTAGTCAGGTGAGGTTCACGAAGGAGACTACGTTTCAGTTCTTTCATATGATGTGACGTACTGGAAAGTACAGGAAGAGGAAATGTTCAAATTGTCATCTTTACACCCGGTCTGTCCAGGGAAGGTTCATCGAATTATCTTACCTAACAAGAGGGGGTGATGGTTGCGACTGTTTTTTCAGTCATTGACCAAACCAGAAATATAAGAGAATAACCAATTCTATTTGCGTCTGCATTTCATCAAAACAGGAAGTAGATAACACATTTTAAGTAGTCAGTCAAACTTAACCGAAAAGATAAATAATCATCTGATCCCAGCTCCCCACACCACGTTTAAGAAGAAGTAGTCGATAAAACAAGTTTATATCTCAAGATTACGCACCAAAATTGTAACAGGCAAGATCGTACTAGATACATAATAAGGCAAACAGAATATATATTCTGAAGCAGAGAAAGAGAAAAGAGACAAAGGCGCAGACAGTTGGAGACAGCAATCTCAGGAACAGGAATCTTATTAGTTCAATTTGAAGACGCAACTCGATAAAGAAGGGGCCTTTTGTTTTCTCGTCTTACATAATTTATTATGTTGTCTCCCTTTCGGATTTCCATAGTCGTTCGTTCTGTCGGCCAGCATGACAAATGATTCGCTTGAAAAAAAAATTGGGGAAAAGATAGGAGGACAGAAGCAAAAAAAGTATTTTTGTTGTAGCTATTTTTAATATATAAAGATATAGAGAATTAAAGACCAAAAAAAATAAAAAAGATGTCGAGACACAGATGGGAGAATGTCGTAAAGAAACAGTAGGGTCACAGCGAACACAAACTCAGACAAATTAATTAATTAAATGATAGAAAGACTTGTAAATCAAAGTCCCTATAAGAGGAATGCATAAATTGAGTGTGAGAAAAGATATGAGAATAAAGAGGGAGAGGCGGAGAGAAGACGAGAGAGAGAGAGAGAGAGAGAGAGAGACGGTATCAAGCATATGGAGCAGAAATATGATCACAAATATATCTTTTTCGCGTCTGTTGTTTTTATAAATTGACATCACTATTATGTTCCTGCCTCATGACGTAAACCAGTGCTCTTCAACGTAGGCGCTAGCACAAATTGGTGGGTGATTTTATCTTTGAGGTGGACGGTAGCAGAATAACTACCTTCTGTATTAAACAGATATTATTATTTCTATTATTGTGATAATGCAGAGGCTACACAACCTATGAAACTATGGCAGAATACCAGAAAACCAACAAAAGTGAAAATTTTTAGAACCTATGTTTTTCCTGTTGCTGCATATGGATGTGAATCATGGATAGTTACCCAAACCTCAAGGAAGAGAATCGAGTCCTTCGGATTGAAATGTTATAAAAAGGTTCTCAGAATATCATGAACGTAAAAAGAAGAAAAATGCAGACATTTGGCAAGACTTGGCCTTAAGAGAACTGGTTCACAAATTCTACTACGAACAGAACATTGAAACACTTTGGCTACATCATAAGACACAACGGTCATGAGAGAACGGTAATGGAAGCTTTGGTGCAGGGCAGGAGAGCAGAGGCAGACTAAGAAGGCGACGGAACCCCAATGTCAAGGAATGCTTGGGCATGACTCTGATAGCAGGCTGGAGATTTGACAACAGATCGAATTTCTTTCAGGAGGGATGTCATGAGAGAGACCTTCTGCTAATGACACGCCACATGATGATGATGCTGTATTACAAATATCCAAAATATACAAACTGTGTGGGCGATCACGTAATGTTCTTCAATTTAGATTTCAGTGGGTTGTAAGGAAAATTTACTCTCAGGAAAGTTTTAAAAGTGGGTGCCAGGTATAAACAGGTGGACAAGCCCTGACGTCGACGGTCATCTGTTCCCACATATACTAGTTGTGTAAGAACTTCAGAAAATGGGAAAATAATTGTTGTCTTATCCAGTTTGTTATGGCATACCTCGTCCGTCTTCTCTGTCTTCCTCTACTGACTCTCTTATTGTCGACCTTTCCCAAGAACAAAAAGTTGCCGACTTCAACCCCATTCACCCACACCCACACCCACCCCCGCCACCCGACGCCCCCACAGTAAGATCATCTGGTGTGGTTTGTTACATCTTTTGTTCTCTTTGTTTTCCACGTCAGACGTCGCTCCATCGTAATACCTAAATAGTTCGGGTTTCCATCTAGCTGCATATTTTTTTTCAATTTAGCTTTAATTTAATCTCTGCAGGTGTAGTTTTTTCTTTTTCTTTTGCGAGAGTGAGAGAGGGAGTGAGTGTGTGAGAGAGAAAGAGAGAGAGATGATCTTATATGCGGTTTTTCTTCTCATTCATCTTCATTAACCAACCTTGCCTTGACCCACTTATACAATGAGGTAGAGCATGCTGCATCCGAATTCTTGCTGATGCGATGTTTTCTTCAGACATCCGCAAAGCTAAATCATCTACAAAAACAGAGCGGTGTGCACTTTTGGCGGGTATTCTCTGACACATCATCTGTATACGCGAGGAACAATGGGTGTCATGATGACTTCCTCCTGGGACACGCCCTGCTATTATGCCATCTTTCTGCTAGTCTGTCCTTGAACTTGAACTTTGGTGGTTCTGTTGTATGTGGTTGTGAGTGGTTGATCCATGTGTACATTTCCCCACAAACTTGACTTCTTCGAAACCTGATTTTCATTGTTATTCATTCTTCCTACACTTCATAAAAGATTGTTCAAAATACGCGCAAACCACTAGAGAATGTTAGTTTTCTTTGAAAATTTCTTCAATTTCCTGTGACGATCTAATCATCAGTTTATTGCTGCGGTCTGAATCGAGGGTTCGAGATGTTTTTCTTCAAATTGCTAAATCAGTCTTAATTTTTTTTCTTCGCAATTCGTTCTGAAAAGGACATTTGTGACGAAGTGTTGGTGTTGTAGTTTACTGCAAGGCTGTGATATATGTGCCTTTCGGCTCCACACCTCCGATTTCAGCATAGCATTTTCGGGGATCTGGTTTGTCTTCCCGCTACGATCCCTTATCTCTTAGTCCGGCTGCTTGGTTGCATGGTTGCCTCCGTCACTAGGAGGCGAGAAATGGTCACTGACGCTGATTTAAAAATCCAGCTGGCTTCTAAGAGCTCATTCACTGCTGCATATATATGGTAAGCTTCATAAGTTGTGCTACACTTTTAAGTAAACTGATATGTCTGTAGCCATTTGAATTTGTCGTCTTTATCTTTTTTTCGTAATTGGCTATGACCTCATTCCATGCACGTGGTACAATTCCCGATTTCCAACTGCAGATTAGGACTAACAAGAGCTTCGTTTGTGCGCTTGACATAGATTTATGAACATTTAATTTGATATTCCCTTCTTTTCTGTTGATTTTTATTTCTTTAAGGATCTCAGTGCGACTACCGTTTTATAGTTAGTTTTCTTTCCACATGCCATTAAGCGTTTTATTTGTTGTTAAATATACTATATTGTGCTTCTATGCTGCAATATATCTGTTGTTTGGGAATTTTGGTTCATAAATAATGTGTTGTTATGGGGGATTTTGGTTTCTAAGTAATGTGTTGTTTTTTTATGGTGTAGAGACTTTCTCGTAGTTAGCACTAGCATAGTATTCAGTAAATTCAGATCATTCGTTATTCAGGGCTCTAACTATTTCCCAAGTCGTGCTTCGTTCTTTATCTAGGTTGGGAGTTTCTATATTTGTTTCCAGCTGTCTTTTGGAGTCTGACTATGTTCTTCTTGTATTTTGCATTGAAAGCCTTGCAAGTGTTGTTTGCTTCTGCATGTTTCTAGCATTTCATAATTCATCCTGAAGCTTTTGTAATTCGTCAATCCAATACGGTTTTATAATTCATTCAATCCAGCTGGGAATATAATTCTTTAATACAGCACGGTTCATAATTCTTCAGTCCAGTACGGCTTATAATTCATCAATACAGTACGGCTTATAATTCTTCAATCCAGTACTATTTATAATGCTTCACCACAGATCTTGTAGTAGTCTTAGTTGCTGCTCACAAGATAGCTTTAACATTGCTGTATACAATTATTTTGATACTGTTGTTTCGCTTGTTGATGGTCCTGCAACCCTTTGCCTGTGGCCGATGGAAGAACTGTCCCAGTCAGTTCATAAACGAAGCAATCTTTATGTTTATGAGAACGCACCCCCTAGTTACTGCCTACTTGATTGGCCTGCTGCCAATTTCTTCTAGATAGACCAAGACATCAACTATTTTGCATAGTGGATGTCCCAAAGAGAGAAAGGTAGACGAGAAGTGACGGTCAAATGTCACGTTCAGAACTGAGTTCCTCATTCGGCCTATTTATTAGGTTAAGTTGTCGATATATTTCTCAGAGCCCCACTTGATCACATCTTCTGTCTGTGTCTGTATATCCCCATCTTTCCAAAGGACTAGGCAGTTGGAGCAATTTATTTCACTATCCCTACTAGAAGGAGAAATCTTTGGATGGTAGACCATACAGGTTATGTATATATATATATATATATATATATATATATATATATATATATACATATATATATATATATATATATATTTATATATACACACACACGCGCGCGCGCACACACACACACACACACACACGCCCTCACACACACACGCGCACTCACACACATACTCACACACACACACACGCGCACTCACACACACACACACACGCACCAGAGACATTAAGTCATTAAGTAACAGCAATTTTATTACTAATAATTTTACTAAAGTGCGAACCAGATATTTTGCGACATAGTCACTTTGCTTGGCACCACACTTTATCAATCTGTCCACTAATTCGTTAATGCCCTCTAGAAAAAATGATTTTGGTGTGACCTTTAACAAATTGTGCACCTCTTCCATCATCTCGTTGTCAGCTGCCTCAGGATCCATCTGCTACACAATTTCTTATAAGGGAAAATATCGTGGACAATTTTGTGAGCCAAGCCATGACGCCTGTTACAATCTACGACTATTTCATTAATAGTCATTCACCTGTTGCCACTGACTAGCTGGTCGATCTGCTGTTTCACCGTGTCAGTTGCCACGCTTGCTGGTCTCTGCCACCCCGGTTCTTCAATGTTTTTATTTTTTATTTTTTATTTTGTTTGCGTTCGCTTATTTCTCTAATCCTCAAGGAAGTGTGCGTTAAATTGTGGTTTTCATTTTTCGCCGGTCGGCCCAGTGCATCCGACTTCAGCATGCATTTTATGTAAGGGCCTGCTTCCTCCTGAATTTTCTAAGGTTTTGCTTCCCCTGGGTAACGGCCGGTGCTGTGGTGGGGATCGAACCAAGCACCTTCTGGTTGTGAGCCGTGTCACTTAACCACCAGCCCACGCCGTCCCCAATACCCCGGTTCTTCAATTACGTTTATTTCTTCCGTTTTGAAATCTTTCTATCCATTCATACACTCTCCTCTGACTCAAACAACCGTCTTAACACTGAACCTCCTTTCTTCTGTAGATATCAAAACGTTCAACACACTCCGACGGCAAAAAAATATGGCTGACGTGTCAACATCTTCGCTTGCGACTGGCAACCATTATTAATCCGCTTTCCCATGAGGTGGAAAGGAAAGCGTGTATTCTGTCTGCTGTGTCTTGTCGATATGCTTTGCGTGTCTCTTATCCCGGTACATTCAATCCCTCATCTTCGTTTGTGATTGATGCTGTCACTATGTTTCTCTTTTAGTGACTTATTGTATCATGGTTCCACGCCATTTATACAGAGCCATGAAGCAATTAGTAGCACTCCCCACTCACCTTTGTGCTTTGTCTTACATTACTCCTCCTTACATTGCTCTTTATTACATTACTCCTCCTTACATTGCTCTTTCTTACATTACTCTTCCTTACGTTTCTTTGTAGTACATTACTCTTTCATACATTACTCTTCCGTAAAATATTCTTCCTTATGTTGCCCTTTCTCACAATGCTCTTTCTTACAATGCTTTTTCTTACAATGCTCTTTCTTACATTGCTTTTTCTTACACTGTTCTTTCTTACATTGCTCTTTTTAGTATTACTTTTTCTTGCATTACACTTTCTTACATTGCTATTTCTTGCTCTTTCTTACCTTGCTCTTTCCTACAATATTCTTTCGTGCATTGCTCTTTCTTGCATTACTATTTCTTGCTCTTTTTTACATTCCTCTTTCTTACAATACTCTTTCTTACATTGCCCTTTTTTACAATGCTCTTTCTTGTGTTTCTCTTTCTTGCATTTATATTTCTTGCTCTTTCTTACATTGCTCTTTCTTACATTGTACTTTCTTACAATGCTCTTTCTTACATTGCCCTTTCTGACAATGCTCTTTCTTACATTGCTCTTTCTTGCATTGGCCTTTCTTACATTGCCCTTTCTTACAGTGCTCTTTCTTACATTGCCCTTTCTTACAGTGCTCTTTCTTACATTGCCCTTTCTTACAGTGCTCTTTCTTACATTGCTCTTTCTTACAATGCTCTTTCTTACATTGCCCTTTCTTACATTGCCCTTTCTTACATTGCCCTTTCTTTCATTCTTCATTTCTAAATTGTTCTTTCTGATATTGCTCTTTCCAATTTCCTAATCTTGTTATCACTGGACCCTTGACTGATGACTGTCGAAGCAGTCAAGAAATACCACTTCTGCTGACTTCGTTAGAACAGCATCACAATCTCTCCACTTTTCTAGATCTGAGGCAACACTTTGAAAGGTCCCCCAGCGCTGGTTCATAATCTTCATATCGACTTGTAGAAGTCTACTAAAAATCTATTCATTTCACCCAGAATTTTTTTTGGTATCGACATCTCATTCGCCTTTCTTCTTCAGCACATATCATTTGTTGGATATAGATTAGGTGCATTTCTAAAACTTTGCTCGGGTCATATAACGTAATTCAAAATCCTGCTGGCTCTACAGCTCTTAGAAGGTGAAGTTGTCGATGTTATCAGCTTACATGAACTGGTTTTTTTTATTGGTTTCACATGGTATTCGCTGATATCAAAGAGTCCAAGAATATCTTGCGAGTTTCTTGGGGAAGAAAATTATAGAGCCTAGAAATGTTGAGAAATTACACAAAAATATTCTAGAATTTTGAAAAGATGTTAGATTATGTCTGGTTGTACTCTGACACAAAATGGTTGTGGAATGAACGTTGCATTCTATTTATTTTCTTTTAAGTGTCGGAATTGTCTTTTTACTACTCACGCAATTTGTCTTTTCCGCAAGAGTGATTACTTTTCAAACAACGTAATGTGTGCTTACAGTCAATCCTTTTAGATTTAATAAAAAGTGGATTGGATGTAAGCAAGCAAACGTGATTCTATTAGCTGTAGATGTACATTTATATTTTGAAAACTGCCAAAAATCCTTAAAGGCGGACATTTCAACATTTCTAAACAGTGAAAGAATGTCTAGGCTCTTACTTCGTACTTCGTGTATTCATTCATTAAAGTGTCATCCCACTGCGGCTCTGGATTTGTACAGCAGAGAAATACATACCGCTTGGCTGCACACTCCAGGCGCAGAGAACTGGATATGGTTTTAAAATTAATCCAAGATAATACAAACAAACTGAGGTTGTTACAATGGTTCGAGCCAGCTACCCCCGATTAGGAGACTGGCTTGTTTTTTAACCTCTCGGTCAATTACAGCTGCTGTAAAAGTGTGTTACAACCAGACCCCATTAATCCGAACAACCGGAGAGTTGGGAAGAATGTATATTTAGTTTGCCTATTGAATTTGTTTGGCCATTGTTTAGGATATGCTCCTTCTAGTTTTATAAAATAATTAAAGGAAAGGCACTGAGCAAACGGATGGTGGACTCTCTCAAAGCCCCGTGGGCTGGCAAAGTTGGCAGACCGCTAGGCATTCGGTCCCAACGGGACATTGCACTGGGCTGACTGTATGAGCTTGACGTTGCACTGTTCTATGGGTGCCAAACTCGACATTCTATTTAGCTGAGTGCGTCCAATGCGGCATTTCGCGTCCTGGCGCGCGCCCCATGCTTTTTTTTAAAAACTGGAACACGGAGGAACTGACTGACACGGTACCATCTCAAGGCCCCGTGGGTTGTGTAGGTGGAAGCCATCAGGGCCCTGCTACCAGCTCAGCATTGCACTGCATTGCACAGAATAGAATGTGTGCAACAGCTCAGCATTGTACAGAATAAAATGTGTGCAACAGCTCAGCATTGTACAGAATAGAATGTGTGCAACAGCTCAGCATTGTACAGAATAGAATGTGTGCAACAGCTCAGCATTGTACAGAATAGAATGTGTGCAACAGCTCAGCATTGAAGGGAGCAGAGAATGTCCACCTCAGCATTGTACATACAGAGCAGAGAATGTCAACTCAGCATTGTACATAGCAGAGAATGTCCAACTCAGAATTTTGTACAGAGCAGAGAATGTCCAACTCAGCATTGTACATACAGAGCAGAGAATGTCCAACTCAGCATTATACAGAGCAGAGAATGTCCAACTCAGCAATGCACAGAGCAGAAAATGTCCAACTCAGCTTCGTACAGAGCAGTGTGACCTCAACTCGGCATTGCTTGGCGAGAATCATGTCCCCTTGCCCTGTTCCAAAACTGATGCCCCGTATTTCAGTGGAGAATGTAGGTCCGACAGGGCTTCAAAGAATTGTTTTAGCTCGGACTCGACATTGCACATCGTCGAATACATCACGCTCCTCTCTGTGGTCGGGACGGAACCAGATTCATTTCTAGTGTCTGGCCACGATGAAAAAGAAATCCACAAGACGATACCTTTCCCCCCCCCCCTCCCTCACTCCCGAAGCACTATCAACTAGAATCCCTAATAGATAATCGCTCAGAGAAACCGGCTAATAATAATATAATAATCAGAATCCAGTGTTAATAATGTTATGTTTTGTTCTGTGTGATGTTGTTTTGTAGTAGTTTTTTTCTTAAATTTGTAATTTATTCAACGTATTTGAGTATATGCTGTTGGTGATTACCTTATCCTGCCAAGTTATTCGATCCTTCGCCAACAAAGTTGAAAGATTACCTTATCCTGCCAAGTTATTCGATCCTTCGCCAACAAAGTTGAAAGATTACCTTATCCTGCCAAGTTATTCGATCCTTCGCCAACAAAGTTGAAAGATTACCTTATCCTGCCAAGTTATTCGATCCCTCGCCAACAAAGTTGAAAGATTACCTTATCCTGCCAAGTTATTCGATCCCTCGCCAACAAAGTTGAAAGATTACCTTATCCTGCCAAGTTATTCGATCCCTCGCCAACAAAGTTGAAAGATTACCTTATCCTGCCAAGTTATTCGATCCTTCGCCAACAAAGTTGAAAGATTACCTTATCCTGCCAAGTTATTCGATCCCTCGCCAACAAAGTTGAAAGATTACCTTATCCTGCCAAGTTATTCGATCCCTCGCCAGCAAAGTTGAAAGATTACCTTATCCTGCCAAGTTATTCGATCCCTCGCCAACAAAGTTGAAAGATTACCTTATCCTGCCAAGTTATTCGATCCCTCGCCAACAAAGTTGAAAGATTACCTTATCCTGCCAAGTTATTCGATCCTTCGCCAACAAAGTTGAAGGATTACCTTATCCTGCCAAGTTATTCGATCCTTCGCCAACAAAGTTGAAAGATTACCTTATCCTTCCAAGTTATTCGATCCTTCGCCAACAAAGTTGAAGGATTACCTTATCCTGCCACGTTATTCGATCCTTCGCCAACAAAGTTGAAGGATTAGCTTATCTTGCCAAGTTATTCGATCCCTCGCCAACAAAGTTGAAAGATTACCTTATCCTGCCAAGTTATTCGATCCTTCGCCAACAAAGTTGAAGGATTACCTTATCCTTCCAAGTTATTCGATCCTTCGCCAACAAAGTTGAAGGATTAGCTTATCCTGCCAAGTTATTCGATCCCTCGCCAACAAAGTTGAAAGATTACCTTATCCTGCCAAGTTATTCGATCCCTCGCCAGCAAAGTTGAAAGATTACCTTATCCTGCCAAGTTATTCGATCCTTCGCCAACAAAGTTGAAGGATTACCTTATCCTGCCAAGTTATTCGATCCCTCGCCAACAAAGTTGAAAGATTACCTTATCCTGCCAAGTTATTCGATCCCTCGCCAACAAAGTTGAAAGATTACCTTATCCTGCCAAGTTATTCGATCCCTCGCCAACAAAGTTGAAAGATTACCTTATCCTGCCAAGTTATTCGATCCCTCGCCAACAAAGTTGAAAGATTACCTTATCCTGCCAAGTTATTCGATCCCTCGCCAACAAAGTTGAAAGATTACCTTATCCTGCCAAGTTATTCGATCCCTCGCCAACAAAGTTGAAAGATTACCTTATCCTGCCAAGTTATTCGATCCCTCGCCAACAAAGTTGAAAGATTACCTTATCCTGCCAAGTTATTCGATCCCTCGCCAACAAAGTTGAAAGATTACCTTATCCTGCCAAGTTATTCGATCCCTCGCCAACAAAGTTGAAAGATTACCTTATCCTGCCAAGTTATTCGATCCCTCGCCAACAAAGTTGAAAGATTACCTTATCCTGCCAAGTTATTCGATCCCTCGCCAACAAAGCTGAAGGTGATGTTGCTGTAGAGTCCGGTAATACCATTCTCTCCTTCTGTGGTGAGTTCTAGAGAAATCAGCAGTGTGTTTTGCACTGTCGTACTGACAGCAATAGACTGGAGAAGAAATGTGTGAAACAGCTACATAGAATACAGTCGATGACCCAGTTTCGTTTTGGCATTTCATGCACGTCTTAGCCTTTCTTATATTTTTAGACAGGCAGTCTCAAAGCTGTCGTCATAGAGTGGTCCTTGAGATAATGTTTACGTCGCACAAGAACCTTGCATACACATTTTTATATTTGTTACTCAACCTATGGTGGTTGATTCACTTATTGATTCGCATTTTCGTTCCAAATGAAGCATGAGGTTCCCACTACAACTGGCTACTTAAAGGAAGTCTGTATTCGAGTATTTGCATTGGCGGATTCTTCGTCTTCGACGTTGGTCCTGAAACTAACGTTTCTGATGTTGCGTTGTAGTTTACAGCGAAGCTGCGGTTTCTGCGCCTTTCAAACTGATACTTCCGGTTTCAGCGTGGCATAATTGGAATCAGGTTTCCCCTCGCTCTTTGATTCTTTTTTTCTTAGCTAGCCTGGATGGGTGCAGTGTGTTTTCAGGGACGCAAATTATAGGTGAAATAGACTCTTGATCAAGCAATAAGTCAGCAAGAAGTCGGCTATGAGTCGCTGGCTGCTGTCAGCTCATTCACTGCTGCGGCTTTTTTCGGCACTGATGGTCTCATACCAATGATGTTACACAGCTAAGTAGTTAGACACATTTTTAGTCGCCTTTTACAACATGCTTTCATAGTTACAGTTATCTTCATCTTATTGGTCAATCCTAAGACTAGCTGTAAGGTTGCCTGAACATGTCTCTCCGCTTGACCATATCCTCTGGTTGATCAGTTCTAAGACTGACTATAAGATTGCCTGAACATGTCTCTCCGCTTGACCATATCCTCTGGTTGATCAGTTCTAAGACTGACTATAAGATTGCCTGAACATGTCTCTCCGCTTGACCATATCCTCTGGTTGATCAGTTCTAAGACTGACTATAAGATTGCCTGAACATGTCTCTCCGCTTGACCATATCCTCTGGTTGATCAGTTCTAAGACTGACTATAAGATTGTCTGAACATGTCTCTCCGCTTGACCATATCCGCT
This sequence comes from Ariolimax columbianus, assembly GCA_036924085.1. NCBI lineage: Eukaryota > Metazoa > Mollusca > Gastropoda > Stylommatophora > Arionidae > Ariolimax > Ariolimax columbianus. Next base: position 47,400,018 of record JAVGWX010000004.1, read on the forward strand.
GGTTGATCAGTTCTAAGACTGACTGTAAGGTTGTCTGAACATGTCTCTCCGCTAGAACCAATCCTCTGCAGTTTTCTTCACTTCAGCATTGGTACGTACTTTAATATCTCTGTATGCTTGAGATGTAAAAGCGAGCCTTGGTCGCCGTCTTCCTTTTTTCCCTTGGATCTTTCCATCATATATCTTCTGTAGATGACTTTGATGTCGCATATTGTGTCTAAGCCAGCTTAATCTTTGTTTCTCTATCATTTTCAATATTTCTCTTTGCGCACCAAGCTTAATTAGGATATTGTCATCTTCTGTCTGGCCCACTCACTCTTTCCATTTTACGGTAGCACCACATTTCAAACGTTTTTCAAGTTTTTTTCATCCTTCTATGTTATAGTACCCGTTTCAGTCCCATACAGTGCCCTTAACTATGTATGACTAGCTATTATACTTTTGTCCAGTTCTGTCATCTTGTTCTTTGAGTTTCGCAACGTTTATTTTTCTCTTTAAGCCTTTTTTTTTGTGCTATGCACCATGTTATAATTCCTGCAAATATTTGTAACCTACAAGGCATCAGTGTCGCCACCAAATTAAAAGAACTGTCTGCGTAGGCTGTACAGGGACAGGTGTCAGGTCGAAGTGCTTAATTCTGAAATATTTAGAACTACTAATACTTGAGCATTAATACACTTCTGCAAATGGATCAGATAAGATGGATAGGTTATGTTGTTTGCATGCCAGAGAGAGAGAGAGAGAGAGGGAGGGAGAAAGAGAGGGAGAGAGAGGGAGAGAGAGGGAGAGAGAAGAGGGAGAGAAAGAGGGAGAGAGAGGGAGAGATGAGATGGGGAGAGAAAGAGGGAGAGAGAAGGAGACAGAGGAAGAGAGGAGAGGGAGAGAGAGGGAGTGAGAGCGGGAGAGAGAGAGGGGGCGAGAGAGGGAGAGAGAGAGGGAAAGAGAGAAAGGGAGAGAGAGAAAGGGAGAGAGAGATAGCGTACATCCCCAAGCAGCTGTTATATGGTGAACTCAAAACAGGAAGATGCTCACCAGGAGGGCAGAAGAAACGCTAGAGACTCATTGAAAGTGTCTCAGAAATGCTTCATTATAGATGTCACCTCCAAAGAGAGTTTTTGCGCAAGACCGTACCTCCTAGCGAGCTAGTATCACTGAAGGTGCTCAAATCACAGAGAGTACAGTCATAGTGGAGACACAGCAAAATCGTGTAAAAAACAAACTCACGACGATCCCAAAGCCGTACCATGCATGTATGTCTTGACTGTAGCAGGATATGCCGTTCCAGGATTGGTCTTTACAGCCATCAACAAACACATTTCACAGCAATAGTCTGATGCTGTCACCAGCTTCGCTTGCGATTGACAACTATTATTACTGTTATTATTATTATTATTACATTTGTAACGAGGTGTACAAATATTTATATATTAAAAGTCAAAACATATCATTTGACAATTGTCCATTTTATAAATCAAATAATTGTACTCTCAATATCTATATAAATAATTATTAGTACTCGGCAGTTATAGTCCGATGCTTAACCAAGAGCTAGAGCTACTTGAAATACTTTGAATACTGGTATTCAAGCAGGTTGGCTGCCTGCTGCCAGGTAGCCTAAGTTATTATTTACAGGTTCTTTCTGCGATTCTACTTCTTGCGGCTCACTAGGTCCGAGGGAAGGTAGCGTTTTAATTTCATTCCTTTTTGTTAATTTTTGCCCGGACAGTCGCTGAGTGTTTTCGTTTAGATTTTCGACTGTCAAAGTTTTTTTATACACCCACAGTGAGTAAATGAGGCATCTCGGTTTATCGTCCGACATCCCTTGGAACGAGGGGGGGGGGGAGGGGAAACATAGGAAAGGTTTGGACTGTGTCCAAGCCATGTAATGTGCGACCAAGTCACGTAGCGTAAGACCAGGCTATCTAACGTGAAACTAGGTCATGTAACGTGAAAATAGACAATGTAACGTGAGACTAGATAATGTATCGGGAGACTTGACCATGTAAGGTGGGAGTAGACCATGTAACATGAGACTAGGCCATGTAACGTGAGACTAGACCATGTGAGGTGAGACTAAACCATGTAAGGTGAGACTAGACCACGTAAGGTTGAACTAGGCTATGTAACATGAGACTAGCTAATGTAAAGTGAGACTAGACTATGTAACGTGAGAGTAGACCATCTAATGTGAGACTAGGCCATGAAAGGTGAGACTAGACCATGTAACGTGAGAGTAGACCATGCAACGTGAGACTAAACCATGTAAGGTGAGACTAGGCTATGTAACGTGAGAGTAGACCATCTAATGTGAGACTAGGCCATGAAAGGTGAGGCTGGACCATGTAACGTGAGAGTAGACCATTAAAGGTGAGACTAGACCATGTAGGGTGAGACTAGGCCATGTAACGTGAGACTAGACCATGTAAGATGAGACTAGGCCATGAAAGGTTAGACTGGACCATGTAAGGTGAGACTAGGCCATGTAAGGTGAGACTAGACCATGAAAGGTGAGGCTGGACCATGTAACATAACTTAACTGAACGTCTTTATACTGGTTTAGAAGACATATGTATATATATATATATATATAAAATAATTGGTTCTCTAACTTTGTCCAAGGCGCTGGTACTTCGTTGCTCTATTTATCTGTACTGTTCCCCATCTTTCACTTGTCCTTCCTTTTTTATGTGTGCCTATAACAAGGAGGTACGAGATTGTATTTCCTGCCTACATCTTCTGTGAACTATTCTTAATCTGTCAGATTAGCGGACTTCTTTTATCAATTTTCCTGTACGCCATATCACTACGCATGTACGTTGTTTTTCCATTTGACAGGCCAGCAGGGAGCCAGCTGGGCTTATTCTGTAAGATCAATAACTCAAATGTTTCTTCTGTCATCGCCGTTTGTTTCCCGGGCTGAATGTCTGTCGATACAGTCTCACGTAGACAGTAACCATTCGGTGTGGTTATGCTGAGAGATTTCGCCGTGTCTACCTTCTAGTAAAGGGGACTGCCGTTGTGGTTTCCGGTAGGGATCTGCGCGATACAATAATAGTAGGCACTGATACAATGACAACATGTCTCATACTGTGAATGATATTATTGGATAATCAAGCCACTGTCGCACTGAGAACATGCCATATAGGGTGACTAATGGCGTGGTATAACCAATGAATTGTCACACTCAGAGCAGGTCACATAATGTCATTAATCGTGTGGTATAATTATAGAATTGTCACACTCAGAGCAGGTCACATAATGTGACTAATGGTGTGGTATAACCAATGAATGTGTCACACTCAGAGCAGGTGACATAATGTAACTAAGGTTAAGGTATAACCAATAAATTCTCACACTGAGAGTATGTTACATAAAGTCACTATTAGCATGGTCTAACCAAGGAATTGTCACACTCAGAGTAGGTCACATAAGGTGACTAATGGTAAGGTCTATTCCAGCAAGAGTAGACGGTTCTTATACGAAAAGTCTTCCATACCACAATATTTGTACATGCCAAAAGCCTGCTGAGTGTGGAATAGCCTTCTGAGTGTGAACGTAAGAACTAGCAACAACACCCCTTTAGAATGACAGAAACTATAGAAGAGTAGATAAACAGTTCTATCCGGAGGCGACAACGAAGAGAGTCGTGTCCCTCTATTATTGTCAATGTTACATCCTAAACACAATACGTCGTGTACATTTTCAATACAGTAACTACAAAAGCAGTCGCGTAGATACTCTCTACATTATACTGAATAAAACTACAGTGAATCACTGACCACAATAAAATATATGGAAATAAGAAGGCATAAGGACTTGGTAAAGACGGCATTTAGAAGAAATATAGAGAATTACCTGGAAACTGAACTGACAAGGTCGCCGCGCGGGTTGGGCAGCCTTCTCGTCTATTAAAACGGTCCTGGACAGCTGCTATGACCAGGACCTACGAGCATCCCTCTTTCTTCAATGCCACTGTACTCCCCGCGATGTGCTACGGTGCTGAGACGTGGACACTAACAATATCACTAGAGTGAAAATTGAGAGTGACCCAGGCGTCCCTTGAGAGACGTCTGGTAGGAATCAGTCTCCGGCCCAACATATGCAAGGTCTCCACAATTCTGACATAAGACGATTACCCTGGTAAATGATGCGGTAATCTATGCAGACAAGGCGAAACAATGGTCGATGGAGCACAGCGACATTGACAGCAGTCTGGTACCCCCGAAGTAAGAAGAGTCCGCGTGGAAGACCTCCAATGCGTTGGTCAGACTTCCTTGCTGTACGCTGCAACATCTGAGATGCCTCTAGAGGACCACTTACCCATTACTAGACTTCCGTGGCACAAGACAGGGTCTGCTGGAGACAAAGTTGGGACACGCAGCTACACTGAGGAAATTGTCATCAAGATCAGGGTAGAAGATATTAAAGTTACGAGGGTCCGTAAGAGAAGCAATGAATAGTAACACTGTGACATGTCATGCATGTCGGAAGAGGGGACTGATGAGGGTTGGTAATGGGGCTAGCTACCCTATCCTATAGAACATGTAAGCTACAGTCGTGCCTCAACTGGTATAAACATATTAACGTTTGATGATTTGACAAGTATTCGTTGCCGACCTGTTCTCTACAGGGAGCGCAACATATATTGATTGATTGACTGATTGGTTTTATAAAAGAAAAAAAGTAATCACCAAGACAATCTCACAGACAATTGAAAAAGAGAATATTGACGGTCTGATCGACAGAGCTGGTATATTCAACTCCTTGTGGAGAATATATGAAGTGACAATATTCAGACTACATCCAGGTCAGTGCGGACTCTATGTGCTCACTAATTTTAAAATTTGATACACAGACTTGTTGACATGTGAGTTGAGCGGAGAGAGTGTGTAGAGTTCACGAAAGGAACCGAGTGACAGCATGGCTACCTCCAAGCCAGATGTGGGACAAGCTGATGGGACTAGGTATGCCGAAGAAAGACCGTAAGGTTTGTAAGGGATATCAATGTCTTTATTTTAGGGATAAACTGTATGGTCTGGGGAGGAGGCTGAGACTGGCAGCCATGGGAAGATTATTTGAGAGCAAGCGAAGAAAAATTTAGATAATAAAAAAGAACAATTAGTAGAGAAAGATGAAGAAGAAAGCAAAGAAGAATAAGAAAAGAGAAAAAGAAAAAGAAAAGAATAGAAGACAAATCAGAAGATAAACAAAGAAGAAGAGTAATAACAGAAAGAATAAAAAGAAAAAAGGGAAAAAGAGAATTAAAAAAAGACCAAGAAGGATTACAACAACAAATAGAAGGAGGAGAAGAAGAACAAAAAGAAGAAGAAGGAGAAGAAGACAAAGAAGAAGAAGAAAAAGAAGAAGAAGGAGAAGAAGAAGAAGAAGAAGAAGAAGAAGAAAATTAAGAAAAGATAAGAAGAAGAAGAAACTGAAGAATGTGATCGAAAAGAAGAAGAAAAAGAAGAGGAAGAAGAAGAAGAAGAAGAAGAAGAAGAGGAAGAAGAAGAAGAAGAAGAAGAAGAAGAAGAAGAAGAAGAAGAAGAAGAAGAAGAAGAAGAAGAACCATTAACAAATGGGGGGTTCATAAATAATTAAAAGTCCCAACTATTTCTGCGCCCATAGTTTCCTCTCCTACCGCGGTTCAATCGTTACCTCAACTCACAAATGAATGAGTGCCTTAAGCCTTGCCATCTGCAAATAGTTCAACTCAGTGTGCATCTCCAATTAACAATACAACCAACAGAAAAAATGACAGACAACTCGTGTGGTGCTTCTGAGCTGGACGAGAACAGCCGGCGGTAAAAATCAATTTAGCGACATTTGAGATACATTTTCAGTCACTGCTTTCGGGGGAGTGGGGTATGAATGGTATTTTTAAAAAACAAATATCTTTGAATTGAATTCTTGTCTGAGCCTTGACCAGCGTCTGTAGCTCTGCGGCATGACCTACATTTCGGAGCATCTTTCAAATTGGAATATGCGGATATGTTGGTGAATGGACACAATTAATGTTAGGGGTCAGGGTTTGTCAGAGAATTTGGTAGAGAGACAATCTCAATTTGGGATGAGGGGAGGTTTCCAGATGAAGACTGATGGACGGGCAATCTCGTTTTGGAGTGAGGTTGACAAAGACAAAGATAGATAAATAGACAGACAGACATGCCGGCAGGCAGGCAGACGAATGGAGGGATGGATGGATGGGTGGGTGGATGGATGGATGGATGGATTGATGGATGGATGGATCGATAGATGGATAGATGGATAGGTAGATAGGTATATAGATAGATAGATAGACAGACAGACAGACAGAGACAGATAGATAGATAGATAGATAGATAGATAGATAGATAGATAGATAGATAGATAGATAGATAAGATAGATAGATAGATAGATAGATAGATAGATAGATAGATAGATGGATGGATGGATGGATGGATGGATGGATGGATGGATGGATGGATGGATGGATGGATGGATGGATGGATGGATGGATGGATGGATGGATGGATGGATGGATGGATGGATGGATGGATGGATGGATGGATGGATGGATGGATGGATGGATGGATGGATGGATGGATGGATGGATGGATAGATAGATAGATAGATAGATAGATAGATAGATAGATAGATAGATAGATAGATAGATAGATAGATAGATAGATAGATAGATAGATAGATAGATAGATAGATAGATAGATAGATAGATAGATAGATAGATAGATAGATAGATAGATAGATAGATAGATAGATAGATAGATAGATAGATAGATAGATAGATAGATAGATAGATAGATAGATAGATAGATAGATAGATAGATAGATAGATAGATAGATAGATAGATAGATAGATAGATAGATAGATAGATAGATAGATAGATAGATAGATAGATAGATAGATAGATAGATAGATAGATAGATAGATAGATAGATAGATAGATAGATAGATAGATAGATAGATAGATAGATAGATAGATAGATAGATAGATAGATAGATAGATAGATAGATAGATAGATAGATAGATAGATAGATAGATAGATAGATAGATAGATAGATAGATAGATAGATAGATAGATAGATAGATAGATAGATAGATAGATAGATAGATAGATAGATAGATAGATAGATAGATAGATAGATAGATAGATAGATAGATAGATAGATAGATAGATAGATAGATAGATAGATAGATAGATAGATAGATAGATAGATAGATAGATAGATAGATAGATAGATAGATAGATAGATAGATAGATAGATAGATAGATAGATAGATAGATAGATAGATAGATAGATAGATAGATAGATAGATAGATAGATAGATAGATAGATAGATAGATAGATAGATAGATAGATAGATAGATAGATAGATAGATAGATAGATAGATAGATAGATAGATAGATAGATAGATAGATAGATAGATAGATAGATAGATAGATAGATAGATAGATAGATAGATAGATAGATAGATAGATAGATAGATAGATAGATAGATAGATAGATAGATAGATAGATAGATAGATAGATAGATAGATAGATAGATAGATAGATAGATAGATAGATAGATAGATAGATAGATAGATAGATAGATAGATAGATAGATAGATAGATAGATAGATAGATAGATAGATAGATAGATAGATAGATAGATAGATAGATAGATAGATAGATAGATAGATAGATAGATAGATAGATAGATAGATAGATAGATAGATAGATAGATAGATAGATAGATAGATAGATAGATAGATAGATAGATAGATATGGTTTTGTTGTCAGGAAACACGAGAGATAATAGATTGTTGGACAGGCAATCTGGTTCCTCGCCCAGGCACCACAAGAGAGAATGATAAATAGACTGACAATCTAGTTTTATGGTCAGGCATATAAAACAGAATGATAGATAGACAATCTGGTGAGGTTGTCTGAAAACAGAAAACAGAATTATAGATAGACACAATCTTGTTTTAGCTTAGCAAATACAATAGAAAATGATAGACAAACATCAGATTATGTGGTCAGGAAATACAAAATGCATAAAATAAAGACATGAACGCATAAATGAGTTAAACAATGGTTTACAATGGACATCACATTCAAATAGTGACTGGTGTCATCGTCTGACGGCAAACCAGAGGCCAGATTCCTTTTCCTATTTCTCGTCTCCTGCTCCCTGCCTCCATCTGCCCGTCTTTCTCTGTTTACAGTTCGGCTATTTGCTTGTACCTATATCACCATTTGGTGATTCCTTGTTTGGATATTATCAGCTTATCCCGCCTTCTGCCACTAGGCCATTTTTACTTCCGCTGGCTTGTTTCTCCCACTACTATCCGAGTAAACCCGGAACGATATCTTATGTGCTATCCAGCTAAGTATCTTTTGTTTTACTCCCTTATGTATATATATCTATTTTATGTATTCATCCGTTCCTCTATGATTCGATAACTGATATTGTTTTTATTCATTGTCCCTGATGAGGACCTATCGGTCGTAACACAGGTTTCGTTTCTTTTTTTTTCGTCGTAGCGCGGTATCTGATCATAACAATAAATGTCTTTTCACGCGGTGTAGTACTCGCACATAGACTAGTCTCGTGTACACTGAGGTAAACTCTTCAATGGTGTAGTGATTTCGTGGAGCAGCGACGAAACAGATTCTTGCAAACCAACATAAACACTAGAGTTTTCAATTTACACTCAAACAACAATATGTGTTCCTTTCCCAGATCAATACATCTCAATTTGTGGGGGAAAAAATCAAGTTGATTTCGTGGCTTTGATATCGTAAGCAACGAAAATGATGGCTGATCATCTGATCTAGTCTTCTCTGTGCCCTGGGCAATCATTTTCTCATATCAACATTTTTCTTATCGCATTTCTAGAAACATTAAAAAAATGTGTACTTGATTTCTGCTTTCATTCTTCCATTCACCACGACCGTTTACTGTCTGCTGTTTACACAACGATGGCAGTCGCAGACTTGTAATTGTGGGAAATGTCCCAGTCAAAGCACTTACGGTGTTTTGTTAAAGCACAAACACACTCTGGTCGAGATGGTTGAAGTAGGTTTGTTGGCCTTGCAGGGATGGTGTTGAACAAAATGACATCTGGCAGATGAACGATATTGACAAACTTGGTTGGTAGATGAAGGACATGATGAAGGACATTGACAATTTGGGTTGGTAGTTAAAGGACATTAACAATTTAGGTTGGCAGTTAAAGGACATTATGGGTTGGTTGCTAAAGGACATTGATTAGTTGTATTAATAGCTGAAGAGCATTGATCAACTGTGTTGGTAGTTAAATAACATTGAATAGGTGTATTAATAGTTGAAGAGCATTGATCAACTGTGTTTGTAGTTAAAGAACTTTGAATAGTTGTATTAATAGTGGAAGAGCATTGATTGGTTGTGTAATAACTCATGGACATTGATTAGTTGTGCTAATAGTTGAAGGGCATCGATTAGTTATGCTAATACTGACGGGTATTAATTTGTTGTGTTGGTAGAGAAAATATAAAGTTGGTTCGATAGCAAACAGTCGTCCGGGATGAAGTGTTAGTAACGTTATTGTGCTAGGTCACATCTACTCATGGTAGGTAGTGTAACCAATTTCTTCGCTGCTTTGCCTTCCATATTTTTCTTCTTCTTCCTCGTACGTTGTCAGAAATAGACTTGAATTTGTTAAAAGAAAGCATATGTCATCATAAAGCTGTCGACACTGCCAAAGAGCGTGTCTAGTGTTGGCACTGTTGATGGTCACATAAGCTTTCTATGGTCTTCGTACGTCGGACAATTGTACAGAAGATGTTCAGGGGTTGTGTTCCCAGTACCAAAGGTGCATTCGTCAGTAGCACCTATCTTTAATTTATTTCCTTCCAAAATAGTAAGTCAGAGACACATTTACAGATCGGCATGTCTAGATCGGTAATTGAACTCTGCACATTTGCCGTGATAATCCGCAACTCTAACCATTCAGTTACTCGGACACTCCTCGGTTGACTTGTGACATTTAAAAGTTGGAATGGAAGATTGGTAGCCTGGGTCCTCCTGGATATAGTGCAATATGAGGCTGCTCAGTAGACTCACCACTACGGGGATTGTAGTGAGGATTTCCCTCTTCCTAGCCAGGCTGCTGTACCCCAACCAGATTCCAGAATCATTTCGAGGAAGTGCAGTGAAGGTCATGGCCAGTACATCCAATGGGACCCGGGAATGTAAAAGTATGTTGTATATGAGACCGAGTGCCTTATCCTATAGAAACTATAAGCGAGATTGAAAAGAAAAAATGTGTACTCCCTGTTAGAACCGTTGACTAAGTCATTAGAAGAATCACAGCTGCCAACAATTACATGAACAATCAAAATTCAACCCCTTTTGGATCAGGTACTCTTCAGTCCCCCCTGAGCCCGCCCCTAACAGTTGAAGCCTGAATGTTGGATATTCTATAAGACACCTACATGGTATAGTAGCCTCTTTCAGGCATGCAGTTAGTTGCTCATCGCTAGCAATGATGACAACAGCGTCAGAATAACAAGATTTTTGTGAATCGTGTAAGGACTGACACTGTGGCTTTAATTAGATTTTAGTAAGAAAGATTTGCACTATAATCAGCCGTACACTCTCGCTCTGAGTTAGCTTCATATATTGACAAGACGTGTTTGCAGAGGTTACTGGAGATTTCTACGGATGCAGATTTATTTTTAGCGACTTTATTTCCGGACTTTACTAGGGCTTGGTAGGGGACGTGCTTGGTAGAGGGCGCACTTGGTATGTGGCTTATTTGCTAAGTGGCATTTTAGGTAGGTGGTGTCTTTTTTTCTGATGACTAAATACCTTGATTCTTATTAACAACCTCCACCCTGATATATAAACCCTTAAGTAAGTGCCTGCCAATCTTACAGTACAAATCTCCGCTATTTTGCCCTCCTGGCATCATAGGATGCCTTAATAGCTTTTTTGCGACAACATATTCTTGTGTTCACAGGACTTTCTCAGATACCTGCAAGTATGTAATTCCATTTCGTCCATTACCAACATAGATTGTGTGCTTTCATTTTAAACATAAACTACAATAGCAACAACAGCGTCCACAATAGTTAGACCATGATTCTTATTCTTGGGACATAATTTCAAGATAGCACTCTTCAGTCAATCATTGAGATTTTGTCTATTTCCTTCAAGACATTTCTTTAGTAGTTCATTCCCGTCGCGGTCCTAAAATACTGGTTGTATATTAACCATAGCAACAGCAAGTAGGTTACTAGTGTGTTTGTAACAACAATTTCATCTGCTACAGTTTTTTTACATGGACACCATTTGTTGTGGCTGTTTTTCTAATTTGGTAGTAACAAGTTCATAAAACCACAGAATATCTGCAGGTCTGCAAGCCCTCTTCCAACACATCTCAATGCTAATATAGTCCATCTGTTTATTGAAATCACACACAAATCACCCATATATATTTGATTACATGAAGAAAATGAAGTATATCATAATTGTTTTTGCTACAATGAAACTCAAACTCACTGCCTAGACACTTCAACTTTGTCTCTAGCAATTATGCATTGGAATAACAAGTGACAGACAAGTTCTGTATCTATTGTTTTTGAAATTTAGTTATTTTATTTTTTTTTTTTTTTTTATTGCGTTCGCCTTATTTTCTCTAATCCCTAAGGCGGTGTGCGTTGCACTGTGGTTTTTATTTTGCGCCTGTCGGCCCAGTGCATCCGACTTCAGCATGCATTTTATGAAAGGGTCTGCTTCCTCCTGCATTTTCTAAGGGTTTGCTTCCCCGGGGTAACGGACGGTGCTGTGATGGGGATCGAACCCAGCACCTTCTGGTTGTGAGCCGTGCCACTTAACTACTAAGCCACGCCGTCCCCTAAATTTAGTATTCAAATGTCAATTATTCTGTCTTTCATCCAGCTCTTCGTGAACATTATCATCTTCATTTAAAAGTGTAATCTGATTCACAAGGTCATACAATTTACATCCCTTTATTTCTGACCTAGTGGGCGTGGTCAATGAACTTTTAGAAGATTCAATGTGTGGTCAGTGAACTTTTAGAAGATTCAATGTGTTGTCAGTGAACTTTTAAAAGATTAAATGTGTGGTCAGTGAACTTTTAAAAGATTCAATATGTGGTCAGTGAACTTTTAAAAGATTCAATATGTGGTCAGTGAACTTTTAAAAGATTTAATATGTGGTCAGTGAACTTCTAATAGATTCAATGTTGACGTTGTTAAGTTTACCAGAGCGTAATCACAGGCCTAACCTACAGTTCACTAACTAAATTGTCACATAGCTCGACATCTGCTTTTTTTGGTAGACCTATCACCATAGAACTTACGTTCCTATTAACTTTCTTTTTTATCTTCGCGTCGCATGTTTTCATTTCTCAAAATTCTCACAAAACTGTTTTTATTTGAAAATTACAATTTGTATAAGCTAAAATTGTGACTAACATATCCTGCCATCAGCATTAATAGTGAGGACAACTGATTATATTTTGTAAGGGAGTTAAAAAACCCCTCATTTGTATATGTTCTGAAAACTAAATTCTAATCGAGTAATAATTTGAAAATAGTGACAGGCAGTCATTTTGAATTTTTTTCTTCATATTTTGGGACTGGACCCAAGGTCTGTTTGACATCTTATATCTTAAAAACTACTGATGCTGTATATTAAATTCAAGTTGTATTACTTCTTCTTGTTCTTCTTCTTCTTACGCTGTCAGACGTCAACTAATTCAAGTTGTATTACTTCTTCTTGTTCTTCTTCTTCTTACGCTGTCAGACGTCAACTAATTCAAGTTGTATTTCTTCTTCTTCTTCTTCTTCTTCTTACGCTGTCAGACGTCAACTAATTCAAGTTGTATTTCTTCTTCTTCTTCTTCGTACGCTGTCAGACGTAAACTAATTCAAGTTGTATTTCTTCTTCTTCTTCTTCTTCTTCGTACGCTGTCAGACGTCAACTAATTCAAGTTATATTTGAAAGAAGATTGATAATACTTTTCCAACAGCCAAACAAATTTCAATTTACCGAACAAAACGCATTTAGACCAGATTCTAGTTGACACTCCATCCTTAACTTTTGCCCAAACTAGTTCGATTGGGTTTAACTGTGAATTGTAAGATGGAATTCTTAAACACAAATGACCATGCTCTTGGATCAACTTGTTTATCTGAAATATATTTTCCTTTAATGTTTACATATATACACACGCGCACATATATATATATATATATATATATATATATATATATAAGAAAGAGTAAGATCATGGTCAACGACCCATAGGGTATTTTAAACCAAGAATGGTCAGAGGTGAACCTATGGAAAGTGTTCCGCGGTTCAAAATCTGGGAGCAGATATGAATGCTGAAGGGTCTAGAGCAGACATTCAGTCAAGAGCAGCGATGGCTATGGTCGCACTGACAAGACTGCGAATAATCTTGAAAGACAAGAACATTAGCCTTAAATCGAAGCTGACTTTAATGTATACAATAGTCATCTCGGTATACCTTTACGAGCTTGATGCTTGAACTCTGCTGGCTGCCCTAAAACATAATGGAAATGAGATGCTTGCAAAGAATTCTTGGCATTTCATATTTGGATTGCGTTACAAACGAGAATGTTCTTGAAATTGTTAGGAGGGAGTTAGGTCAATTTAAAAACCTTTTGACTAAAGTTAAAACACGAAAATTGACATAGTATTGACACGGTCGGTAGGGCTGACCAATACCATCCTGTAAGGCATTGTGCCTGGGAAGCGTGAGAGAGAGAGAGACCAAAACAAATAGTGAAGGGGAAGATCTATAGCTGTAACTAAAACTGTGGCTAAAAATCGAGACGTATGGCGGGTTCGACAAACTGCAATAACGGTACCTAAACGATCTTCTAGATTACGAAACTGATGATGATGATGATGATGACATATATATGTATATATATATATATATATATATATATATATATATATATATATATATATATATATATATATAGGCATCTGACGATGGCGTTGTGTTGATCCAAGTTTTATCCACCCATCGCCAATACCACCCCACACCCCCCCCCAGTATATTTTCGGCCCCAGAGAATAGGTCCCCAGCCCTAATCTCTATTGCGTGATCTGTTACACCTATGTACTTGCTCACCCAATTTATATTTACATTTGGAACGCACCGAAGGCTGACAAAACTATTGGGTTGAAACTGAACAGATTTAGTGAAAAATGGGTAACATTATTTCCAAAAATACTCACAGTCATGAAAGGGGTAATCATTTCAAAATACTGGCTGCATTAGGACCGTTGCTTGTTGTTTACTATAAATAAATAAAAGAAGATGAGTATTCAGTTTGTTTCTGGGCAGGATTCTGTGAAAGGATCACTCTCACCGGTGATTTGTTGTGTTTTGTACCGTTATTTGTTTTATTTCTCTATGTGGATGATGTATGGATTGATTATAAACCTTGGCACAATATGAGTGCTGATGAGTTGTGTAATTTAGTTGGCCTCTTCATGTGACGTTTCGTGGATATTTTTCCAATTAGTCAGACGGCCTTCTAAACTACAGATGGCCATGCGCCACACACACACACACACACACACACAAAGATCGAAAAATTGCTATATTTCTTGTGGAACAACTACAGATAAAGGAATAAATATATTACAAGCCAAAGAGAGCGGACAATGACTGAAACATTTTTTGTCTGTTGTCCGTTGAACCAATAAACAGACTGTGACATGGCGGTATTATAACGTTTCAGGGTGCATCTCAGGCGTCTTCAAAACCAGAAAAGAGATTGGAATATGCAGTTTGATAAAGTGGTTCGCATTGCCGAGCAATTCATCGAGAATCTTTCCTTGAATTGTTTCTGGCATCCGTTGAAACTGCTTTTGACAGCTTATGGCCCAGTTAGCTTCTGTTATATTTGTCCTTTATTTCTGTCTTTCCTTCTGAACACGCTATTATTCCTCTTCTATCCCTCTTTCTCTTTTTCTTTCTCTCTCACTCTTTCTGGTTTTCCTCTATTTTCTTTTCAAGGTTATGCCAGTTTTCGTCTGTGCATATCTCTTTCTTTTTCTCTCTCACTCCTTCAGTCTTATCTTCTATTTTCTTCTCAACACTTTATCTGGTTTATTTTGTCTATATCCCTATATTTTTCTTTCTTCCTCTCTCCCCCTTTCTCTTTATTTAACTTTTTCCTTCTCAACACTCTGTAACTTTATACATCTAACACTTTGTCTTTATCCCTTTGTCTCTCACTCCTTCTCCTGTTCCCCTTCCTTTTTCAACACTCTATCAATGATCTTGTATCTATCTCTTAATCTCTCTCTCTTTATGTCTCCTCTCTCCTTTCTCTCTCTCTCTCTGAATTTCCCATTCTTTCTTTTGCTCACATCCTCTCATTTTCTCTTAAACCATATTTTTTAATGCCTCTTTGTCGCTCTCCATCTGTCGCTCCTTCACACGCCCTTTCTCTCACTCTCTCCTCACTCTCAGCTCATCTCCACATTAAACGCCAACTGTAATGGATCCTCAAAGTCCTCTAACGCTTGCAGTGGTTGTGCAATCCTCCAGGCTTTTTACCTGTTCATCCTTTGATACAAAATGTCCATTTACAGCGTTGTTTTCCTATAGCGTGTTCGCCCTCTACCGTTCAGTCGAATATAATGTTGAGCGTTCAAGGTGTAATGTCTTATGGCGCTAATTTCGTTCATCAATCGCCTCTTCTCCATTTTCTCAGGCTGTCCAGCATCTTCTCTCTCGGCCTTCCTCTGTCTCTCTTTCCTACTATTTTTCACGTTTTCACAAGGTGCTCTAAGCCGCCTCTTCTCCATTCTCTCAGGCTGTCCAGTATCTTCTCTCTCGGCCTTCCTCTGTCTCTCTTTCCTACTACTTTTCGCGTTGTCACAAGGTGCTCTAAGCCGCCTCTTCTCATAACATACCCCCAAAAAAGGATGACTGCCTCTTTTCCTTGTAATAAGCTGTCTATGTGTGTGCCTTCTCGGGTACTGTATCATAATGCTCTGTTGTCCATGGGATAAGCAGTATAGAATAAGACCAGAAACTGGTGATAAGTTGTGCGAGTTCAGGGAAGACAAGGGCACAAACAACATCATATACATTATAAGAACGATAATCGAGAAAGCCATTGAGATGAAAGTCGACGAACATCTGTGTTTCATAGATTATACTTAAGCGTTCGCAGGGCGAAACATATTGAAATCCACCAAATGCTGAAATGTTTACACGCTGCTGGCAAAAACCTCAGGATCATTCAAAATATGTATTAGTGACTAACTGTGGATATAAGAATTAACAATCAAGTGGGAGATTATAAACCGTTACAAAGGGGAGTAAGGCAAGTGTTGTGTTCTGTCCCCAGACCTGTTTTCTTTCTATATATGTCGTAAAATACGACAAATTAGTGCCGATAATGTGACTTGCAAACTCACAAGATGTTTGAAAGGAGTCACATACACCAGAATACATAAATGCTTATGTGGCAGGTACCTGCGACGAAAAGACATTTTGTGATACCCATATGCCCCTGAAGGCAATATAAAGGAATTCTCAAAGCAGACACTGTTGTCGATGATGAAGTGTAGAGACGTAATTGTACAAACGCCTATTTTTTATTCGGTGGAGTGATCAGTTCCCTTCCTGAATCTCTTTCCGTCCCTGCCAGTTAGCCATGTACCCTTTCACAGCTGGACGGACTAGATCTTTGTGCCCTTTCACAGCTGGACGGACTAGATCGTTGTGCCCTTTCACAGCTGGACGGACTAGATCTTTTCGATAACGGCTACCCCAACCAGATACGATTGCCATAAGAAGAGAACACTCAACCCTTCTGCTACTCTAATGCTCTTATGCTCCGGGTGGAACTAACAAGAAAGGATGATAATGATGATACAAGCTCCATCGTGGATTTCCAAGATTACCCAGAATTCAGCCAGCAGTTGTGAAGGAAGCCGTGCAAGCACGAATCACTGATCATTAGATGCTTAAGGTCTCTTCGTGTTTGCCATGCGTGACCTTCAATATCAGGCCGAGAAACGAGAATCTGTTAGAGATTGTTTCTGGCAGTTCTCAAGTCACGTACATCTGGCTATACCTCAGAACTTTCTAATTGAACGTTTGTTTTGGAAGCAGGAATGGTCTCCGTGTGACGGCCTCTGTCAACACAGCATTCACCCAATTCAGATCATCCCCAATCCATCCAATTACGAAGGTGGAACTGTCCCCTCTTCTCAGACCTCTGGAACTTGCATATTGGAAACGGGGCGTTATTGCGCCTTTGGTAAACACGAGTAAAAAAGTATACAGGTATACAGTATCAGACATTTGTTTTTTAATTTCAGCTTGTCATGATCTAATTCTATCTCCTTGTATCTGATTTATTTTCTTGTCTTCAACTTATTATCGTTCTTCGTTTTCTTCATCTAATTCCTATCCTTCGCTAGCTATTTCTTCGTCTCCTTTTTGTTTTACTTCCGTTTTCTCTTCTCCTTTTATTTTATTTTATTCTGTTTCATTTTCTTTTATTTTTCTTCTAATTTTTCATTTTATTATCTTTATTTATATTAATCTTCTTATTTGTCTCTTTTTTCAGTTTGTTCTATTCCTATTATTATTTTACTTGTTCATCATATTTATTTTCGTTTTTTCTTCTAAATCTTCTTACATTCTATTTTGCTCTTTTCATCCCTTCCCCCATTCATTTTTCTCTTTCTATGCCATCTGTATCTCAATTAGTTTGTTTCTGCTTTTCGTGTATCTACCTTTCTCGTTTTAATTGTTCTAATTTCATTAGTATCCTTTACATTTATTCTCCTTCTCACATTCACATTATCACATTATCACATTATCACATTATCACATTATCACATTATCACATTATCCCCGGCGTCAGTCCGGTAGATGTGCTGTATGAGAGGAAGCCAACAATGTTCTGTATGCGAGGAAGCCAACAATGGTCTGTGTACGAGGAAGCCAACAATGTTCTGTGGACGAGGAAGCCATCAATGGTCTGTGTACGAGGAAGCCAACAATGTTCTGTATGAGAGGAAGCCAACAATGTTATATTTGCGAGGAAGCCAACAATGTTCTGTGTACGAGGAAGCCAACAATGTTCTGTATGAGAGGAAGCCAACAATGTTATATTTGCGAGGAAGCCAACAATGTTCTGTGTACGAGGAAGCCAATAATGTTCTGTATGAGAGGAAGCCAACAATGTTATATTTGCGAGGAAGCCAACAATGTTCTGTGTACGAGGAAGCCAATAATGTTGTGTATGCGAGGAAGCCAACAATGTTCTGTGTACGAGGAAGCCAACAATGTTCTGTGTACGAGGAAGCCAACAATGTTCTGTATGAGAGGAAGCCAACAATGTTATATTTGCGAGGAAGCCAACAATGTTCTGTGTACGAGGAAGCCAATAATGTTCTGTATGAGAGGAAGCCAACAATGTTATATTTGCGAGGAAGCCAACAATGTTCTGTGTACGAGGAAGCCAACAATGTTCTGTATGCGAGAAAGCCAACAATGTTATATTTTCGAGGAAGCCAACAATGTTCTGTGTACGAAGAAGCCAATAATGTTCTGTATGCGAGGAAGCCAACAATGTTCTGTATGAGAGGAAGCCAACAATGGTCTGTATGCAAGGAAGCCAACAATGTTCTGTGTACGAGGAAGCCAATAATGTTCTGTATGAGAGGAAGCCAACAATATTATATATGCGAGGAAGCCAACAATGTTCTGCTCGCGTCCCGATCTTTTGCAACGCTGTACGAATGCGGGCCTAGCTAGTTGATCAGTTCATCTCTCCATCGTATAGGTGGGCAACCCCGTATGTTGTGTGGGACAGAACGAGTTCACTTACATAACTGCTAAGAATTTCAAAGTGAAGAACGTTGTCCTACCACCTGATCTTGGGCAGCCTACGCAGACAGGTCATGGTAGCACCATAACACCATAATCCGAACACCATAAACCGAACACCATAACCAACTCATAATTGGTTGCCTAGAGCATTCAACAAGACATGCACGCCATAATTACCGGTCAAGCCTGGAGTTGGTCGGCCATGTCATAGAAAGACAACCTGACACAGTCTCCAGAATCGCCATGATATGTCCCTCGGAGAGAAGACGAAAGAGAGGCAAACCAAAGACAGCCTGGAGAAGAACCTTAGAAGCTGCCGGTCATTAACAAATCATTTCAGAAGGTATCGGACAAATGTGAATTTCTCTACTGACTGCTATATTATTTATTCTTGTATCCTTCTGCTGTTTTTCTGACTTTATTTGGCTTGGTCATTCCTCTTCTACCAGCTGGTGTAGCCTTAGTTTCATTTTCATTTAGCTTATAATTTATTCCAGAATGTTGTAGCTGTTGTCGTGTACATAGTATAGTTTCTTCAGAATGTTATAGCTGCTGTCATGTCCATGTTATATTCGCTACATAATGTGTAGCTGTTCTCATTTCCATGTTATATTCGCTACATAATGTGTAGCTGCTCTCATTTCCATGTTATATTCGCTACATAATGTGTAGCTGCTCTCATTTCCATGTTATATTCGCTACATAATGTGTAGCTGCTCTCATTTCCATGTTATATTCGCTACATAATGTGTAGCTGCTCTCATTTCCATATTATATTCGCTACATAATGTGTAGCTGCTCTCATTTCCATGTTATATTCGCTACATAATGTGTAGCTGCTCTCATTTCCATGTTATATTCGCTACATAATGTGTAGCTGCTCTCATTTCCATGTTATATTCGCTACATAATGTGTAGCTGCTTCCATGTCTATCTTACGGTCGCCACAGTCTTATAGTAACTACATAATGTTTTAGCAGGCATTAGGCCAATTGTCTAGTTCCCGACAGAATGTTCTAGCTGCTCTCATGTCAATCTCATAGTTCCTACACAATGTTCTAGCTGCTCTCATGCCCATATCATAGTTCCTACAGAATGTTCTAGCTGCTCTCATGCCCATCTCTTAGTTCCTACAGAATGTTCTAGCTGCTCTCATGCCCATCTCATAGTTCCTACAAAATGTTCTAGCTGCTCTCATGCCCATCTCTTAGTTCCTACAGAATGTTCTAGCTGCTCTCATGCCCATCGCATTGTCCCGGCAGAATGTTCTAGCTGCTCTCATGCCCATCTCATAGTTCTCGACAGAATGTTCTAGCTGTTCTCATGCCCATCTCATAGTTCCTACAGAATGTTCTAGCTGCTCTCATGCCCATCTCATAGTTCCTACGGAATGTTCTAGCTGCTCTCATGCCCATCTCATAGTTCCTACGGAATGTTCTAGCTGCTCTCATGTCCATCTCATAGTTCCTTCAGAATGTTGTAACTGCTCTCATGTCAATCGTATGGTTCCTACAGAATATTGTAGCTTCTCTCGTGCCCATCTCATAGCTCCTACATAATATTGTAGCTGCTCTTCTGTCCATCTCATAGCTCCTATGGAATGTTGTAGCTGCTCTTCTGTCCATCTCATAGTTCCTACAGAATGTTGTAGCTGCTCTTCTGTCCATCGCATAGCTCCTACATAATGTTGTCGGTGGCCTCATGTTCATTTTGTCACTCTTTGCTCTTAATTCTTGAATGCGTTCCCGTTCCATCTTAATGACAACATTTCTTGTATTTTTGTGTGCTGCTCATTTGCCAACTCGTTGCTCATACATCACTTGATTTTGTTGTATCGCTTCTTCCTGTTCTTCTTATTATTATTCTTCTTCTTTTTGTCCATCTTCCTCTAAGGCTTTTTCTTCTTTGTTCTTATTTATATTTCCCTTTACATGTATACTCTTTGTTTGATTGTTCTTAGTTTGTTTTTTAGTATTAATTTCACTCCTAATTATTGCAATATTCTCTGTCTACTTCTTTCCACTGCTCCAATTTCCATTGTTGTACGAGGGATGTTTAAGTCAACCCGGGACTTTTTTTGTAATAAAAAAAAATATTTTTCAATTAGTCGAAATACCATTAATTTGTCGATACCATTCCCTGCACCGTTTATGTACGTATCACTGTGTTAAAGTAATGCTTAAAAAACTTCAGATAAGAAAGATTAGTCAGTATGTCTGAACCAATCTAGACCAGCCTGTTTCACTTCATCATCAGTGCTGAAATGCTGATCCCACAGGAATTTTTCTAGGGGTCCAAACATAGGAAAATCCCATGGAGCGAGATCTGAGCTGTAAGGTGGATCTGGCATTACCTCCCTGCCGAGCTGCTACAGATGGTACATATGGCAGTGAGCCGTATGATGTCCTGAATTATCTTGCAGGAGCTGGGCGTCCTTTATGATCAAACCAAGCCGTGGTCTCCGCAGACGGTTATACACATCACTCAAAATGCGTATGTACTGTTCACTGTTGATAGTCGCATCACGGGGCAGAAAATCAATATCCAGGATAAGGCGTTCCACAATCTGGATATTCACAGGAGTGACTGTGGTGGGTTGATAGCCACCACGGTGGATGTAGGACCTTCTCTAAAACGATTACCACCTTTCAAAATGGCTTACTGTGGCGGAGTGTTTCATCGCCGAATTGTGATTGCGGTCTTCTGTAAATGTCCGCAGGTTTCACGTCTTCTTTCACAAGAAACTTCATCACAACACTCTATCCCATGCAAGCACTACAGTGTTTCCGCCATTTGTATTTATCTGTCACGTGACTGTCGAATGGCAAATGGGCTACCTAGCAGTAATAGAACACAAGTACCCCTAATTAATGTTAGTAGTTCCAGCACGCTGTATCCCATTCAGGTAGAACTAGAATAAAAAGCCTCAGTTTGAACGCCCGTCGTTTGGTATACAAACTACTTTTCATGTTGTCATAGCCATTCTCCTTTGTTATGAGTTGTCCTATTTGTTGGTTGTTCTGTGTCTCTTTTTCCTCTTTTATATATCATTCATCTTCTTAGTGTTCTTACTTCCTGCTCTTAATTCATCTTCCGGTTTTTTCTATTCTTTGCACTAATTCCCTGCTCTGTTGACGCGCACCTTTTTTTATTTTCTAATTATCTGTATTCCTTCTCTTCTTCAACGTATTTTTCTTTGTTTTATTTTTGTTTTATTCGTTCCTGCACTTTCATCTTTTTGTTGCTTTTAATATGTTTTCTTTACATGTTTTATTTAATATCATTCTCTGTTTTGTTCTTTAATACTTATTATCCGTATCTGCATCTCCTTACTCCTTGCCTATTCTACAATAATTACTTGAAACCTAGTAATTTTGAATGCGGAAATTGCATTTAAATAATTTAAAGATTAGCGCCATCAAACGAATCGAGGAAATTAATTCACGCCAGATCAACCTGTCAAGATAATTAGAAAGCTTACATAATGGAATATTATAACTTGAAAATTTGAGGTCAAGGTTAAGTTAAAAGTATGTTGGTGTACGCTACCAAATAACCTCGTTAGCAAACTGGAACCAGCTGTTCCGTGGAAGACCTGAGCAATGAAGCTTGCAATATTCCCTATACTCCAATACAGAAAGAGATCCAATCCAATATTTATGCTAAACAAATAATGAATAGAGAAAGTGCACTCCCAAAACAAATATCAGAGATAATGCAAAACTGTTTGCTAATGTAAATTCCCCGAGCGTTCTATGGAGGGTTGGATCGGGTTGGTTTAGGAATATTGTGGTTTAGCCAGCTCAGACTGTGAGCTTCGTAAAGTGGGAACTTTCCAGAGGTAAATATCAGAGAGGCAGCAGTTAATATCTGAATCAAATATCGATCAAAACTACAGTAATATTTGTCATGGAGGCTTTCACTGCCGTGGTCGTGGTACGTCATTTGGTCAATTGGGTTAAGGGATAACTCGTATGTGTGCAATCGTACAACTGACCTGTACTTGTTTATATTATTATTTGCATACGGTTATCAGTTTTACTGTACTCTAATGTTTACCTGGCGTTTACCTGTTTACATACGGTTATTAGATGAACAGGTGGGCCACGGGAACAACAGGCCACAGTGTATTTAGCGAACATGTCATAATCAAAAAGTAACAATGACATAAATAAACTACATAGAACAGATCAAAGTCTCATCTTTCAGTTCCGAACAGGACATACCAGAATCAATAGCTACTTGGACTGCATCCATCGCCAAGACCTGCCCGTCGTGCAGACATTGCTCTCATCCTGATGAAACAGTTCGACACCTACTCATTGAGTGCAAGGCGTTTGCGGACATGCGGAAAAGATTCTTACAAGCACTGCCGACAATTACCAACACACTGTACGGAGCAGTGAAAAAACTAAAGAAGACCTGTATCTATATAAGAATAGCATTGGGCTGCCAAGAGCAGGCTTGCTCAGCAGCTATGAGATAACAACACATGCAGTGATCAGTTTTACTGTGCTCTGATGTTTACCTGTTCACATGCCAATAGCAATTTTACTGTGCTCTGATCTGTCCTGCTCACATACCAATATCAGTTTTACTGTGCTCTGATGTTTACCTGTTCACATACACATATCAGTTCTACTGTGCTCTGATCTGTCCTATTCACATACCAATATCAGTGTTACTGTGCTCTGATCTGTTCTGTTCACATACCAATATCAGATTTACTGTGCTCTGATGTTTTCTGTTTCCACGCCGTTAAGAGTTTTTTCCTGCTCTGATGTTTACCTGGTCACATACCGTTATCAGTTGTACCTTTCTGTGATGTTCATCTTTGCAGTATGGAGAGATGATACTAACGTCTGGTCACACAAAACATTCCAATCGAACTTGTTGTCAGGGTCAGGTAAAACATACTGTTCAAGACCCGCACCTCACATCCACTCAGGTCTTCCTGCAAACGGGCTGTTTTCACGAGAGTCTGGCTAACGAGGTAGGGCATCGACGTGATCCACGTAGTAGTGAGCGACACGTAGATGAAGTCAAGAATAGCATAAACATCTGGAAAACTCTGCACGGTCGGGATGTGAGGAAAGTCACTGTAACCCGCCACTTAACTTCATTTTCAGGGCGCACAAAATTGGGGACATTGTACAACAGTTCTTTACAGTATTTCGCAGCCAATTATAGGGGAGCCTAACACTATATTTCCTACGCGTCGCATGGCGTGACGGGATCTTTCCTTTTTTTGCCTGCTACTTGTCTTTAAGGAATGCCCCTCTGGTGCCCGTGTTACACCCGTTCTGGGAGAAGGTGCCTCTATCATGCCCGGGTTACACCCGTTCTGGGAGAAGGTGCCTCTATCGTGCCCGTGTTACACCTGTTCTGGGAGAAGGTGCCTCTATCGTGCCCGGGTTACACCCGTTCTGGGAGAAGGTCCCTCTATCGTGCCCGGGTTACACCCGTTCTGAGAAAAGTTGCTTCCTGTGGATTCAGATTGCACCTTGCGCTCCGTCGGATCGAATTTCGACCTGCCTGTAACTAAACCGAATCAGTTTGTTCTGGACCCCAGTAGATCAGCAAGAACTTATATCTGTGGTATACTCACATACCCTGAGCTTATAACCTCAGTTTGTTATCGATTCCTGC